>JAWPHD010000484.1:0-457540 GCA_037043455.1 Cyrtodaria siliqua
CTCTTCTAAAAGTATTGGATAGAATTTTCCTAAATTTACAAGAATATTGCTCTTGATGTCTAGTTGTATTTATTGTTTTTTTTGTTTTAAACAAATTCTCTTATTGGGAACATACAAAAACAAGAGCTGTCGTAGAACAGCTCAGCTCGACTATCGAATTTTGATTTCGGGATGGGGAAGAGGCGGGGTGTGGGGAAGGGCAACATATATGTGTAAGACAGCTATGTAAGAATTTGACCAAAAACAACACAGAACTATGGTTAAAACAAAATAAAAAATAAAAAATATTTCGAGTGGGGTGGGAGTGGGGAGAGGGAGTGGGGGAGCAAGATAGCTATGTATAAGATATGTGACAAAAACAACACAGAAATATTAAAAAATAAATAAAAATAAAAACAATCGAGTTTCAAGTGGGGGGGGGGGGGGGGGGGGTGGGTGGGGGGGGGGTGGGGGGGGGGATGGAGAGGCAGGGAGTGGGTCGGATTGGGCAACATATATGTGTAGAAAGCTATGTTTAAGAATTTTACCAAAAACAATAAAACATTAAATAAAAAATATTCCAGTTTTGCAACATAGCTATGTGTAAGAATTGATCCAAAAAACAACACAGAAATATGTAAAAAAAACAAAAAGTTTCGAGTGGTTGTGTGAGGGGTCGGGGGTAGGTGGGGGGGGGGAGGCCGTGAGAGGCAGGTGGGTGGGGGTGGGAGGGAGTAATGCAACATATATGTTTAAGAAGATCTGTGTAAGAATTTTACCAATACAACACAGAAATATGTAAAAAAAATCGAGTGTGTGTGTGTGTGTGAGTGAGTGAGGTGGGGGGGGGGGGTGAGGGTGGAGAGGCAGGGGGTAGGGGATGAAGGGAGCAACATATATGTGTAAGAAGCTATGTGTAAGAAATTGACCAAAACAACACACTGAAATATGTAAAAAAAAAAATATATATTTCTAGTTTCGAGTGTGTATGTTTGAGTGGTTAGGATGGGGGAGGGGTGCTGGGAGGAGGGGAGGCAGGGGGCTCAGAGGGGTGCAACATGTGTAAGAATTGACAAAAAGCGCAACGCAGAAATATGTAGTCTAAAAAAAAAAAAAAATAGCTATCAGAATTTTGGGTTCCATGGGAGCCCAGGGGTTCTACAGGAACCAAAATTACTTAAGCAGCCCTTAAGATAATGCTATAAAGGAAGCTAATGGCCAAATTTGGTTGTGCTTAGAGTAAGAATTGTAAGAGATATAGACTTGTAAACACAGCTTACACGCACAATTTGATGTGAAATGGGGACACATTTTATGGGCTATCATAATTTGGGTTCCATGGGAAGCCCATGGGTTACAGGAACCAAAATTGCTTATGCAGCCCTTAAGATAATGCTATAAGGAAGCCCCATGGCCAAATTTGGTTTGTGCTAGGATAAGAAATGTAAGAGATATAGACTTGTAAACACAGCTTACATGCAAACGGTCCGACACAGGGGTGAGATTACCATAAGCTCTCTTATTCTTCGAATAGTCGTCTAAAGCAGAATAAGAAAAAAGGGAATTGTTATCATTATAGGTTTTACATAAAGATGAGCTTTAAATGTTATTATAATTAAATGTTCTTTACTTGAATACCAATTTTAGCAGAATTGTGACCAATGATTGAATGATTAGTCTTCAAAAATGTCCTTATTTAGCTATTTCATGGATTTGTTTAACTTTTTGGAGAGATTGACATGATGGTGGCATTACACATTATTTTTTTAAATTTTAAACAGATTATGTTGACCTACCATTATTTTTGCATTTTCTTGTCTATATATATAACAGTCTACAGTCTTACTGTACAAAAAGTTTAAAGAAGAATCTCTTAAGCAGAAAAAGCTATAGAAAATGTCTTTAAGTGCATTTTGTTTAAAAACAAAATGCCATTCTATAAAAAATATCAATAAAACAAGAGGCCCAAGAGGGCCTGTAGACGCTCTACTTGTTATGATGTGATTCAATCAAGAGGCCCAAGAGGGCCTGTAGACGCTCTACTACTTGTATTATGTGATTCAACAAGAGGCCCAAGAGGGCATTGTAGACGCTCTACTTGTATGATGTGATTCAAAAACATAAACATGGAAGAGGCCAACCCAAAGAAACATGTTTCCTATATATAACTCTATGTAAACTTTGGGTTATCGTGGCGGCCATTTTCAATAATTTTGATTATTTGACGATAATGAAAAACACAAAGTTGATAGAGGCTAACCCAAGGAACATGTATATGATATTTCACAAGAATGTGAAGTAAGTGGGGTAGAGAGATGTCGTTTGAAATTTCCTTAAATTTGAAATAGTTTTAGCCATTGCGGCCATCTTGGATGACTGAGCGGCCGCAAAAAATACAAGTCTGAAAGGGACTATCCCAAATATAATTGTGCTTAAGTTTCATCAAAATCTTTCAGGCGGTTTCAGAGAAAGATGTGAGTTTTAACCTTTTCCTATATAACTCTTATGTAAACTTTGGGTCGCCGTGGCGTCCATTTTGATTATTCGACGATAACAAAAAACACAACACTTGATAGAGGCTCACCCAAGGAACATGTATACGATACTTCACAAGAATGGAATCAGTGGTTTCGGAGGAGATGTCGTTTGAAATTTACTTAAATTTGATCTAGTTTTAGCTATGGCGGCCATCATGAATGACTGGCGGCCGCAAGAAAACTCAAGTCTGAAAGGGACTATCCCAAATATCATTGTGCTTAAGTTTCATCATGAAAGGGACTATCCCAAATATCATTGTGCTTAAGTTTCATCAAAATCTTTCAGGCGGTTTCAGAGAAGATGTAAGTTTTAACCTTTTCCTATATAACTCTTATGTAAACTTTGGTCGGCGTGGCGGCCATTTTGATTACTCGACGATAACGAAAAAACACAAACTTGATAGAGGCTAACCCAAGGAACATGTACATGTATATGATATTTCACAAGAATGGAATAAGTGGTTTCGGAGATGTCGTTTGAAATTTCCTTAAATTTGGCCTAGTTTCAGCCATGGCGGCCATCTTGGATAACTGGCGGCCGCGAAAAACATAAATCTGAGAAGGACTATCCCAAATATCATTGTGATTAAGTTTTATCAAAATCCTTCAAGCGATTTCAGAGAAGATGTAAATTTTTAAACTTTTCCTATATAACTCTATGTAAACTTTGAGTTGCCGTGGCGGCCATTTTGATTATTCGACGACAACGAAAAACTGAAACTTGATAGAGGTCAACCCAAGGAACATGTAAATGATATATCAGTAGAATGGAATAAGTGGTTTCAGAGGAGATGTTGTTTGAAATTTCCTTAAATTTGACCTAGTTTTAGCCATGGCGGCCATCTTGGATGACTGGCTAAAAACATAAATCTGAGAGGGACTATCCCAAATATCATTGTGATTAAGTTTCATCAATATCCTTCAAACCTTTTGAAAGAAGATGTCATTTTTAACCTTTTCCTATATAACTCTTTGTAAACTTTGGGTCGCCGTGGCGGCCATTTTGATTATTTGACGATAACGAAAAACACAAACTTGATAGAGGCTAACCCAAGAATCATGTATATGATACTTCACAAGAATGGAATAAGTGGTTTCGGAGATGTTGTTTGAAATTTACTTAAATTTGACCTAGTTTTAGCCATGGCGGCATCTTGGATGACTGGCGGCCGCAAAAAAACACAAATCTGAGACGGAATATCCCAAATATCATTGTCCTTAAGTTTCATCAAAATCTTTCAGGCTGTTTCAGAGAAGATGTAATTTTTAACCTTTTCCTATATAAATCTATGTAACTTTGGGTCGCCGTGGCGGCCATTTTGATTATTTGACGATAAACGAAAAACAAAACTTCATAGAGGCTAACCCAAGGTACATGTATATGATACTTCACAAGAATGGAATAAGTGGTTTCGGAGATGTCGTTTGAAATTTACTTAATTTGACCTAGTTTTAGCTATGGCGGCCATCTTGGATAACTGGCGGCCGCGAAAAACAAAAAATCTGAGTGGGACTATCCCAAATATCATTGTGATTAAGTTTCATCAACATCCTTCAAGCGGTTTCTGAGAAGATGTCATTTTTAACCTTTTCCTATATAACTCTATGTATTATAAAACTTTAGAGTCGCCGTGGCGGCCATTTTGATTATTCGACGATAACGAAAAACACAAACTTGATAGAGGCTAACCCAAGAACATGTATATGATATTTCACAAAAAATAGAATAAGTGGTTTAGGAAATGTCGTTTGAAATTTTCTTAAATTTGGCCTAGTTTTAGCCATGGCGGCCATCTTGGATGACTGGCGGCCGCGAAATACATAAATCTGAGAGGGACTATCCCAAATATCATTGTGATTAAGTTTCATCAAAATCCTTCAAACCTTTTGAAAGAAGATGTCATTTTTTAACCTTTTCCTATATAACTCTTTGTAAACTTTTGGTCGCCGTGGTGGCCATTTTGATTATTTGACGATAACGAAAAAACACAAACTTGATAGAGGCTAACCCAAGAATCATGTATATGATACTTCACAAGAATGGAATAAGTGGTTTCGGAGATGTTGTTTGAAATTTACTTAATTTGACCTAGTTTTAGCCATGGCGGCCATCTTGATGACTGGCGGCCGCAAAAAAACACAAATCTGAGACGGAATATCCCAAATATCATTGTCCTTAAGTTTCATCAAAATCTTTCAGGCTGTTTCAGAGAAGATGTAATTTTTAACCTTTTCCTATATAAATCTATGTAACTTTGGGTCGCCGTGGCGGCCATTTTGATTATTTGACGATAACGAAAAACAAAAACTTCATAGAGGCTATAACCCAAGGAACATGTATATGATACTTCACAAGAATGGAATAAGTGGTTTCGGAGATGTCGTTTGAAATTTACTTAAATTTGACCTAGTTTTAGCTATGGCGGCCATCTTGGATAACTGGCGGCCGCGAAAAACAAAAATCTGAGTGGGACTATCCCAAATATCATTGTGATTAAGTTTCATCAACATCCTTCAAGCGGTTTCTGAGACGATGTCATTTTTAACCTTTTCCTATATAACTCTATGTATTATAAAACTTTAGAGTCGCCGTGGCGGCCATTTTGATTATTCGACGATAACGAAAAACACAAACTTGATAGAGGCTAACCCAAGGAACATGTATATGATATTTCACAAGAATAGAATAAGTGGTTTAGGAAATGTCGTTTGAAATTTCCTTAAATTTGGCCTAGTTTTAGCCATGGCGGCCATCTTGGATGACTGGCGGCCGCGAAATACATAAATCTGAAAGAGACTATCCCAAATATCATGGTGATTAAGTTTCATCAAAATCCTTCAAAAGGTTTCGGAGAAGATGTCATTTTTAACCTTTTCCTATATAACTCAATGTAAACTTTGGGTCGCCGTGGTGGCCATTTTGATTATTAGACGAAAACGAAAAAACACAAACTTGATAGAGGCCAACCCAAGGAACATGTAAATGATATATCAGTAGAATGGAATAAGTGGTTTCGGAGATGTCGTTTGAAATTTCCTTAAATTTGACCTAGGTTTAGCCATGGCGGCCATCTTGGATAACTGGCGGCCGCGAAAAACAAAAATCTGAGTGGGACTATCCCAAATATCATTGTGATTAAGTTTCATCAACATCCTTCAAGCGGTTTCTGAGAAGATGTCATTTTTAACCTTTTCCTATATAACTCTATGTATTATAAAACTTTGAGTCGCCGTGGCGGCCATTTGGATTACTCGACGATAACGAAAAACACGAACTTGATAGAGGCTAACCCAAGGAACATGTAAATGATATTTCAGTAGAATGGAATAAGTGGTTTTGGAGATGTCGTTTAAAATTTCCTTAAATTTGACCTTAAATTTGACCTAGTTTTAGCCATGGTGGCCATCTTGGATGACTGGCGGCCGCGTAAAACACAAATCTGTGTGATTAGGTTTCATCAAAATCCTTCATGAGGTTTCAGAGAAGATGTCATTTTTAACCTTTTCCTATATAACTCCATGTAAACTTTGAGTCGCCATGGCGGCCATTTTGATTATTCGACGATAACGAAAAACCCAAACATGATAGAGGCCAACCCAAGGAACACGTATATGATATTTCAGTAGAATGGAATAAGTGGTTTCGGAGGAGATGTCGTTTGAAATTTCTTTAAATTTGACCTAGTTTTAGCCATGGCAGCCATCTTGGATGACTGGCGGCCGCGAAAAACATAAATCTGAGAGGGGCCCTCCCAAGTAACATGGTGATGAAGTTTCATCAAAATCCTTTAAGCGGTTTCAGAGGAGATGTCGATTTTATAAAATTGCTAACAGACGGACGACAGACAAAAAGTGTTCGCATAAGCCCTCCTGACCTTTGGCCAGAAGAGCTAAAACCATAAACATGATAGAGGCAAACCCAAGAACCATGTTTCCTATATATAACTCTATGTAAACTTTGGGTTATCGTGGCGACCATTTTGAATATTTGACGACAACGAAAAACACAAACTTGATAGAGGCCAACAACAGGAACATGCATATGATATTTAACTAGAATGGAATTAGTGTTAATATGTCGTTTGATAAATATCTTTAAATTTGACCTGAGTTTAGCCATGTTGGCCATCATGGATGACTGGAGGCCCCAAAAACGCAAATCTGAGGGAGACTAACCAAAAGATCATTGTGATTAAGTTTCATCAAAATTCTTCAAGCAGTTTCAGAGAAGATGTCATTTTTAATGTTTTTTGCTATATAACTCTATGTAAACTTTGGGTCGCTGTGGCGGCCATTTTGATTATTCGACGATAACGAAAAACACAAACTTGATAGAGGCTAACCCAAGGAACATGTTTATGTATTTCACAAGAATGCAATAAGTGGTTTCGAGGAGATGTTGTTTGAAATTTCCTTAATTTGACCTAATTTTAGACATGGCGACCATCTTCGATGACTGGCGGCCGCGAAAAACAAAAATCTGAGAGGGACTATCCAAATATCATGGTGATTAAGTTTCATCAAAATCCTTCGAGAGGTTTCAGAGAAGATGTCATTTTTAACCTTTTCCTATATAACTCTATATAAACTTTGGGTCGCTGTGGTGGCCATTTTGATTATTAGACGATAACGAAAAACACAAACTTGATAGAAGCCAACCCAAGAAACATGTATATGATATTTCACAAGAATGGAATAAGTGGTTTTGGAGATGTCGTTTGAAATTTCCTTAAATTTAACCTAGTTTTAGCCATGGCGGCCATCTTGGATGACTGGCGGCCGCGAAAAAAACAATCTGAGAGGGGACCTCCCAAGTAACATTGTGATGAAGTTTCATCAAAATCCTTCAAGAGGTTTCAGAGATGTCGATTTTATAAAATTGCTAACAGACGGACAGACGGCCATCGGACAAAAAGTGATCGCATCAGCCCTCCTGGCCAGTAGAGCTAAAATATCAAAAATCAAAAAAAAAAATTAGCTCCAATAAGTAGGTCAAGGTCATAGATGAAATCCAAGCGTCCAAAAAGATGCACTACCCAAGACACAACTATGCAAAATAGAATGGTTTGTCTTCCAAAGATTAAGCTATAAACTAGGTTTATCTTTGGAAGACAAAACATTCTAGGTTTATAGCATCTAGTGCATAATTATAGTTTATGAGAAAGTGATGCAAATGTAACAATTAAATTATTGGAAGGTGAAGGTCACATCCAAATTTGCTTTTTGACACTTACTGTACTACCCAAGAAACAACTACATATAAGCGAAGTTTGAAAGGTCTAATGCATAAAGATTGTGAGAAAGTGACCTAAACGCAAATGTTGAAGGTAAAAATTATTAAGTTATCTGCACCTTGTTTGGAAGGTCAAGGTCACATCCACATTTGCTTTGTCACGTTGCAATGTACCACTCAAGATACAACTAGATCGTTATTGTACATGGGACAAAAACGTATGGCTCCCCCACTCGTCAGAACAGACATAATTGACGACTCTATGTCCAACCGTTCTCTATAGATCTGAGATCGTTTTGATATTCAATATCCCTGTGACTGTATCTACTATTTGTATCAGTAATATCAACTGATCATGACCAACCATCCTTCAAAGTTTGAGGACCCTAGGTCCAACCATTCTCTAGTTATTGATCGGACATTGTTTTGTTATTTCAGGATCGTTTGGATAGTCAAGGTCACCGCGACCTTGACCTTTGACCTAGTGACCCCAAAATCAATAGGGGTCATCTACTGGTCATGACCAACCATCCTTCCAAGTTTGAGGACCCTAGATCCAACTATTGTGTAGTTATTGATCGGGGCTCGTTTTGATAGTCAAGGTCACCGTGACCTTGACCTTTGACCTAGTGACCCCAAAATCAATAGGGGTCATATACTGGTCATGACCAACCATTCTTTCAAATTTGAGGACCCTAGGTCCAACCATTGTGTAGTTATTGATCGGACATCGTTTTGATAGTCAATGTCACCGCGACCTTGACCTTTCACCTAGTGACCCCAAAATCAATAGGGGTTATCTACTGGTCATGACCAACCATCCTTCCAAGTTTGAGGACCCTAGGTCTAACCATTGTGTAGTTATTGATCGGACATCGTTTTGATAGTCAATGTCACCGCAACCTTGACCTTTGACCCAGAATCAATAGGGGTCATCTACTGGTCATGACCAACCATCCTTCCAAGTTTGAGGACCCTAGGTCCAACCATTGTGTAGTTATTGATCGGACATCGTTTTGATAGTCAATGTCACCGCGACCTTGACCTTTGACCTAGTGACCCCAAAATCAATAGGGGTCATCTACTGGTCATGACCAACCATCCTTCCAAGTTTGAGGACCCTAGATCCAACTATTGTGTAGTTATTGATCGGGGCTCGTTTTGATAGTCAAGGTCACCGTGACCTTGACCTTTGACCTAGTGACCCCAAAATCAATAGGGGTCATCTACTGGTCATGACCAACCATTCTTTCAAATTTGAGGACCCTAGGTCCAACCATTGTGTAGTTATTGATCGGACATCGTTTTGATAGTCAATGTCACCGCGACCTTGACCTTTCACCTAGTGACCCCAAAATCAATAGGGGTTATCTACTGGTCATGACCAACCATCTTCCAAGTTTGAGGACCCTAGGTCTAACCATTGTGTAGTTATTGATCGGACATCGTTTTGATAGTCAATGTCACCGCAACCTTGACCTTTGACCCAAAATCAATAGGGGTCATCTACTGGTCATGACCAACCATCCTTCCAAGTTTGAGGACCCTAGGTCCAACCATTGTGTAGTTATTGATCGGACATCGTTTTGATAGTCAATGTCACCGCGACCTTGACCTTTGACCTAGTGACCCCAAAATCAATAGGGGTCATCTACTGGTCATGACCAACCATCCTTCCAAGTTTGAGGACCCTAGATCCAACCATTGTGTAGTTATTGATCGGACATCGTTTTGATAGTCAATGTCACCGCGACCTTGACCTTTCACCTAGTGACCCCAAAATCAATAGGGGTCATCTACTGGTCATGACCAACCAACCATCCTTCCAAGTTTGAGGACCCTAGGTCCAACCATTCTCTAGTTATTGATCGGACATCGTTTGTGACACAGACAGACAGACAGACAGACCTACAGACAGAAAGCACTAATTCAATATGGCTCCCCTATCACACTTTGTGTGGGGGAGCCATAACTATAAGCAAAGTTTGAAAGGTCTTAGTGCATACAGTTTGTGAAAAATTGACCTAAACGCAAAAGTTGAAGGTAAACATTAAAAGGTTATCTGCCCTTTGCTTGGAAGGTCAAGGTCACATCCACATTTGCTTTGTCACGTTGCGATGTACCACCAAAGATATAACTATAAGCAAAGTTTGAGAGGTGTAGTACATACATTTTGCGAGAAATTGACCTCAATGCAAAAGTTTAAGTTATCTGCCTTTTGCTTGGAGGGTCAAGGTCACTTCCACATTTGCTTTGTCACATTCCAATGTACCACCTAATATACAACTATAAGCAAAATTTGAAAGGTTTAGTGCATACAGTTTGTGAAAAAAGTGACCTAAAAGCAAAAATTGAACGTAAAAATTATTGAGTTATCTGCCCTTTGCTTGGCGGGTCAAGGTCACTTCCACATTTGCTTTGTCACGTTGCAATGTACCACCCAAGAAACAACTCTCAGCAAAGTTTGAAAGGTCTAGCGCATAGCCATACAGTTTGTGAGAAAATGACCTAAACACATGACTTGAACGTTGACGCCGCCGCCGCCGCCGCTGGAAAAGCAACACCTATGTCTCTTTTTTTCTTCGAAAAAGGCAAGACAAAAATCTTGCATGCTCACATAAATCTAGTCTAGTAGGTAGTCAATACATATCTCACTGATTAACATATATATATCTTTGATAGGACTTCTACGTGTAGCTATGCTGCTGATTATACTGCAGCATGTGCCTAGGTGATGAACAATTCAACTATTTGCTGCTAAAACAGACATGTTTTTTTCCAGGCAAATTATCCGGAATAAGATTGCAAGAAAGCATTTTGTCATAGACAAAAATTTGGGAGAAAACGTAGTTTTAAATGTAAATGATACTCAAAGTAGCTTTTTTTACCTAAATACTACATATTCCGCATCTACCTACTTAATCTACCTACATTGTTGAATCCCCATTTAGACTCCAATTAAACTGTAGTCATTATATTGCCATTTGCTTTTAAATTAGTATAGAACAAACTAAAAATGCATGTACCATTAATTATTCCTCTTTCATAAAAACAAACAGATTCACCTGTTAATATATTTCTGTTGTTTTTTTCAATTTCAAATCTGGTAAATTCATGTGCAATTTCACCGAATTTTACAAACTCTTTGACTTTTCATGAATTTCAGGCGTGAATAATTGACCTGTGCACCTAGCTAGCATTGAGCTAACACTAGGTAAATTTATTACATTTGAAGTGAGTACATACTTCCTGTTTAAGTCTCTGTGAAAGTTCATTGATAATATCGCTGTTCCACAAATCTCTGACTCTGACTGATTGTAGTTCAGATGGAGCAAGCACATGGTTCCACAGCTGGAAAATACAGAATAGAGATGCTACAATGTCAAATTCAGAATACATTGTATATTTTTGCTTGCTTTATTGGTTACATACATATTTCTTTGTTTTTTTTATGGTACACTGCATTTACATAAACTGAAAGGAAAAAGAAACACATACTCAACAAATTGCCTATACTACACTTTTATATACACCTAATTCCACTTAATATCCCAGATATATTTCAACATATTTTGTACAAAAAGGGGCTACAACTAATTACAGAAAGGACAACTCTGTCATGCAGTAGACCTTTTAATCAACTTATACTTTGTTACACGAAATTCATAAATGTTGAAGTTTCGCTTGAAAAAGTAGAGATGCTACAATGTCAAATTCAGAATACATTGTATATTTTTGCTTGCTTTATTGGTTACATACATATTTCTTTGTTTTTTTTATGGTACACTGCATTTACATAAACTGAAAGGAAAAAGAAACACATACTCAACAAATTGCCTATACTACACTTTTATATACACCTAATTCCACTTAATATCCCAGATATATTTCAACATATTTTGTACAAAAAGGGGCTACAACTAATTACAGAAAGGACAACTCTGTCATGCAGTAGACCTTTTAATCAACTTATACTTTGTTACACGAAATTCATAAATGTTGAAGTTTCGCTTGAAAAAGTTAAGCCATTTCAGTATTGTGTTTAATGTTAAGAGAGTGCAATGTTTTAAAGCCTAAGTTTGCTCACCTGCTTGAGCCAAATACGCATTCTGTCGATAATGAAACTTTAAAGGGGTAGCCATTGGTGTGTTCGGTGCTGATTAAACCTCCTTTTCGAAATGACATGCCTAAGGTCGCCCTGTACCATTCGATTAGCAGTAGCATATTAAACATACAATATATAGCGGAAACATCCATTATGCGTTTCTTTTTCCTTTCAGTATATTATTTGCCTATTTTGATAAAAATATATATATTGGACAATTTACGAGGGACAAAGTTTGCATAATTTCAAACATGACTGTAAATTATTAAAGATGAATGGCCACCCTTCTTGTAGTATTATCAATTAACAAATTTACATCTTAAACATCATATGAACATTTCTTGATATTTCCGGAGAGAAACATATTTAAAACCGCTACTAAGTTGTATGTAAAAATAACTAATATTTGCAAGACTTTTACCACTAAGTGACTGCACGGGGAAATGAGTTAAATCTGGATTGTATAGCTGCAGAACTATTGCCAGATAATTGATAAATACATTCACCTGTGTATTAATTTACCTGTTCAAAGTTTTATATGCCATCAAATAAAATCGTATTCTCGCTTTTCACAGATATAGCAATGTGTGAATTGTAAATATCTATTGTTGTGTATTGATTTAGATTTAAATAAACGTAAATATGTTCATGAAACAAAACATGGCCGGAGAACTATAAAACATTTTAGATTGATATCTAAGCCAAACATTAAGCCAAGCTGTTTCAGAAAGAAGAAGACTATTATCTGCATCAGTATAGTGCTATATTGCATGTAAACACCAGGGGTGAGGTCTACCATAAACATCATCAAAGTATACCTGTATTTTATCTTCCATCAAATAATCCCAATTCCAGCACCAACTTTGCATCCACTTCAAAATTGCTGCAATGGAGGTCTTCCTTTCTAACAGGTGCCCATTCTCTTCACTTGTCTGCTTTTGGTCATCTTTCATTGCTATGTCATATATAGCCAGGCAATGGAGTGCAACTTGAGCACATGCACACATTGTATTATCTCTATTTGTTCCTGTACTCTCCTTCAGCAATTGGGATGCAAGTAAGTAGCTCATTTTGAGTTGATTCTTGCACTGAATTCCCGATGATTTATTTCCCATACTACAACAAACAAACAACAAGAGGTAATAACAAAGTTCCATAAATCTCTCACAAGAAATCTGTGGATTCACATGTCTCGCCTTACGGGGGCTGGACTTAAAAATAAAAATGTCAATGATGCTTAAATGAAAGTTTGTAAACATTTTAGTAACTAAAAACAATCGAGATTGCAGTTTGCTGAGATGACATTTAAAAACAAAATGCCATTCTAGTAAAATCAAGAGGCCCAAGAGGGCTCTACTGGCTAAAATGGCTCTTATTCACCTGGTAATCATGGGCAATAAGTCTGCTGTGTTTAGTCTGGCATGGGCATTTTTTAATTTGTCCCACTTTCTTCTATGAATGAAATTTCATAAAAATGGGGGTGGGGGAGGGGGGGGGGGGTTATATTTACATTCTAAACAAATATGGTAAAGATCAGATAAAATAGAGTAACTACAGATTTAACAAAGGAAAATACAATATAGTATTTTTAAATTTTTCAACAAATCAAGGGCCATAACCTGTCGTTACTCACTAGATCTAGCTGGTTTTCGAACTTGTCCAAAATTTCATTAATATACCATGTTTTGCACAACTAGACATCATACTGAGGCTTCCTGCCAAATTTTGTAGAAATCCAACAAGCCATTTAGGAGGAGTAGCGCCGACAAGAAATTTAAAGTAACAAGAGGTCAATGACCTTGAAGCTCTATTGATAGGTTTTGATAGCTAGATCAGCATTCCTGTGAAGTTTCATGAAAATCTGTCAAGTAGTTTCAGAGGAGTAGTCGCTACAAATTTTTACTATACAACTCTTGTAAAGTGTATAAAGATGACTGAGCCGGCAGCCATGTTTAACATCGAATCAAAATGATTTTCAACAAGGACCAACATTATGTCATGCTGATCATTTTAGAAAAAGTCCCATATCAATATCACTTATAGTTTTCAAAGTAGTAGCTACAAATTTGTTTTTTAAAAATCTCTTTTTAGCCATTGCGGCATCTTGAATTTCTGGCCAACCGAAATTGTACTAGGATCAACTACATATCAAGAGCAACATTCCTGTGAAGTTTCATGAAAATTTGTCAAGTAGTTTCAGAGGAGTAGTCGCTACACGCTTTTACTACATAACTATGTAAACAAAGATGTCCATATTTAATGTTGAATCAAAATAATTTTCGACAAAGATCAACATCATGTCATGCTGATAATTTTAGAAAAAGTCCCATACCAATATCACTTATAATTTTCACGAAGTAGTCGCTACAAACTTTTTTTAAAAAAAAAACTCTTTGTAAACAAAGATGTCTGCTGGCAGCCATGTTTCACGTTGAATCAAAACGATTTTCGTCAATCATCAACATCATGTCATGCTGATCATTTTAGAAAAAGTCCCATACCAATATCACTTATAATTTTCACGAAGTAGTCGCAACAAAATTTTTTTTTAAAAAACTCTTTGTAAACAAAGATGTCTGCTGGTAGCCATGTTTAACGTTGAATTAAAACGATTTTCGTCAATCATGTCAAGCTGATCATTTTAGAAAAAGTCCCATATCAATATCACTTATAGTTTTCAGGACGTAGTCACTACAATTTTTTTTAACTCTATTAGGTATTAGCCGTGGTGGCCATCTTGAATTTCCGGCTGGCCTGAAATTTAGCTTGGGCCAAAAAAAAGAGTTTGTTTCTGGTCTTCGGACCGACCCTATTTTTAAGGTCCCGAACCTGAACTTAAACAAAAAAATAAAAAAAAATTTTTTTAGGTTTTTAAGACATGTTGTGGAACACTCATATTATGTAATATATACAAGAAAACATACTTTTGATGTTCTTGATTTGAATTTAGTATAGTAAGCATTAATTCTAAACAAAACAAGAGGTCAATGACCTTGAAGCTCTACTGATTGATTTTGATTTCAGGAAGTAGTGACTACAAACTTGTTTATTAAAAAATTATTTTTAGCTGTGGCGGCCATCTTGAATTTCCGGCCGACCTGAAATTTTGCTAGGATCAATTAGACATTAAGAGCAACATTCCTGTGAAGTTTCATGAAAATCCGTCAAGTAGTTTCAGAGGAGTAGTCGCTACAAGTTTTCATTATATAACTCCATGTAAACAAAGATGGCCGCTGACAGCCATGTTTAACATCGAATCAAAATGAGTTTTGACAAGGATCAACATCATGTCATGCTGATCATTTTAGAAAAAGTCCCATATCAATATCACTTATAGTTTTCAAGAAGTAGTCACTACAAACTTGTATTTTGAAAATCTATTTTTAGCCATGGTGGCCATCTTGAATTTCCAGCCGACCTAAAATTTTGCTAGGATCAATTAGACATCAAGAGCAACATTCCTGGGAAGTTTCATGAAAATCTGTCAAGTAGTTTCAGAGAAGTAGTCGCTACAAGTTGTCATTATATAACTCTATTTAAACAAAGATGGCCACTGGCAGCCATGTTTAACGTCGAATCAAAATAATGTTGGACTCGGATAACCATCATGTCATGCTGATCATTTTAGAAAAAGTCCCATATCAATATCACTTATAGTTTTCAAGAAGTAGTCGCTACAAACTTATTTTTTAACAAGAGGTCAATGACCTTGAAGCTCTACTGATTGATTTTGATTTCAGGAAGTAGTCGCTACAGACTTGTTTTTTGAAAATCTATTTTTAACCGTGGCGGCCATCTTGAATTTCCGGCCGACCTGAAATTTTGCTAGGATCAATTAAACATTAAGAGCAACATTCCTGTGAAGTTTCATGAACATCCGTCAAGTAGTTTCAGAGGAGTAGTCGCTACAAGTTTTCATTATATAACTCTATATAAACAAAGATGGCCGCTGACAGCCATGTTTAACGTCGAATCAAAATAATGTTTGACTCTGATAACCACCATGTCATGCTGATCATTTTACAAAAAGTCCCATATCAATATCACTTATAGTTTTCAAGACGTAGTCGCTACAAACTTCTTTTTTAAAAAATCTAATTTTAGCTGTGGCGGCCATCTTGAATTTCTGGCCGATCTGAAATTTTGCTAGGATCAATTAAACATTAAGAGCAACATTCCTGTAAAGTTTCATGAAAATCTGCCAAGTAGTTTCAAAGTATTAGTCGCTACAAGTTTTTATTATAAAACTCTATGTAAACAAAGATGGCTGCTGGCAGCCATGTTTAACGTTGAATCAAAACAATTTTTGACAAGGACCAACATCATGTCATGCTGATCATTTTACAAAAAGTCCAATATCAATATCACTTATAGTTTTCAAGTAGTAGTCGCTACAAACTTGTATTTTGAAAATCTATTTTTAGCCATGGCAGCCATCTTGAATTTCCGGGCGAACTGAAATTTTGCTAGGATCAATTAGACATCAAGAGCAACATTCCTGTGAAGTTTCATGAAAATCCGTCAAGTAGTTTCAGAGGAGTAGTTGCTACAATTTTCATTATATAACTCTATGTAAACAAAGATGGCCGCTGGCAGCCATGTTTAACGTCGAATCAAAACGATTTTCGACAAGGACCAACATCATGTCATGCTGATCATTTTAGAAAAAGTCCCATATCAATATCACTTATAGTTTTCATGAAGAAGTCGCTACAAACTTGTTTTTTAAATACCTATTTTTAGATCTGGCGGCCATATTGGATTTCACATCAACATGAATTTTTGCTAGGATCAACTGGACTTCATGGGCAACATTTCTGTAAAGTTTCATGAAAATCCATTCAGTAGTTTCAGAGAAGAAGTCGCTACAAAAAAATAATTACAGACAGACGGACAGACAGACGGACAGACGGACGACGGACGCCGCACCACGGCATAATCTATTTTTAGCTGTGGTGGCCATCTTGAATTTCTGGCCGATATGAAATTTTGCTAGGATCAATTAGACATTAAGAGCAACATTCCTGCAAAGTTTCATGAAAATCCGCCAAGTAGTTTCAGAGGAGTAGTCGCTACAAGTTTTTACTATATAACTCAATGTAGACAAAGATGGCCGCTGGCAGCCATGTTTAACGTCGAATCAAAATGATTTTTGACAAGGACCAACATCATGTCATGCTGACCATTTTAGAAAAAGTCCCATATCAATATCACTTATAGTTTTCAAGAAGTAGTCGCTATAACTTGTATTTTGAAAATTTATTTTTAGATTTGGCAGCCATCTTAAATTTCCGGCCGACCTGAAATTTTGCTAGGATCAATAATACATCAAGAGCAACATTTCTGTGAAGTTTCATGAAAATTCGACAAGTAGTTTCAGAGGAGTAGTCGCTACAAGTTTTCATTATATAACTCTCTGTAAACAAAGATGGCCACTGGCAGCCATGTTTAACGTCGAATCAAAATAATGTTGGACTCGGATAACCATCATGTCATGCTGATCATTTTAGAAAAAGTCCCATATCAATATCACTTATAGTTTTCAAGAAGTAGTCGCTACAAACTTATTTTTTAAAAATCTATTTTTAGCTGTGACGGCCATCTTGAATTTTTGGCCGATCTGAAATTTTGCTAGGATCAATTAGACATTAAGAGCAACATTCCTGCAAAGTTTCATGAAAATCCGCCAAGTAGTTTCAGAGGAGTAGTCGCTACAAGTTTTTACTATATAACTCTATGTAAACAAAGATGGCCGCTGGCAGCCATGTTTAACGTCAAATCAAAATGATTTTTGACAAGGACCAACATCATGTCATGCTGACCATTTTAGAAAAAGTCCCATATCAATATCACTTATAGTTTTCAAGAAGTAGTCGCTACAACTTGTATTTTGAAAAATTATTTTTAGCCGTGGCGGCCATCTTGAATTTCCGGCTGACCTGAAATTTTGCTAGGATCAATAAGACATCAAGAGCAACATTCCTGTGAAGTTTCATGAAAATTCGTCAACTAGTTTCAGAGGAGTAGTCGCTACAAGTTTTCATTATATCACTCTATGTAAACAAAGATGGCCGATGGCAGCCATGTTTAAAGTCGAATCAAAATAATGTTGGACTCGGATAACCATCATGTCATGCTGATCATTTTAGAAAAAGTCCCATATCAATATCACTTATAGTTTTCAAGAAGTAGTCGCTACAAACTTATTGGACGGACATACACAAAATCAGGCCTTGTGTGACTAAAACTTGTGTGTCTGTTTTTTGTGTGTACGTTCGTACTTTGTGTGACTGTTTTTGACATTTTGTGTGTTGTTTTTACCATTTGGACACATTTTAGTCACACAAGCTCACCTTCCCTTGTGTGACTGCAATTTTTTATTGCTTTAAATGAAGAAATAGACTGTTTCCTGCACATAGAGACATACTTGCTTGTGTGTCAGTCACACATGAAAAAAAAGTCACACAAGTATACTTTATACATAAAAAAAGACACACAAGGCGCTCCTGTAAACTCGGACAGACGGACAGACAGAAGACGGACGCCGCACCACGGCATAAGCTCTGCTGATCTCTGATCAGTCGAGCTAAAAATATCAGTGCCATAACTCCGTCATAAATCAGCAAACTGGAACAAAAGCGTGATATGCACAACTAGACATCTTACCGATGCTTCCTGCCAAGTTTCGTCGAAATCCAACAAGGCGTTTAGGCGGAGTAGAGTCGACAAGAAATTTAAAAAAATGTCAAGGGGCCGTAACTCCATCAAAAATCAACGAACTGGAAAAAAAATGCAATAGGCACAGCAATGCTTCCTGTTAACACAGTGAAAAAAAACAAAAAACAAATAATAATAATTAATCAGAATAATTTTTTTAAAAAATCAAAAAAAAAAATCAATCAATCAATAAAAAAATAAAAAATAAATAAAAAAAATAAAAAAATAAAAACGTTAATTACCTTTACCTTGACCCCAAATGCAATCCCAAGCTTCCTTTTCATATAAGCTTGACCCCAGTGACCTCAAATGCAATCCCAAGCTTCCTGTCATATAAGCTATGTACCCATAAAGCTTCATTCCAATATCTCATTTCTAACTAAAGTTATTGGGCAGAAACTATTTTTCTATTTTTAGTAACAGTGTATTTTGCTTATTTTTTTACAATTTCTGTCGCCATAGCAACCACAATTATTGACATATTAATAAAACAAAATAATGTGCATGATCTCCTCACTCCCTTTTACCTACACACAAATGTTCATTAAATTATCATGAGCATTTCTTTTCTTATCAAAGGATCCATATATTTTATGTCTTTTTATTATTTCTGTTGCCATTGCAACCATATTTTTTGTCAAATCAAAAAATAAAATAATGTGCATAATCCCCCCCATTGCCCTCTACCAATATGCCAAGTTACATAAAAATATTTTAAATACTTTTCTCATTGTTGCAGGATCCACATTTGTGGGTGGGACGGATTGACGGACTGATGGATGGACGGACTAATGGATGGACGGGAGGCAAACCTAAAGTCCTCTCCGGTGATACATCGGTAGGGGACTAAAAATCTACTGTAAGGTCCCAGCCCACTCAGGAGCATCCATGGGAAATCTGAGAAAAAAAATCCAAGCAGTTTCACTGAAAGTGCTGCTAACGGATGCCAATGCCCAAGCTGCCAGACGCATAAGCTCTGCTAGCCTTTCACCATCAGAGCTAAAAAATCAACCAATTTAAGACTAATTTTCTTTTACCTTATTGTATTTAAGTCTATGTAAATCAGAATCGTTCGTGATTTTTGTCATTCATTTCTTACCTACAAGTCGTGATTTTGAGTTGCTCAACTGTTGATGTTGCACATTCTAGTACTGTCTGAAAAGATTGAAGAAACTTGATATAACAAGGGTTATCTCAGAAGTAATGTGATTGGTGCTGTTACTCATGCACTGTTCAATTGGTCACATTTTAAGTTTGTACTACCAGGAAATATGAATGACACCAATATCAAAAACAAGAGGTCAATGATCTTGAAGCTCTACTGATATGTTTTTGATAGCTAGATCAATATTCCTGTGAAGTTTCATGAAAATCTGTCAAGAAGTTTCAGAGGAGTAGTCGCTACAAGTTTTTACTATATATATAACTCTATGTAAACAAAGATGGCCACTGGTGGCCATGTTTAATGTTGAATCAAAATAATTTTCAACAAGGACCAACATCATGTCATTCTGATCATTTTAGAAAAAGTCCCATATCAAATATCACTTATAGTTTTCAAGAAGTAGACATTTGTTTTTTAAAAATCTATTTTAGCCGTGGTGGCCATATTGAATTTCCGGCCGATGTGAAATTTTGCTAGGATCAAGAGTAACATTCCTGTGAAGTTTCATGAAAATCCATGAAGTAATTTCATAGGAGTAGTCGCTACAAGCTTTTACTATATAACACTATGTAAACAAAGATGGCCACTGCAGCCATATTTAACATTGAATCAAAATGATTTTCGAAATGACCAACCTCATGTCATGCTGATCGTTTTAGAAAAAGTCCAGTATCAGTATCACTTATAGTTTTCAGGAAGTAGTCACTACAAATTTGTTGTTTTTTTTAATCTATTTTTTGAATCTTGAATTTCCGGCTTGACTGACATTTTGCTAGGATCAATTAGACATCAGGAGCAACATTCCCGTGAAGTCATGAAAATCTGTCCAGTAGTTTCAGAGGAGTAGTCACCACAAGTTTTTCCTATATAACTCTATGTAAACAACGATGGTGGCTGGCAGCCATGTTTGACATCCAATCAAAAAGAACTTTGGTTAGGACCAACTACTTGTCCTGCCAGTCATTTTGGTAAAAGTTCCAAATCAATATCACTTACGGTTTTTGACAAGTGGTGCAAGAGTTTTTATAACAATCTGGAAAGTGAATATATGTATTCTATCAATTACATGCAAATATAATAGGATTATAATCTCCACTTGATATTGATGCTTTGTAGCAAATTTCACGAAATTATAACATGGGGTTTTAGAGAAATAGCCCGAACAAGAATTTTCCTTTTGACTACCAAGTATGAACTGCATTAAAAATACAAAGAGCCGTAACTCAGTGGAAAATTATTGAACCGGAACGTCATGACAATATGCACATCTTCTCATGATATTGATACTTCCTAGCAAGTTTCAATAAATTCTAACAAGGAGTTTTAGAGAAATAGCCCATACAAGTATTTTGTATTATATATATATTAGAAATACAAAGGGCCATAACTCAGTGGATAATGATCGAACCGGAACGTCATGACAGTATGCGCATGTTCACTGGATATTGATACTTCCTAGCAAGTTTCGCGAAATTCTAAGAAGCAGTTATTGAGAAATCGCCCAGACAAGAATTGCGTCTATGTACAGATATTAGAAATACAAAGGGCCATTATAAGCCCGGATAAGAATTGCATCTTGTTCAAGCTTTCATTGACATAAATAGTGATGAAGTTTGCTAAATATCAAATATTAAATAATTCAAGGGCCATAACTCTCTGTTTCTAGTCTGAATTGACTAGTTTTTCAATAAATCAAGGGCCATAGCTCTGGTTTTACTAAGCAGATCTATTTGGACCTTGTCTGAGTTTCCATTAATATCAACAATCTGGTCAAGTTTAGTAAAGATCAAAGTTTCCATTAATATCAACAATCTGGTCAAGTTTGGTAAAGATCAAATATAAAATTGAAGATGCTAGAGTGTTCTCAAGGCTGAAAATGGCATTATTTAATCATTCAAGGGGCATAACTCTGGTATTCCTGGTCCGATATAGCTGGTTTTGGAAACCGTCCGAGCTTTGAATAATATCAACAATCTGCCTATGTTTTGTAAAGAGCAAATACAAACTGAATGTGTTAAGAGTGTTCACATGACATTCTACAGCAAAACAAGGGCTAAAATTCTGGTGTTACTAATCCAATCTGGTTGTTTTTCAAATTTGTCAAAGCTTTCATTGATATAAAGATCCTTGTTTGGTCCGATTAATGAAGTCCCTATCATATTCATAAGGCAAAGTTAAAAGACGGACAGTATTTATTCCTTATTTAAAATTAATATTTTGTGATAGGATTTCATCAAATAGTCATCATACTGATGCTTCTCACAAAGTTTGTTGCAAACCCATCATGGGGTTATGGAGAAATAGTGCAAACAAGATTTTTGTGTGAAAATATTCAAAGGCCCGTAACTCCTTCAAAAACATATGAACCAGAACGAGTAAAAGTTATACACATCTCCAGTTCATACTGACACTTCTCACAAAGTTTGGTGAACATCCATCAAGGTGTTATGGAGAAATAGCATGAACAATCTTTGCATTGCATCACCGGTCACATGACTATCGTCGCACTGACCTGTATGCTTTGGCACATCACTAACAAATGTTCATTAGTGTAGGTGGTAAAACGGTGGGGACTATTTTACTTTACTATATACATGTTTAAGACTCTAAATCATGAATATATGTAACTTTTAGTGATTTAAATAATGAAGCAATCTAAAGTAGATAGCTAAAGACAAAGATATTTTTATTTAAACAAGAATTAATGAAGGCACCTATTCGTATTTGATGATCAGTCAAAATAGTCTGGTTGAAAACAAATCCCATAGTTCAAAGTATACAGATGAGTGCGGAAGCGCAGACTGGAGGGATACAATGCAATATTTGTGTGTGAAAATATTCAAAGGGCCATAACTTTGTCAAAAATCATCGAACCAGAATGAGACGAAGTTATGCATAATCTCCACGTTATACCGATACCTCTCATAAAGTTTCATGACAATCCATCAAGGGTTATGGAGAATTAGTGCGGACAAGATTTTGAACAAACCGACCGACTGACCGACCACAAATCATTGAATCAAAACTAAATAATGATATGCGCATCTCCACTTCATCCTGATGCTTCTCATAATTTTTTGTTAAACCGTTAAACCCATACAGGGGTTATGGAGAAATAGCACGGACAAGATTTTTAGGTAAAAATATTCAAAGGGCCATTACTCCATCAAAAATCATCGAATCAGAATGAGACAAAGTTATACGCATCTACACTTCATACTAACACTTCTCACAATGTCAGATAAAAATCCATAAAGAGGTTATGGTGAAAAAACGCAGACAAGATTTTTGTGAAAATATTCAAAGAGCTATAACTCCGTCAAACATCATCGAACCGGAACGAGATGATGTAATCCACATCTCCTCTTCATACTGATGCTTCTCATAAAGTTTTGTGAAAATCCATCTTTGGTTTATGGAGAAATAGCGTGGACAAGATTTTGAACAGACTGACTGACCAAATGAGTGACTCCTATATACCCCCTCAAACTTTTTTTGCATGGGGTATAAAAATTGGACAAAGAAAACTTAATTTAGGAAGGTGAAGCAGGGTCTTTTCCAGGTTATATTCACAACTACTTGTTCTTTAATTAGAGATCGCTGATCATGTTTACCAACTAAAGACAATTTTGATGCCC
The DNA here is from genome assembly GCA_037043455.1 of Cyrtodaria siliqua. NCBI lineage: Eukaryota > Metazoa > Mollusca > Bivalvia > Adapedonta > Hiatellidae > Cyrtodaria > Cyrtodaria siliqua. The sequence continues at coordinate 23,375 of JAWPHD010000484.1, forward strand.
AAGTTTGCCGCAGCATAAAGTTATGCGCGAATCAGTTAACCTCAACACTGAGCGGTATTTGCACATCTTATTCTCAGGTATAAATATGCGGAGTCCGAGTGCTTTTCCTTTTAAGTAATTAATCCATCATATGATGATGCAATTCAATCTAACAGCTGATTGTCAAATTGCTCAACTAGCCAATCCATTTCCTGTTTATTGCGAAAATCTGTCACGCATTATATGTACGACACTTGTCATACTTGGTATCGATTTTTTTTAATGTCCTCTATGGTTATACCACTACACCAATCTTTATTTTGGCCAATAACGCTTGAGAATTGAAAAAAAAAAAAAACTCTTGTGCAAATTATTTTGGCAAATTGTTTTTGCGCTATAATCAGGGTTGCCAGCACCAGGGTGAAATAAAATTCCCTGACTTTACCTAGACCTTTCCTTGACCAAATGTAATTTTTTCAAATACATAATGACGCAATTTTATCGGACTCCTCACTCTCCTAAAGCCCACCATTCCACCCATGTTACTTTAATTTAAATTGAAAAATATGTTACATCAATTATTATTGAGTATTTTTGTATATACAACAACCATAAAATAACAAAAATATAAATGGATCTGTATTAAGGGTTAAAACTGATCAGTTTGTAACTTGAAGCCTGCCATATCCACAGATACATTTACCGGGGCTGGCGTGGCGCAGTCGGTAGCGCGGCGGATTTGTAACCGGAGGCCCCGGGTTCAATCCTCCGTGGTGCCACCGAGTTCCGTCGGTGTGTTCTTGGGCAAGACACTTTACCTTAGCCTCGTCCGTCGGATGGGGACGTAAACCGGGCGGTCCCGTGTATCGGTCTATCCTCCGAGCACGTTAAAGAACCATAGGAATCTATTCGATAATAAGAGTAGGGCAGGTTCCCGTATTCCTATGTATCCTTCCCCTCTCTCTGGGGCGGCTCTAAATAACCTATACTGTGTTGATGAGCCGTTAAACAACATTCAATTCAATTATACATGATTTTTAGTCAATAAAATACACAATTTCTTGCAAAAAAGAAAAAAATTCCCCCTGACTTTTCATTGACTTTTCAGAAAATTAAAATTTCCCTGACCATTTTTCAAAATTCCCTGACGATTCCCTGACATTGAACAATTTCCCTGACTTTTTAAGGTCAATGGGAACCCTGAATAACACATTGCAATCCAACTTTTTCCCTAGAGATTGGGAATTTCTTTCTGAAATTGCTATTTTTGATTGGGAACCATTGTCTGTTATGGGTCTGTATAACAGACCCGGAATGGGTCCGTATAACAGACCCGGAATGGGTCCGTATAACAGACCCTGGAGAACAGCCAAAAATGTCCTATGGAGAGACACAAACCATTTTCAGAACTGATTGGGTTTAAACTCTACATTTGGTATTGAGTTTCTTGAAATCAAGAATAACAAACTTCTTTGTATGAAACAATTTTAAAATTATATTAAGGTGTTTTTAAACAAGAGGTCAATGACCTTGAAGCTCTACTGATAGATTTTTGATAGCTAGGTCAACATTTCTGTGAAGTTTCATGAAAATCCATCAAGTAGTTTCATAGGAGTAGTCGCTACAAGTTTTCATTATATAACTCTGGCGGCCATGTTTAATGTCAAATCAAAATAATTTTTGACAAGGATCAACATCATGTCATACTGATCATTTTAAATGGTCCCATATCAATATCACTTATAGTTTTCAAGAAGTAGTCGCTACAAACTTGTATTTTGAAAATCTATTTTTAGCCATGGCGGCCATCTTGAATTTCCGGCCGACCTGAAATTTTGCTAGGATCAATTAGACATCGAGAGCAACATTCCTGTAAAGTGTCATGAAAATCCGTCAAGTAGTTACAGAGGAGTAGTCGTTACAAGTTTTTGCTATATAACTCTATGTAAACAAAGATGGCCGCTGACAGCCATGTTTAACATCAACTTAAAATGATTTTCAACAAGGACCAACATCATGACATGCTGTTCATTTTAGAAAAAGTCCCTTATCAATATCATTTATAGTTTTCAAGAAGTAGTCGCTACAAACTTGTTTTTTGAAAATCTACTTTTAGCCGTGACGGCCATCTTGAATTTCCGGCCGACCTGAAGTTTTGTTAGGATCAATAAGACATCAAGAGCAACATTCGTGTGAAGTTTCATGAAAATCCATCAAGTAGTTTCAGAGGAGTAGTCGCTACAAGTTTTCATTATATAACTCTATGTAAACAAAGATGGCCGCTGGCAGCCATGTTTAACGTCGAATCAAAATAATTTTCGACAAGGATCACCATCATGTCATACTGATCATTTAAGGAAAAGATGCATATCAATATCACTGAAATATTTCAAGAAGTAGGCGCTCAATCTTGTATTTTGAAAATTATTTTTAGCCGTGGCAGCCATCTTGAATTTTCGGCCAACCTGAAATTTTGCTAGGATCAACTAGACATCAAGAGCAACATTCCTGTGAAGATTCATGAAAATCCGCCAAGTAGTTTCAAAGGAGTAGTCGCTACAAATTTTGACTATACAAACTCTATGTAAACAAAGATGGCCACTGGCGCCCATGTTTTATGTCGAATCAAAACAATTTTCGACAAGGATCAACATCATGTCATGCTGATCATTTTAGAAAAAGTCCCATATCAATATCACTTACAGTTTTCAAGAAGTAGTCACTACAAATTTATTTATTTTAAATCTATTTTTAGCCGTGGCGGCCATCTTGAACTTCCGGCCAACCAGAAATTTTTCTAGGATCAACTAGACATCAAGTGCAACATTCCTGTGAAGTTTCATGAACATCCGTCAAGTAGTTTCAGAGGAGTAGTCGTTACAAGTTTTTACTATATAACTCTATACAAACAAAAATGGCACTGGCAGCCATTTTTAACGTCGAATCAAACTAATGTTCGACTAGGATCAACGTCATGTCATGCTGATCATTTTAGAAAAAGTCCCATATGAATATCACTTATAGTTTTCAAGAAGTAGTCGCTACAAACTTATCTTTTAAAAATCTATTTTTAGCTGTGGTGGCCATCTTGAATTTTGGGCTGACCTGAAATTTTGCTAGGATCAATTAGACACCAAGAGCAACATTCCTGTAAAGTTTAATTAAAATCCGCCATGTAGTTTCAGAGGAGTAGTCGCTTCCAGGTTTTTACTATATAACTCTATGTGAACAAAGATGGCCACTGGCAGCCATGTTTAATGTCAAATCAAAACGATTTTTGACAAGGACCAACATCATGTCATGCTGATCATTTTAGAAAAAGTACCATATCAATATCACTTATAGTTTTCAAGAAGTAGTCGCTACAAACTTGTATTTTAAAAATCTATTTTTAGCTTTGGTGGCCATCTTGGATTTCACATCAACATGAATTTTTGCTAGGATCAACTAGACTTCATGGGCAACATTTCTGTTAAGTTCCATGAATATCCATCCAGTAGTTTCAGAGGAGTAGTCGTTACAAATAAAAGTTTACGGACAGACGGACAGACAGAAGGACAGACAGACGAACGACGGACGCCGCACCACGGCATAAGCTCTGCTGATCTCTGATCAGTCAAGCTAAAAACAAGGAGTCAACAGATACAGTACACTAACAAATTGCAGTCCATATATAGCATACAGGGGCATAGCTAGGGACTTTAGAATGTATACGCAAACAGACTAGGGTGGTCCGGGGGCATGCTCTCCCGATTTTTTTCCCCCTATACCATTTGTGGTATTTCCGCAACAAAATGATTTTGTCTCTAAAATTTATGGGGTTTTTTCTTGAAAAAAAATAAAGAAGTGAGCTAAACGAAGAAGTGACCTGACCCCCACTAGCTCTTGCTTTTATTGCATTTTTGGACTTTTTAAAAAATTTCAATATTTAGGACTATGTGTACGCAACTGCATACTTTGCGCACAGGTAGCTACAGGTAGTTACGTGCCTGCAGTCTGCGAAATTAGCGGCTGTCCGGTTGTCCGGGACAACTAATTTACAAACAGGACAACCACGTGTTCCCACTTTGGAAAAAAATTCTGAAAGCACCAAATTATTTGTCAGTCAAAATAAGTATAAAAGTCGAACAGGAAACACGATTTCGGCTTTTTCATTGATGTTGAGAAAATTACTGTGACACTGGTATAAACGCTACGAGATATTGATCAATGAATTGTATCCCTCTGTGGAAGGTCACAACTCGTCATGACCTCGTTTTTGATCGGATTTTGTCGAATTCTTTATTTTGTATAGAGCAACCAATCGGAACTGCCTCGTCGGATTCCGTCACTCGGGAATCCACATTTACCGGTACGAAAATTGGCGAAGAGTTTCGATCGATACAATTACACACGAGCGGTTCGTGAATTGTTCCATCCAATGAGAATAAAATCATCAATATGCTAATTTAGCGCATGCGTCGCTAAAAACGTGTTTCCGGTTGTCACAAGATGTCAATATTGCAGTACGTGACGGGTGCCATTCCTGGTAAACCAGTGAAAGAGTCCAAACAAGAGTCAAGTAAGCGTTACGAAGCCAAAAGAGACAGGAATTTTGTTTCTTCTTGGCAAGTTGGTTGAGTGGCTTAAATGTACCGAAGATGGGAAAAATGCAGTGCCCTTGGTGCACAGACAGAATCCGGATTAGACATGAACAGTCAAAAATCATGATGACTCTAATGATGACTGACTTATCAGAGAAAGACATAGACAATCTTCTTTCTTTGTATACAAAAGAATGAATAATGAATAAATATTGTGCAGATATCATGTTTTGCTTTGTTTACATATATCATTAGAGTAATAAAGCCTTCAGGTTTAAAAAAAACATTTCGGGAAACCACTTTTCCTCTCGGGCAACCAATTTTTGTTGAAATGGTTGCCCGAAGGACAACCAAGTCCAAAAGTTAATTTCGCAGACTGGCCTGGCATACATCATTTGTAAGAAAAAAAGATAGTTAGGAAATGCTTAACATGAACAGTATATCCATTGAACTTTGAAAAGCTGCTTTATAGAAAATTGTTTTAGTACCTGTACATTTATAATTAACATGACGCCAGTACTGAGATATCTCCACACTATTGTTGATGTCGGAGTATAATGACAATATGTTTAATCATAATGCTATTGTTTGTCAGAGGTATTGTATTGGTTTGATTGGTTAAATGATTGACAGCTGGCGTCATGTTAATTCATAGCAAGCAAATATATCATTATTACCTTTTGATTTTGTGACATATATTTGTCAAAGTATTGTTTTTGTGTGATATAGTCATAATGCAGCGCAGGTCTTGTAACCTTTAGGTGGTATATTACTGCTGCTATACACACTTCAAAGGGCAATTTTCCAGTTGTTATAACATTGTTCAAGTCCTTTAGATCAATAACAGCCATAAATGTGCGAGGAAGGAGGTAGTCCATCTCAAACAGAGGATACAACTCTTCTAGCATGTTTTCAATGGAGCTGAAATATGAAAAGGTATATGTTAGATTATCGTATGTGAGAAGAACTGAAAAATGTGTCCATGGGAGATGAATGCCCCATTTGGGGGTTATCTGTTAATTCAAAAACAGAGCTACAAATTATTTTAGTTTTAAAAATAGGGAGTCATTGAAGATAACTATATTACACGGATGTAGATGTATGTGCGTATGAAGTTTTAACTAGAAATGTGTCTATGGGACATGGATGTCCCACTGTCCCACTGAAAACGATCAGTGGAAAACATAAAATTTGACAAAAAAGGGGCCATAACTCAGGTAATACATGGTCGATTTTGAAGCAGAGGATATGCAAATCTTGATATAGGATTGGCAACCGTTAGTTACTGTGTAACATATATTTGGTACAATGTATTTTTCATATAATATATTTTTGGTATAACATATTTTTGGTACAACATATTTTTATTGACAGCTAGTGTTTCTAAGTATCCTGTAAAATTTTGAAACAATCGATTGAAAACTGTGGGGAAAATAGACATACAAACTATTTTATGAAGTAAAATTTGCGGAAAAAAGGGCCCTAACTTCGGTAAAACAAGGTCAATTTTGACGTGGAACAGATATGCGATTCAAAACTGTGGGAGAAGATAGATATACAAACTATTTTATGAAGAATTGTATGAAGTAAAATTTGAGGGGAAAAAGGGCCCTAACTGCGGTAATACAAAGATAATTTTGACGTGGAATTGATATGCACATCTTGATAGCATAGATAGGCATCCTGTAACATTTAAAAATATCAGTTGAAAACTGTGGGAAGAGATAGAAACACAAACTTTTTGGGATGAGTGGATGGACACTCAGATGGACAGACATGGCTAACAATATATGCGTCCATTCAGTGGTGGGGGCATAAAAAGCTCTGGATGTTTGATATGTGGTAATGGAGTGACTGAAAACTTCAATTGTAAAACATGAATGTAAATTAAGGAAATGCAAAAAGTAGGCTAAGACATTCACATTTACCTGATTTTGGAGGGCATATATTGTTGTTATGTAGATGTAAGTGTGAATGAACTTCTACTACTGTTATTGTACAAAAAATGGAATAAAAGAACAATGTATGTCAAAGTAGGTAAAGATCATTCACATTGGCCTGCTTTTGGTTTCAACATATTGCAGTCATGTATATGTGTTTATGATGTCTTGAAAGCTGTATGCAGTTACTGCTTGAGATACAGACTAAATGAACAAAGCAGGGTATGGTCATTCCCTCTGACCTATTAATGGCAGGAAAGTGTTGCTGTCATGTAGATGGGTGTTTCATGTTTGAAAGCTGTGTGGTTTGGTATCTGAGAAATTATATTCTAAACTTAAATGTAAATTAACCATGTGTAAAAGTAAGTAAGGTCATCAATGCTGACCAAATTTTGGTACATTTGTATAAAGTCTGAAAGCTGTATAACCATTGGGTATCTGAAGAACTTAATAAACAATTTGAAACTGAAATTTTAACTTAAATTGCTTAACAGAGTGCAAAAAGTTTGTGAAGGTCATTCATATTGACCTATCTTTGGTAGGACAGTGTTGCTGTCATGTAGATAATAAGGGCTATTCTACTAAAACTTACATGGGACACCAGGAAGCCACACTCACCCACAGATGCAAAATAGAGTTTAAAGAACCAAATTTTGGAAGATTTCGGAAAATAGCATTCCCCCATAGCTGTTTATTAAATTGCCTTCCTGGGGTCTCAGGTAAGTTTTAATGAAATAACCCTAATTTCATAACAGAATGAGATCATGCTGTCGAGTTGCAAATTCATTTGCAGGTCCAGAAAGTGTATATATGGTTATAGAGTTTCCAAGTTATGACCCAGGGGTTATTTCCCTAGTGGTGGGGATAGACCCCAGGGCCAATGCTGGTTGAATGGTTGTATCCATCTGTTCATACCCAATAAGTGTATTTATGGTTATAGGATGGGGATCACAACGGTTTCCAAGTTATGATCCAGGGGATATGTCCCCAGGGCCGATGCTGGTTGGATGGTTGTATCAGACTGTTCATGCTCAGTAAGTGTATAACTGGTTTCAGAGAAAAAAATATTTTTAAGGTTTTTCCCTATATAAGTCTATCTAAAATGTTTAAAATTCATTAAATTTGACCCCATGAACTCGATTTGAACAAACTTGATAGAGGATCATAAGCTTATGGTACACGCAAAATATTAGACTTCTAGCTCTTGTAGGTTCAGAGAAGATTTTTTAAAGATCTTCTTTTACAACTCTTTGTACGACTAGGACCCCCTGGGCGAAGCAAGATTTGATCCCAGGGTCACCATTTGAACAAACTTGGTAGAGAAGCATAAGCGTATGCTGCATGCTGTATATGAGAGTTCAATACCTTGTGGTTTCAGAAAATGATTTATTAAGTTTTCCCTATATACAGGACGGAGTCAAATTTTACCCTAGGTCACTAACTGAACAATTTGATAGATGACCATAAGCTTACGGTACATAGAAAACATTAAACCTTTGGCTCTTGTAGTAACAGAGAAGAGGATATATTTTTTAAGATTCTTCTGTATAACTCTATGTAAAACTGTGACCCCACCCCTCAGAGCAGATTTGACCCAAAGGTTACAGCCATTTTTGATTTTTATGATGACAAACACAAACTTGATACTTTATTAGCTAGTGATCAATTCTAAATGTTTGTTGTCAAAATCTATCTTGTCATTCTGGAGAAGTTTTTTTAAGGGTTTGGTTATTTTAGCACGGCAGCCATCTTCAATGTTAGAGCGACAATAAAATTCTTCTGTAAGGTCCCAGTCCACTCAGAAGCATCCATGAGAAATTTGAGTAAAATTGGCATAGCGGTTTCAGAGGAGTGTAAAGATGGGCGTATAAAAATATGACAATATTCACTCAACTACATGAATGTATGTTTATAAACTTACATAGACCATTTGCCAGATTTTCCTTTGAAATATTTTGTTGAATCTTCTCCTATTTGAGTTATCCCCCACCAAACAGGAAATCTCCGGTCATGGTTCAGGTCAACCACAGGTTCTTCAAACGGCTTACAGGCATCGGACAGAAAATGTATCCATGGCATGATGAAAAGCCAACTAGGATCTTTGGTTGTTTTGGCTATCCCCTGTCCAAGGTACACAAAAGCGTCTTTCAATTCTCTCCTGAATATAGAACAAATAAAATGAAAGGAAATGTAATCTTAAGTAGAAATTTAATGTATTTCTAATGGTTCATGGAGATATACATAGAAAGAAGATCTGCAAGAAATAATTGCAGACAGAGGTTAAAAGTAGCAGTGAATTTGGCTTCTGGTGCAAATAATAACTGAGTCCAAAATTATTTTTTTATAGAAATGATAATTTCACAAAAGCAGCGACATTGTATTGTGTAACAAACATACCTATTTGGGTAATGCTTGCATGCATACTGAAGTTCCAAACATTCCATTTTTTGTTCATCTGGCTTCAAGAGCAGTGTCCTACATAACAGTTGTAAATTACTTTGCTCTATTTCAATTTCATTGGTCTTTACCACCTGCACAATTCCAAGTGTCCACATGATTATTCTTTCTGTCTGTTCTGGAGTTTCCCGGCTAGATTTGGATTCCTTTAACTTCATCATACCAAGTATGGAGGAAATTAGACAGTTGCCAATCTAAAACACAACAAACACAGAAAAAGAGTTTAACAGGTTACACTGATCACTTAATAAAGAACCCTATACCCCTTTCAGTTCCAGAGGTGAAGCGATCACAAACCTTTTTTTTATACAAGTCATCTTTGATCGACATCATCATCATCATCATCATCATCTTCAGTAATTGCCTCCTCCCTCTTCTTAGAGTATATTCGCAATCTGACTTGGACCACACATGAGCAGCAGAAAGGTTAAACATATACGGTTTGTATATCTTGTATGAAATTAAATTTTAGTAATTTTAGTTAACTACCAAATGTAATAATTACCTTTTTGATCTTAGAACTGATTACCACTTGCAGGAGAGTGCTTAATATGTAACATAGTGCTTAAAAAATATTTCTTGGGGGAACACAGCCAATGTTAAACTTAGAAGTAAGAGTAAACTACCTCTTTTTTGAAGTGTTTTTCTTGGTCCCAGCATTTGCCATGTACAAGATATACCATCCTGAGACAGGTTATCAGAGTTTCAAGCTGTTCAAGTGGACTGTGAAGAGAATGGTCCATGGGGTCAGTCTCAAATAATGCTAGACAAAACACTTCTACAGACATTTTGGCATGCTTGATCAGGAATTCCTTCCATCTAAACCAATCTACAATCACATTAAGCCATCCTTTTGGTCTCTTTTCAACAAAGCCATCATACTGATGCCAAACGTCTGAAATTAATAATTTGTTTAAATATCACCATATCATGAGTCTCTGCCTACAAAGAAAAGTGTATACAATAGAAAAAAAATTATGACCAGTAATTCATTTACTTTTAGTGAGCCGATATTCTCATTACCAAACCATGCATGTTAGTATTTTGCAACATGCACTTAAAACACTAAGTAGGAAAAATGCATTTCAAAGAATTGTAGAGTGTCTTTACTCAAAATCACATGATAATGGACAATAAACAAGAGGTCAATGACCTTGAAGCTCTACTGATTGATTTTGATTTCAGGAAGTAGTCGCTACAAACTTGTTTTTTGAAAATTTATTTTCAACCGTGGCGGCCATCTTGAATTTCTGCCCAACCTGAAATTTTGCTAGGATCAATTAGACATCAAGAGCAACATTCCTGTGAAATTTCATGAAAATCTGTCAAGTAGTTTCAGAGGAGTAGTCGCTACAAGTTTTCATTATATAACTCTATGTAAACAAAGATGGCTGCTGACAGCCATGTTTAACATCGAATCAAAACGATTTTTGACAAGGACCCACATCATGTCATGCTGATCATTTTAGAAAAAGTCCCATATCAATATCACTTACAGTTTTAAAGAAGTAGTCGCTACAAACTTGTATTTTGAAAATCTATTTTTAGCCATGGCGGCCATCTTGAATTTCCGGCTGACCTGAAATTTTGCTAAGATCAATAAGACATCAAGAGCAACATTTGTGTGAAGTTTCATGAAAATCCGTCAAGTAGTTTCAGAGGAGTAATCGCTACAAGTTTTCTATGTAAACAAAGATGGCCACTGGCAGCCATGTTTAACGTCGAATCAAAATAATGTTCAATTCGGATAACCATCATGTCATGCTGATCATTTTAGACAAAGTCCCATATCAATATCACTTATAGTTTTCAAGAAGTAGTCGCTACAAACTTATTTTTTAAAAATCTATTTTTAGCTGTGGTGGCCATCATGAATTTCTGACCGATCTGAAATTTTGCTAGAATGAATTAGACATTAAGAGCAACATTCCTGTAAAGTTTCATGAAAATCCACGAAGTAGTTTCAGAAGAGTAGTCGCTACAAGTTTTTACTATAGGACTCTATGTAAACAAAGTTCGCCACTGGCAGCCATGTTTAACGTCGAATCAAAATGATTTTTGATAAAGACCAACATCATGTCATGCTCATCATATTAAAAAAAGTCCCATATCAACATCACTTATAGTTTTCAAGAAGTCGTCGCTACAAACTTGTATTTTAAAAATCTATTTTTAGCTTTGACGGCCATCTTGGATTTCACATCAACATGAATATTTGCTAGGATCAACTAGACTTCATGGGCAACATTTCTGTAAAGTTTCATGAATATCCATCCAGTGGTTTTAGAGGAGTAGTCGTTACAAATAAAAGTTTACGGACGGACGGACAGACAGACGGACGGATGGACGGACAGACGCCGCACCACGGCATAAGCTCTGCTGATCTCTGATCAGTCGAGCTAAAAATGGACAATAAAATATAGAGGATCTTACATTAGTAGGATCTTACATGAGTGTCTGTTTAATATTGAATTACGAAACAAGTCTGATAAAACTAGAGGTTTATTTTGTTGAGAAAAACAGATGTCTCCCCCACTGAACAACCTAGTTAAAATAAGTTTGAAAGTGGATAAGGCGCAACCTTGTTAAAATATGTTTGAAAGTAGACTGGGAACATTTTTGGATAACAAAAATGCACAAGGGATATGCACAACTAGACATTATACCGAGGCTTCCTACCAAGTCTGGTCGAAATCCAACAAGCAGTTCAGGCGGGGTATTTGTTTGTTTGTTTGTGTGGTGTTTTACGTCATTTTCAACATATGTATAGAGGGGTAGGGGCGATAACAAATTTAAAAGTGAAAATTTCAAACGGCCATCATTCCATCAAGAATCATCAAACCGGAACACAAAATGTGATATGCACAACTAGGTATCATACCGATGCTGCCTGAAAACTTCTGTCAAAATCCAACAAGCAGTTTAAGAGCCGTAGTGGCGATAATAAATTTAAAGTGAAAATTTCAAACTCCAACGAAAATCATCAAACCATACACAAACAAGATATATGCATAACTAGACATTGTAATAATGCTTCCTGTCAAGTTTCGTCGAATTCCGACAAGCAGTTTAGGAGAAGTAGCGGCAACAACAAATTTAAAGTGAAAGCATCAAAGGGCCATAACTCCGTCAAAAATCATCGAACCGGAACATAAAAGTGATATGCATAACTAGACATTATACCGATGCTTCCTGTAAATTGTCGGCGAAATCCAACAAGTGGTTTAGGAGGTGTAACGGCGACAACAAATTTAAAGTGAAAATGTCAGGGCCATAACTCCGTCAAAAATCATTGATCTGGAACACAAACGCGACATGCCCAACTAGACATTATACCGATGCTTCCTGTATATTTTCGATGAAATCCAACAAGCAGGTTAGGAGGAGTAGTTTGTGTTTAAGCATTTGTGTCAGACAGACAGACAGACAGACAGACGGACGTACGAATGATTCAGAGGTAGGGGTGTCATGATATCAGAAACCAATATAGTGAAATATTGCAATATTTATTAAATTATCGCAATATATTGCGATATATTGCCTTAATCTTCTGCATGCATTTGTAAGCTATATTTCTTCTTATATGTACATGACAAGTATAAAATAAAAACATAGTACAGTTAAAACATTTTATAATGCTTTAGGATGCACAGCTTTTGACTAGAACAAGAACATGAGAAACAAAACATAACTCATTTTGCATAGTACAGTAGACACACAGCTTTCGACTAGAACAAGAACAAGAAAAACAAAACAAAACTCATTTTGCATAGTACAGTAGACAGTACTAGACACACACAGTCACATTAAGTAGTGTTCTAAAAGTTTTTGCTTTCTTTTGAAAGACATATATTTTAGATGGCGTAGAATCACCCTACTTTGAAATGGCAATTATTCAATAATGCTTGTGAAAACAGGCTTACCGGTACACATTTGATGATTGATAATTGGGCCAAACAAGATCGCACCTCGAATGCAGTACAGACACACTTTAGTGTTTGCCCTACTTTTTCCTCCAATCAGACGGTGAGGAATTTTAAAAAAATGGCGAACTTATTCATGTAAATTTCTAACGATCACATATTTTAACCATTTAATCATTAAGTAATCGCTTACTAAATGGCACGTGCTTGTTGTGTTAAGACGCGTGGTTTCATAGAAGCGCCGGTAAAAAGTAGGGCAAACACTAAGTCAGATAAAGGCTATGAAGTGAAATTTTAACAATTAATAAACCCCGGTTAACAATTAAGAAACCCCGGTCAGTCGCTGCACTCCTTCCCTTAGGGTTTCTTAATTGTTAAAATTTCACTTTATAGCCTCTAACTAATACTTAAACATGGGTAGAGTGGGTTATTTATTTCTATAATCCTTTGAAGTTGCCGCAATCTGAGGATGCACTTTTACCAAATTTAGCCACGGTGTACAGGTCACGCGTTACACTTATGATTACACTTATGATAAGCACTGGTTCCCGTGAATACTCAATGTTAGTATAATCTGCATAATCGATTGCGGTAACCAACGACTGCTGTATTTGTTTTAGGTCTGTGGTTTTAGTAGATGTATTATCGGATTACGGACAATTATCTGCAGCATTATAATCGGCTCTTTGATGTCAGAGTTGATGAGATGATACAAGATAAGGTACTCCCCTGAAGATTGGCAATTAATGATTGAAATAATTATATTGTTCTGGTGTTGTACAGTATGAGGAATGCCAATATGTATACATAACATGGCTGGACTACGCAGCTTCGTGAAGTGGTACAAGTTTGTTTATTTCTCACTTTCAAATAAGCGTGCAAAGATTAAAAGCCGCGGAAATACGATGGATATAAAAGAAAACACAACACACTTCATGAATATCGCGGAATACCGGTATATACTTTTAATATCGCGATATTTTATCGCACGGGTGAATACCGCGATTTACCGGTATACCGGTATATCGGGACACCCCTATTCAGAGGTGACTTTTAATCTGGACAGGTTGCACTGTGTGTCTTATTTTTGGCACTGTGGGACTTTTTTCTAGCTGGAAATCCTCTGGGGCTTTTTTTCCTGACTCAGGGTAGCATAAAATTTGTTTTTATGCAACTACTTAAAATTGTGCTGTGGGAATCTCACAAACTAAACAAGAGTTTGGCCCTGAGTCGCTTACCTGAGAATTTTTTCAAAGAGGAAAAAGTAGCTAACAAGTGCAATTGAATTTTAGATTGAAAACATTGTACGACATAAGGTAAAGTTGCAAAACTTGGTTCTTCGTATTTACAGAGAATGTTTGTATGGAAATGGACGGATAGGAAATGTGTGAAGGTTGTTTGGCTGGGAATACAAGATTCACGTGTCTGGAAAAAATACGGAATTTATGGACATCATTAAAAAACAAAGAATACATAGTTTCAGAAATGCCTTTATTTAATATGGATATTGGAAAGAAGTTTTTGCTTTTAGCTTTTTATAACATACATGATCTAGTGATACAGTTTTTGAACATGCAAGTGTTATGCCACAGCAAGGTCAACCCTTTTGCGTTTGTGATGTCGTTTGCATTTATTATTGCTTTTGTCTTCTTGTTTGTCTGTTTGCGTGTATGTTTCTGTGTTTTGTGGTTGACTGTCCTCCTTGAATGCTACTTTCCCTGTCCGATCTTTTTATATTTCTTTTCAACAGACACACAATAAAATGAGTTGATTTCAAAAATCTGTGGTCATTTTACTTTCGGAGCTCTATATGCCTTTTGATTTCATGATTTCAGTGGAGTTCTTTTTCTCTCTTTTTCTTCAATAGGCCTCAATGTAAAACTGTTACTCCTCAATGGCTTGCTCAAATGTGACCCAATTCCCACTGTTGGAAAAAACTTAGTAGAGGACCATAAGCTAATGCTAAATACAATATATATATGAGAGCTCTATGCATTATACTTTTAGAGAAGATTTTTTTAATCCCTATATAAGTCTATGTAAAACATGTAAATTCTCGACATATACAAACTTTGGAACCCCGGGGCACAGCCATTTTTACCCCTGAAACTTCATTTGTACAACTTTTATAGTATAAGAGTTGGCAATCATATATAAACAAAAACTGTCGAAATCTATTCAGTGGTTCATAAGAAGATTTGTTAAAGTTCTGTCTATATATGGTAATGGTAGCCATCTTGGATAATGCATTGATCTAATTTGCATAATTCTGAAAGGCACTGACCTCAGACTTATCTGCCTGAAATCTGGTCAAAATTCGCTGTGCAGTTTCTGAGATGTTGTTTACCCTCTACCCACCCCGCAATGGTGGCCATCTTGGATGTGGCAAAGCCCTTATTTTAACAAATTTTTCATATATAATTCTATGTAAAACTATTGATAAAGAAAAATAATAAAACACAATTGATTTCAGCTTCAAACACAAAAAATGGATTTTTTTTAAACAAGAGGCCCAAGAGGGCCTGTATCACTCTACTGGCTACCCCTCGGGTGGGGCCAAATTTGACCCCATGTTCACCATTTGAACAAACTTGGTAGAGGATCCAAAAGCTGATAATAAATAAACAAGAGGCCCAAGAGGGCCTGTGGACGCTCTACTGGCTCAAGATAAAGTTTATGTATAAGAGGCCATAAGTCTTTCAAAAATTATTCAACCAGAACATGGCAATGACAGGTGCAACTAGGCTTAGTACTGATCATTCTCGCCAAGATTTGCTGAAATCTGGCAAAGAGTTCAGAAGAGACTAAATCTGGACAAAGTTTGTGTATTAAACATTTAAAGGGTCACAACTCTGCCAAAAATCATTCAACCGAAATATGGCGATGATATGCACAACTAGGCTTGATACTGATCATCCTAATGTCAAGTTTCGTCTATATCCAGCCAGGGGTTCAGGAGAACTACCGTATTTGTCGGCGTATAGCGCGCATGCGCATATAACGCGCACCCCGACTTTGGGTCTGAAATCCTTGGAAAAAAACTTTTTGTTATGTATTGTAGCGTAAACCTCACATAAAAAACATGTGTTTTCAATTTCAGGACAGCAGAGCGCCATTTTGAATCATTGACCAAAGAGGACATGTAAAACGAATTTTGATTGGCTAAAACAAGCTGCATGTTAGACTGTGTTTTTTTACTCAAGTGTAAATAAACTTGTACTGTTGAGTGTACTTTTGTTGTTTACTCAAGATTCAATAAAATAAAAATCCCCACGCCCGTGTTCAACTTTTATTACGATCATATTAAATTTATTAATCTGGCGTTGTATGAATGGTGTTGTTTGCAGGTTATTTACTCTTGCTTATCAATTTGAAAGTGTTGACAATTTGAAGGTGTTGACAGTTTGAGAGGTTTCTCGAAATGAGATGCATTGTCTTGTGGCATCACCTATTAAATGCATTTTCCTAACACATCGTGTCAGCACCTACTCAAACTTCTGAAGTAATCAAGGACAATTAAGAAATTGACATTTTTCTGCGTACATGTATTGTTACATGTTTGTTTAATAATCACCATAGTCATCATTGTTTGCGGTCAGATTAGCAAGAACCAAACACTTCACACATTTTCCCAGTCAATTAAACCCTTTATGAATAATCAAGATTCTACGTTGTCAAATTTTAAAATCGACTTTAACAAATAAATGTGCGGTAAATCAATACCGCGGTTATCCGGTAGTCGTCGTTAGGAAGAAAACATAATATTCTATTCTATTCTATTCACGGGTTTGTAAACCCGTCTACGTTAAACGGAAACCACAGCCTCGTTATCATTTCACTTTGCCGATTTATGTAAACAATGATATTTTTCAACATTCAATGGTATTTTCTCAACAATAATCAACACAAAACATGGTAAAGTTTGATTTTATTATTTTTATTGATAATAAGCATATAGCATACAACGCATTTTATTGAAACAATAGAAACAAGCCAACTTTTGTTCGATTCAATCTCTGTAGTAAACTGCCGGTCTTGCGACTTTTTGAAAACCACAAAACTTCTCGTCTGGGCTGAAAAAAAAAAAGTAAATCATTACTTGTTGCTTAAACCGCGCACCCCAACTTCAGCCACAGAATCTGGGGTAAAAAAGTGCGCGCTATACCCCGACAAATACGGTAGTCCAGAAAAAAAGTGTGGTATCAAAATCCTTTAAAGGGCCACAACTCTGCAATATCTGTAAACCGGAACGTGACAATGACATGCACAACTAGGCTTGGTGCTGATCATCCCTGCAGTTTCATTGAAATCTGGTGAGGGGTTCAGGAGAAGTAGATCAGACAAAGTTTGTGTATTAAAACCTTTAAAGGGCCATAATTCTGCAAAAAAAATCATTCAACTGGAATATGGCAACGATTTGCACAACTAGACATGGAATTGATCATCCCTAAAAAGCTTCATTTAAATTGAAAGACATTGACCTCAGTATCGTCCATGTAAAATTTGATCAAAATTGGCCTAGCAGTTTCTGAGATGTTGTTTACCACAACCCCCACACCCTCCAACCCCACTCCACCCCAATGTCGGCCATCTTGGATGTAGCGTTGCACTAATTTTAACAAATATGAAAATCAGTGACCAATTATCATCCATGTGAAGTTTGGTCAAAACTGACCAAGTGGTTTTGGAGAATAAGATTTTCCTATATTATTCTATGTAAAACTGTGACTCCAGGGTGGGGCAAGATTTGACCCCAGGGTCACCATTTGAACAAACTTTCTAGATGACCATAAGCTAATGCTACATAATGAAAGATCTACTTTTAGAGATGATGATTTTTTAAATTCCCTATAAA
Organism: Cyrtodaria siliqua; assembly: GCA_037043455.1. Lineage (NCBI taxonomy): Eukaryota > Metazoa > Mollusca > Bivalvia > Adapedonta > Hiatellidae > Cyrtodaria > Cyrtodaria siliqua. The sequence continues at coordinate 41,112 of JAWPHD010000484.1, forward strand.
TTATAAGTCTATGTAAAACATGTAAAATCTCTAAATACAAACCGAGGGTTACGCGAAACTACTGTAACTCACTTTTAGAAAATTTTACAGGAGAAGCAAAAATATATTGTTTTCATCATAAATGCCTTTAAAAACTTTATTCTCTGGCATGTAATAGAGTAATGGTATCCATTTATGATCTGAGAAGAAAAGAAATAATTCATGTAATTCTGTATGAGATATTTAAGAAATACTGACTACAATAGTTTCATATTTCAGTGCGAAACTTGTAACTAACATTTTTTAGCAGTTATTGATACAATTTTTCATATTTTTTTTTAAAAACTACATAATTCAATGAAAACTATTGGACAGTATAGCTTTAGGCAGTAAGTTTGTATGTTAAGGCTCATTTTGGAAAAACCTAAGAATGGTATGCAACCGAAATCCCTTAAGTTCTTGTTATCTTTATTTTAAGTTTAGTTTCACAACTGAAGCATACAACAGTTATCATTATCTTCCTTTGACATAGTTAATATTAAATCTTTTCCCTCTTCATTAAGTTAAATGAGAACTAATTCGACTTTATAATTTTTGATGAGAAACTATTGCAAGTCAATATTATTTTAAATAACTGATTTTTAAACAAATGATACATCGAAATATGCTACAGACAATACTTGTTACAGACAATACTTGTTATAAAGATCATTTAATGTAGTAAAGTCACACAATTCAGACAAAATGAAGATAATAACACTTATATGGAGTGCAATATCATAATTTCTTCATAAAGCTAGAAAGGTTTGTAAAAATTACGAACAGCATGTTTTTTTGTGGCGATTATCTTATTGTAGGGACAATGGATTTTACCGAATAGTTGAACCTCTAGCTTCTTGCACCACTGTGTCTCCTCTTTCGGTTTTGGAAATGGAGGGGTGTGTGTTGTTTGTAGGGGGTGGGGTAGGGGCATTGGAATTAAAATCTTTAAGAATTGGACCACATGAGGCTTCCAGTATTGAATAATCCCATATAAAATAGTGTCTTAGTTGCAACTGCAGAGTTCTGCATATATTATAATTGTGACAGTTTAAGTTGCAAAATGACTTAAACCTGTCCTGGATAGAACCATTCACTTGAAGAGGCACACAGCAATGATTTGATGTATTTAAAAATTGTGGCGTCGGGTTAGTTTTTCCAAATATCTTGTATGTTTTAAATAATTATTATTTATAATTATTTCAATAATTCAAAGCAATTGTTTTTACATATTATTAATTGTTGATTATATTACACCAACATTATATTTAAAACCTGTGACAGAAGAAAGAAGTAGAATTTGAAATTATATTTCCTTTAATATAATTATATGCAAGCAGGTTAAAGTTACACTTATACTGGATTCATACTTTTTTCTTTGATGAATACTTCAAGATTGCTATGGGTCCCTTTAATGCAAAGCAATTGGTAAAATATGTACCTTCCTACATACCTACCCACTTATGAAATCTTGTGCAGGGAAACCGCAAACAAACTGTTTATTAAGGATGGCCTGAAGAGTTTATATTTGCCCTGACCTTTGATATTATAAGTATTACTTACTGCTTTATATAATAGATGAAACTATCCTGGCGAAAAAGATTATAAAGTTGTTTTTCATAATTATGTTGTTCTAAGTAATTTTCGGCTCCAATTTTAATATTTTAGGCTATTTCTATTGGTCATCCATCAATCACCCGAACGTGGATACTAAGAACAATCGACATTCGCAAAGCAATGGGAAAACTTGCTCACCTTATTAATACTAGTAAATAATTTATAAGGTAATTATGAAATAATTTAATTACTAATCATTTAAAAATCACTAAACACATGAGGGTAAGTAATATTAATAAAACTGTGTTTTTTTCCATTGAACTTAGAGAAATTTAACAACTAAAATTTCTTCTCATCACCACAAATTTGAACTCAACAATCATTGTTTGAGAGAGTGATGTGTAAAATTTGCTTAATATTTTAACATAATTAGCATTAAACTATAAAACAATTTGTCCACTTTACAGATAGAAATACATAAATTGAGTTGGGAAAAATTTCAAAACATTATTAATTTTACCTAATTAGACCCTGGAAAATAGATATTATTTACTCCTGAAATTCACAAATAAATGAAAATCTGTAAATAAATGCACTAAAAGTTTAAAATATTAATCTATGTCATGACTTGTTCATCCTATCAATCCTTTACACAGAAAAACATGCGTGCACATGATGTTTCGTGCATATGATGTTTCGGCAATGTTTAAAAAAACTTTTCACAATATTATTTTTTTTACCAGACAAACAACACAAAATACAACGGTTTATTAACTTCATATCAATTTGCAAAGCTTGGAAAAAAAGGGGCTTGGCAATAATTATTAATTCTTTTGTTGAACCACTGATATCCTTAATTCTGTGATCCGAAGTGGAGGCTATAAAAATGAATAAAAAAACAACCTTACATACTTTCATTAGCGCGTGTTTAATACAAATAACCTAAAAATGGTATGCAATAAAACATCTTAAAGTTCTTTAATCTTTATTTTAACTTATATTTCACATAAGAAACATAGAGCAGCTATTATTACCTTCATTTGGAATAATTATTTGTAAATATTGTAGTGTTTAATGAGAATCAACTTTGACTTACAATAGTTTTGCGCAAAATTATTTTTGAAAGCAATACTAATGTAAATTATTATAATCTTAAATAAATTTGCAAGAAACAACATAATTTTGTTGGCTATAAACAATCCTTTATATGAAAAAAACCAAATGCAAAACTATTTTTAATGATGTAAGGCTGAGTTACAATAGTTTCCGCATTAAAAAAAAAAAGCTGTATGAGATACAATAATATGATACATTTTATTTTTCTCCGCCAAATTTTAGAATCTAGTTCTAATATTTTGTGACTTTATAAAGGGTCAGTATCTGATGTGGATTATGTAAAAAAAAAAAAAATCAGAAAAAAAAATAGTTACAATAGTTTCGCGTTAAACCCTCGAAACTATGGAACCCCGGGGCAGAGTCACTTCTGACCCTGGTAACTTCGTTAGTACAACTTTTGTAGTCTAGGAGAAGACTTTTTAAGATTTTGACTATATATGGTAATGGCGGCCATCGTGTATGTCGCATTGACCTAATTTGTAAAACTTTGGAAGGCACTGACCTTAGTATCATCCACGTGAAATTTGGTCAAAATTGGTCAAGCCGTTTCTGAGGAGATGTCGTTTTCAAATGCCCTATATAAGTCTATGTAAAACATGTAAAATCTCCATATACAAACTTTTGAACCATGGGCACAGCCATTTTTGAATCGAGAAAATTTGTTTGTAAACATTTTGTAGTGTAGGAGTTGGCTATCATGTATAAACAAAAACTGTCAAAATCTGTGCAGCAGTTCTTGAGAAGAAGATTTTTTAAGGTTTTGATCATATATGGTAATGGTGGCCATCTTGGATGTTGCATTGACCTAATTTGTACAATTTTGGAAGGCATTGACCTCAGTATCATCCATGTGAAATTTGGACACATATTAATTTCAATAAATTTAATATTAAATAGGCATGAATGCGAGATCATATTAACTCCAAAAATTCAACATCTGAGTAAAACATGTAGCAAGTGATACTTCTTTGTTATCAGTGGCCAAGGTTTTTCATGATCTGGTCATGGCAACCTTGAACATCGACCTACTGAGCCCATATGAATAGTCATCCTGTCATCATGGACAGTCTAACCATGAAAAATTATCAAGGGGCTACAATGGTTAAAGAATTGTCATATGGATATGGTTTTTCATAATCAGGTCATGGGGAAATTTACCTCTGACCTATCAATCCCAAAATAAATAGGAATGATCCTCTCACTGTAGCCAGTCTACAGTGAAATTTGATGAATGTGGTCCACTACAGAGGTTAAACAGTGAATTGCAGACAAGGTTTTTCATATAACCAGATCATGGCAACCTTGACCTTTCACCAACTGACTCCAAAATTAATAGTGGTCACCCTGTTATCATAAATGGTTTAATTATGGAACAGAAACAGATGTTAGGGACAGAAGGACAGGGTTGTTATTATTATAGGCGCAACATGCTGTGCCCTAATAATATGCCTTGATATTCTGTGGTTAATAAATAGAAATTGTAAAACAATTTGGAAATAAATATGACAAGGAGTGTAGCTCCTAACTAAACCTTTAAGAACAAATGTTTTCAAGAATTCAAGAATCTTCATGTCCATAAAGTATGGAAAGCGGTAGGGGACCCCCGCAGTTATTAATTTGTTAACTATATTTTCTATATGATTTTTCTTCGCTACATTTTTTCTATCGCCAAAGTTATTTTTTCAAAATGTGCCGAAGGCTGAAGTTATTTTTTTACATCTTCGATTAACTTCAGTACTAGAAAACAAGAATGTACGCCGAAGATTTTCTAGTACCGAAGTCAATGGAAGATTTGAAAAAATTACTTCGACGATAGAAAAATATGCCGAAGATAGTACCAAAGTAAATCGAAGATGCACGTACGCCGTAGTAGACCCCCGAATTTATTATAGTGGGAGGCATATAGTAATCGCATTGTCCATCCGTCCGTCTGAAATCGTGTCTCAGCCATTCCTTGGAAACTTCCGAAGTGAATTTCATCAATCTTCACACAAATGTTCATCACTATGAGATGGTGTTGCGCACAAGAACCATGACCGTATCTCAAAGGTCAAGGTCACACTTGGAGGTCAAAGGTCAAAAATCATGAACAATTCATGTCTCAGCCATTCCTCGAAAACTACTGAAGGTAGTTGCGCAAACTTCAGACAAATGTTCAACACATTGAGAAGGTGTGTCACGTGCAAGAATCATATCAGTGCCTCAAAGGTCAAGGTCAAAGGTCAAAAATCATAAAAATGTTCATGTCTCAGCCATTACTTGAAAAGAACTGAAGGGAACTGTGTCAAACTTTCACAAAGATGTTCATCACATTGAAAAGGTGTGTCCCGCGCAAGAATCATGTCAGTGTCTCAAAGGTCTAGGTCACAGATGGAGGTCAAAGGCAATTTTTTTTTAAAAAAATCGTGTCTCAGCCATTACTTGGAAACTACTGAAGGGAGATTTTCGTCAAACTTCACACAAGTGTTTATCACAATGAGAAGGTGTGTCGCGCACAAGAATCATGTCTGTTTCTCAAAGGTCAAGGGCACACTTGTAGGTCAAAGGTAAGTAAATTGTAAAAAAAAAAATCATTTCTCAGCCATTACTTGGAAACTACTGAAGTAAGTTGCGTCAAACTTCACACAAATGTACATCACAATGAGAAAGTGTGTCGAGTGCAAGAATAATGTCAGTGCCTCAAATGTGGGATCCCCTACGACGTACGTGCATCTTCGATTGACTTCGGTACTATCCTCAGCGCATTTTTCTATCGCCAAAGTTATTTTTTCACATCTTCAATTAAATTCGGTACTAGAAAATCTTCGGCGTACATTCTCGTTGTGTACGCCGAAGATTTTCTAGCACCAAAGTTAATCGAAGATATGAAAAAATAACTTCAGGGATAGAAAAATGCGCCGAAGATAGTGCCGAAGTTAATCGAAGATCTGAAAAAATAACTTTGATGATAGGAAAATGCGCCGAAGATAGTACCGAAATTAATCAAAGATGTGAAAAAATAACTTTGGGGGTCACCTATGGCTTTCCATAATAAATAGACCTTATTTTGTTTGACAAATATGACATGTATATATATTTCCTTGAATCTGTAATTTAAACAGTACAATTATTATAATTATGCAAAACAGTAACTGTTAAAAGTATTACCCAATTCTCTGAGTTTGTTTGGAATAGTCAATATTCTATTCAACCCAATCCCTGTTTTCTTGTCCACAGTGTAGTTCTCCCAGGAGAACCCTTGGTTCTTTCTCTCGGTCTTCTCTGGATCATATATGCAATACTTGTAGGCAAGTTTGCTACCAAGTGTTATCAGTCTTACTGGCACTAGTGTCTCATACTCCATCTCAGTTATGTTGTCCAAAACTTTTCTGAAACAGTAATTTATATAATATTGTTGAAGATTATTCAATGTTGTTTGCATAAATATCTAAGCATGTGTTGCAAAAACAAGAGGCCCAAGAGGGCCTGTGGACGCTCTACTGGCTAAACATAAAGTTAATGTATAATATCATTCAACCGGACACATGGTGATGATATACACAACTAGGCTTGGTACTGATAATCCCTGCCAAGTTTTGTTGAAATCCAGCCAGAGGTTCAGGAGAACTAGTCTGTACAAAGTTAGTGTATAAAAACCTTTAAGGAGTCATAACTCTGCCAAATTTCACTCAACCAGAACACGGCAATGATAGGTGCAACTAGGCTTGGTACTGATCATCCCCACCAAGATTCGTTGAAATCCGGCAAGGAGTTCAGAAGAGACTAATCTGGACAAAGTTTATCTATTAAACCCTTTAAAGGGCCATAACTCTGCCAAAAATCATTCAACCGGAATATGGTGATGATATGCACAACTAGGCTTGATACTGATCATCCTTGTCAAGTTTCGTTGAAATCCAGCCAGGGATTCAGGAGTATTAGCCCAGAAAATGTTTGTGTATCAAAAACCCTTAAGGGCCATAACTTTGCCAAAAATCTGTAAACCGGAATGCGACGATGATATGCACAACTAGGCATGATGCTGATCATCCCTGTAAAGTTTCGTTGAAATCTGCAGAGGGGTTCACTGAACATGGCGATGATTTGCACAACTAGAACTGATCATACCTAAAAAGTTCTGTTTAAATTCGGCCAGAGGTTCAGGAGAAATAGTCAGGACAAAGTCTGTGTATTAAAATCTGTAAAGGGACATAACTCCGCCAAAATCATTCAACCGGAACACTGTGACGATATGTACAACTACAGTGCCCGAAAAAAAAAAATTGGGCAAGTAAAAATTTTGAGTCACTGGCCCAAAATGAACATTGGAGGCCCAAATTTTTGTCTAATGGGAAAGGGCATGTGGCTAGGCACCCCTCTTTATAAAAAGAAATCATATGGTTGCTCCCAAGAAGAGTCTAATGTTTCAATGCAAAACGTGATTGCAGCAACAACCCCCCCCACCCCCTCCCCTTTTTTCCCAAAACAAACCAAAAAAAAACTAAGTCCAACCTTAAAAAAAAAAAGGGCAGCACTTCCCCTAAAAAATTGGGTTTTTACCCCCAGTCCCTTGACCCAAGACCAACAGAGAGGATAGAGAGAGAAAAATAGAGATGTGTGGGACAGATTCATTTATAAAGACATGAACCATACACATCTCTAGCCTACATAGAAAAAGTATAAAGTAGAATAATACAAACCTTAAGCAATTTTGTAATCCAGAAACATATTAAAACAAGAGGCCCAAGAGGGCCTGTGAACGCTCTACTGGCTGTTATACCATTGATGAATCGAGTCGTACTACATGGTGTCTAGAGTGTACACAAGGTTTTTCAAGTATTTGACCTAGTGACCTAGTTTTTGACCCCATGGGACCCATTTTCGAACTTGACCAAAATATAATTAAGACAACATTTCGACAAAGTTTCATCAAGATCGGTCAGAAATATGGCCTCTAGAGTGTACTAGTGACCTAGTTTTTGACCCTGTGTGACCCTGTGTGACCCATTTTCGAACTTTAGCAAGCTATAATTGAGACAAATATTCTGACAAAATTGCATCAAGATCGGGTCAAAAATATGGCCTCTAGAGTGTACACACGGTTTTTCCAAAGTTTGACCTAGTGACCTAGTTTTTAACACCGTCTGACCCATTTTTGAACTTGACCAAGATATAATTAAGACAAACATTTTGACAAAGAGTGTACACAAGGTTTTTCAAATATTTGACCTAGTGACCTAGTTTTTAACCCCATGTGACCCATTTTCAAACATGACCAAGATATAATTAAGACAAACATTCTGACAAAGTTGCATCAAGCTCGGGTCAAAAATATGGCCTCTAGAGTGTACACAAGGTTTTTCCAATATTTGAACTAGTGACCTAGTTTTTAACTTCATGTGACCCATTTCCGAACTTGATCAAGATATAATTAAGATAGACAATTTGAAAAAATTTCATCAAGATTGGGTAACAAATATGACCTCTAGAGTGTACACAAGTTTTTTCAAGTATTTGACCTAGTGACCTAGTTTTTGACCCCACATGACCCATTTTTGAACTTGACCGAGATTTCATTGAGACAAACATTCTGACAAAGTTTCATCAAGATCAGGTCAAAAATATGGCCTCTAGAGTATACACACGTTTTTTCCAAAGTTTGACCTAGTGACCTAGTTTTTAACCCCACGTGACCCATTTTCAAACTTGACCAAGATATAATTAAGACAAACATTCTGACAAAGTTGCATCAAGCTCGGGTCAAAAATATGGCCTCTAGAGTGTACACAAGGTTTTTCCAATATTTGACCTAGTGACCTAGTTTTTAACTTCATGTGACCCATTTTCGAACTTGATCAAGATATAATTAAGATAAACAATTTGACAAAATTTCATCAAGATTGGGTAACAAATATGACCTCTAGAGTGTACACAAGTTTTTTCAAGTATTTGACCTAGTGACCTAGTTTTTGACCCCACATGACCCATTTTTGAACTTGACCGAGATTTTATTGAGACAAACATTCTGACAAAGTTTCATCAAAATCGGGTCAAAAATATGGCCCCTAGAGTGTACACACAGTTTTTCCAAAGTTTGACCTAGTGACCTAGTTTTTAACACCATGTGACCCATTTTTGAACTTGACCAAGATATAATTAAGACAAACATTTTGACAAAGTTTCATCAAGATTGGGTCAGAAATACGGCGTCTAGAGTGTACACAAGGTTTTTCAAGTATTTGACCTAGTGACCTAGTTTTTAACCCGATGTGACCCATTTTCAAACTTGACCAAGATATAATTAAATCAAACATTCTGACAAAGTTGCATCAAGCTCGGGTCAAAAATATGGCCTCTAGAGTGTACACAAGGTTTTTCCAATATTTGACCTAGTGACCTAGTTTTTGACCCCAGATGACCCATTTTCGAAATTGACCGCGATTTGATTGAGACAAACAATTAAGATAAACATTCTGATAAAGTTGCATCAAGCTCGGGTCAAAAATATGGCCTCTAGAGTGTACACAAGGTTTTTCCAATATTTGACCTAGTGACCTAGTTTTTAACTTCATGTGACCCATTTTCGAACTTGATCAAGATATAATTAAGATAAACAATTTGACAAAGTTTCATCAAGATTGGGTAACAAATATGACCTCTAGAGTGTACACAAGTTTGTTCAAGTATTTGATCTAGTGACCTAGTTTTTGACCCCACATGACCCATTTTTGAACTTGACCGAGATTTCATTAAGACAAACATTCTGACAAAGTTTCATCAAGATCAGGTCAAAAATATGGCCTCTAGAATGTACACACGGTTTTTCCAAAGTTTGACCTAGTGACCTAGTTTTTAACACCATGTGACCCATTTTTGAACTTGACCAAGATATAATTAAGACAAACATTTTGACAAAGTTTCATCAAGATTGGGTCAGAAATACGGCTTCTAGAGTGTACACAAGGTTTTTCAAGTATTTGACCTAGTGACCTAGTTTTTAACCCCATGTGACCCATTTTCAAACTTGACCAAGATATAATTAAGACAAACATTCTGACAAAGTTGCATCAAGCTTGGGTCAAAAATATGGCCTTTAGAGTGTACACAAGGTTTTTCCAATATTTGACCTAGTGACCTAGTTTTTGACCCCACATGACCCATTTTCGAACTTGACCGAGATTTCATTGAGACAAACATTCTGACAAAGTTTCATGATGATTGCCTCAGAAATGTGGCCTCTAGAGTGTACACAAGCAAAAGTTAACGGACGGACGGACGACGGAAGACGGACAACACACCATCCCATAAGCTCTGCTGGCCCATGGCCAGTAGAGCTAAAAACTACAGCAAAATGTTATCATCTCACTGCTGTGCTGGTATTTGCATGCTGTCATAAAGTTCTGATTCCTTCAAATTGGCGGATACAGGGATCGGAACCTATTCCCCCTTTTTGGAACTATGAGTATATTTTCTTTAAAGTACTTTAATAAACGCAGAAAATTGGACTCCGATAATACTAATAGACTTGGACCCCCTCCCCCCCCCACCCCTCTTTCAAATTGCTGAATCCGCCGCTGATTTTAAGCAGACTTGACGCACAATCGAAATTACCGACTAGCATCGTATGTCGACATTTATGATTAACAGAAAAAATACTTACTTCGCATACTTTGACTGCTTTTTAAAGTCCGCAGCGTTAGTGCGTTTAAGAAATGACCATGCGTCTTGCATTTTCTTTGACTTTACACAGTTATCATATGTTACATGCACTTTCATTGGTTCAATAGTTTATTTGAACCAATCGCTGCGTTCGTAACTAACAAGTCGCAAGAGAAATAAAGAGTTGTCTACCTTTTACCAAGTGACGACGGTAGTTGACAGTTCTCCGAAAATAATTGATTAAAATGAATTTTTTTTACTGATTTTGGGCAGTCGCCCAGACGTTTTTTGTTGGGCCAGTGACAACTTTACTTTGAACAACTTTTGGTCGCCCAGACAAGGTATTAATCGCCATTGGCGAGTGGGCGACCGGCCGTTTCAGACACTGAACTAGGCTTGGTACTGATCATCCCTGAAAAGTTTCACTGAAATCCGTCCAAATGAAGGCCCTTTCGTCTTAATGAGGCCAAAATATAGCATATTGCAGAAAATCAAGGGCCATAACTCCAGTATAAATGGTCCAACCTGGCTGTTTTTCAAATTTATCGGAGCTTTTATTGATATGAACAATCTGGTGATCGGATGAAAAATGAAGGCCCTATCATCCTAACAAGGCAAAATATAGCATTTTAAATAAATCAAGGGCCATAACTCCACTGTTACTGGTCCAATCTGGCTGGTTAAAAAAATTCAAAAATTCAAATAAAAAAAGGCAAGAAAAAAAATTCAAAAGAAAATCAGGTAAAGTTTGGTCAAAATCAGATGAACAAGAAATCAGCGGACTTGCATATCTCGCCTTAGACGGGGGCTGGATTTAAAAATAAAAGATAAATGATGCTTAAATGAAAGTTTATAAACATTTTAGTCTAAAAACTATGGAGTTTACCTTTTGCTGAGATGATGTTTTAAGTGCATTTGTTTCAAAACAAAATGACATTCTATCAAAAAAAAAATCTGCAAAAAAATCTGCAAAAGAAATCTAAAAAAAAAAATTAAACAAAAAAAATCTAAAAAAAAAATCAATCAATAAAAAAACTGAAGCTTCAAAAAGTAGGTCAAGGTCATAGATGAAATCCATGCATCCAAAAAGATGCACTACCCAGGACACAACTATGTCAAAATAGAATGTTTTGTCTTCTAAAGATTAAGCTATAAACATGAGAAAGTGATATAAATGTAACAATTAAAGTTATCTGCCCTTTGCTTGGATGGTGAAGGTCACATTCACATTTGCCTTTTGACATGTTGTGATGTACTACCCAGGAAACAACTATAAGCGAAGTTTGAAAGGTCTAATGCATATTTAAGTTTGTGAGAAAGTGACATAAACGCAAATGTTGAAGGTAAAAATTATTAAGTTATCTGCCCCTTGCTTGGAGGGCCAAGGTCACATCCACATTTGCTTTGTCACATTGCAATGTACCACTCAAGATAAGCAAAGTTTTAAAGGTCTTAGTGCATACAGTTTGTGAAAAAGTGACCTAAACGCAGAAGTTGAAGGTAAATATTATAAGGTTATCTTCCCTTTGTTCGGAGGGTCAAGGTCACTTCCACATTTGCTTTGTCACGTTGTGATGTACTACCCAAGATACAACTATAAACAAAGTTTGAAAGGTGTAGTGCATACAGTTTCCGAGAAAGTGATCTAAACGCAAATGTTGAAGGTAAAAATTATTGTTATATGCCCCTTGCTTGAAGGGTCAATGTCACTTCCACATTTGCTTTGTCACATTGCAATGTACCACCCAAGATACAACTATAAGCAAAGTTTCAAAGGTCTAGTGCATACAATTTGTGCAAAATTGACCTAAACACAAAAGTTGAACGTAAAAACTATTTAAGTTATCTGCCCTTTGCTTGGAGGGTCAATGTCACTTTCACATTTGCTTTGTCACGTTGCGATGTACCACCCAAGATACAACTATAAGCAAGTTTGAAAGGTCTATGCATACAGTTTGTGCAGAAAATAACCTAAACGCAAAATTGAATGTTGACGCCTTCGCCGGAAAAACAAACCTATGTCTCTTTTTCTCTTCGAAAAGGCAGGACAAAAACTTTCAAAATCTGTTCAGCGATTCTTGAAAAGATTTTTTAAGGTTTTGACCATATATGGTAATGGCAGTCAAGATATCTTGGATGTCGCATTAACCTAATTTGTATAATTTTGGAATAATTTGACCTCAGTAGCATCCATGTGAAATATGGTCAAAATTGTCCAAGGAGAAGTTGTTTAACCAAGAGCTAACAGACGACGACAGACAAGAAGCGGTCACAATAGCTCACTTTAAGCCTTTGGCTCAGGTGAGCTAAACAAGAGGTCCAAATGGCCCTGAGTCGCTCACCTGAGAAATTTTGCAAAGAGGAAAAAGTTGCAAAACTTGGTTCTTCGTATTTAAAGAGAATGTTTGTATGGAAAAGAATGGATAGGAAACCCCGGGGCACAGCCAATTTTTACCCTAGGAACTTCGCTTGTACAAATTTATAGTATAAGAGTTGGCGATCATATATAAACAACAAAAGGCACAAGAGGGCCTGTATCGCTCTACTGGCTATATGGAATCTTTGATGGGGAACACGACAATAACATGCACAACTAGGCTTGGTATTCCTCATCCCTGCCAAAAAAAAATCAAATTCAGCCAGGAGTTCAGAAGAGACTAGTCTGGATAAAGTTTGTGTATCAAAACCTTTAAAGGGCTATAACTCCGCAAAAATCATTCAACCGAACATGGCAATGACATGAACAACTAGGCCTGATACTGATCATCCCTGCAAAGTTTCACTGTAATCCAGTCAGGGGTTTAGGAGAACGTAGTCCGTACACAATTTGTGTATTAAAACCTTTAAAGGGCCATAACTCAGACAAAAATCTTTAACAGAAATAAGACAATAACATGCATAACTAGGCTTGGTACTGATCATCCCTGCAAAGATTCGTTGAAATCCAGTCGAGAGTTCAAGAGAAATAGTCCAGATAAAGTTTGTGTAGTAAACCTTTAAAGGGCCATAACTCAGCCAAAAATCATTCAAGCGGAACATGGTGCTGATATGCACCACTAGGCCTGATACTGATCATCCCTGCAAAGTTTCGCTGAAATCTGGCCAGGGTTTCAGGAAAAAAAGTCCGGATAAGCACTGAGAAATAGCGCAGAGAAGATTTTGAACAGACTGACCAACCAGCCAACTGACAGAGTGACTCCTATATCAAACTTTGTTTGCAGTGATATAATGTCAAAATTGGTTTCATAACTAGCACATGGTGTCGTTCTTATTTACTATGGACTTCATTTAAATTTTAAGAAGTGTTATTTAATGGCTCATCAACACATAGTTTAAGTTATTTTGAGTCACCCCGGAAGATATCTTAAAGGGAATGTAGAGAAACGTCATTACTGAGAGTTCTGAAAAACTTGGAAAAAGGTGAAAGAATTATCAAAATGGATGATAAACAAAGAAGATATAGTAGAGCTTCTTTGGCAGTGTCGCTACATTCCCTTTAAAGTTCAGGCTATTATTAGTAAAGGCAGACAGATTGGATGTTGCATGGACCTAATTTCACCAACTTGAAAGACAATGACCTCATGATCATCCATATGAAGAATATCCCTCACAATGCTCACCCCTGTGAATGTGCCTCGGTCATATGGACAAAAAAAATTTAAGACAATGTACAAATTTGATTTAAATTATTAATGATAAAAGTTACTCACCTTTTAAATTTTAGGACTTTATCGTTATTTTCCCAATCTCCAAATCGGACATGTCCAATTTTCAATATAAGCTTGTGCTTAAATCTATCAAAATTGAAATCTTCACTAACAAGAACATGGAAACGGACAGTGATACACTTTTCTTCTGCATTTAATTTCTCTGTGTTTGTACTGAAAAGCAATGAAATTATTTTAATACATGTATTTCTTATTACTTCTTTTATTTAAGTCCTGTAATTACCTTTTTGAATGTGAGGACAAATATCATTCAATGCTCCATATAATTGTTTTACTGATCAGTAATTATCAGAAGAATATTTTATCTAATAGGGAGTAATACATGCAAAAAAAGGCAAGTTTTACACAATGTTTTCTTATATTGCACACAATGTCAAATTACAGTCACATATCAATAATTTAAGTCTCAAAAACAAGAGCTCACCTGATGACCTTTGGCCATTGTAGACATTTGCAACATTAACTAAAGTGGGTCCGATAAATTTCATAAACTGCTCTCACACTGTGGCGAATATGGTGGCGAATGGGCTTAAGAATGCAATTCGCCACCAATTCGCAATGATCACAAGGTGATCGCCAGACATTCGTAGGTGTTCGTAAGCATTCGCGGTCGTCATAGGGTGTTGCGAATATTAGGAACATGCTCCTAAAATTTGCCAGGAAAGCATATTCTCATTGCTTTCGTAACATTTTCGTAAGCAATCGCAAGCCATTCTTATTGATGGCAAGGCATTTGTAGTGATCGTAAGACATTTGTAGGGATTTGCTAGCATTCGTCTTGACTTTTCCTTAAGAATACCATACGAATACGAGCAAAAAGTTGCGAATGCTTGCGAATCCATTACGAATAAAGCGAATGGGTTACGATTTTTTTGACATTTTCTTGAGAATGCATTGAGAATGCATTGAGAATGCGTGCGAACGGCTTGCCAACACTTGCGAGTAATTGCAAATACTTGAGAATGACATACAAACATTAAGATTGTCTTGTAAATGCTTTGCTAATTCCTAGCGATTTCAATGCGAATATTGCACATTCGCCACGGGTGGTGTCGCTAGGGTAGCCAAAATTGTATAAAATACCCCATCTTCCCTTGTCCTATATACATTTCTAGTTCAACCATGGCCGAGGCTGCGAGGCAAGTGGCAACACTGGCCGTGCTAGTTTCTCAACATGCTGTTGTTACACACCATGCTGTTGTTGCTCTGCAGCAAGAAGAACAAGAAATAAGGCAGCAGCAGCAGCCCCAACGTAGAAAACGCTAACAAAGAAGGCAAAGGTCATGTTGGGCGAGGGACTGGCTGTCACACGAAGAGAGGTTGCAGCACTCGCACTACTACAACCTGATGGAGAGTCTTCGGCAGAGAGACCCGGACAGGTTCAAGAACTTCACCAGATTGGAGCCGGCCTTGTTTGATGAGCTGTTGGACCGCATCAGGCACCGCATCACCAAGCACAACACCCGGTTCCGTGATGCCATAGAACCTGGCCTGAAGTTAGCTGTGATGCTGCGCCATTTGGCAACTGGGAACTCATATGTTGACCTGGGGTACAGCTTCCGTGTTGGAGACAACAGCATCAGCCTGTTTTTGCCAGAGGTGTGCAAAGCCATCATTGATGAGTTCCTTGATGAAGTTGTTCCGGCACCTACAACCAAAGATGAGTGGAAAGCTATCGCTGAAGAGTTCCAGAGATGCTGGAATGTGCCCCACGCTTGCGGTGCCCTTGACGGCAAGCACGTTGCCATCAAGAAACCCTCTCATTCCGGATCAGGTTACTACAACTACAAGGGTTTCTTTTCCATCATGCTGTTGGGATTGCTAGATGCCAATTACCGCTTCTTGTGGGATGATGTTGGTGGCGTTGGTTCTCAGTCTGATGCCCAGATCTACAACGCTTCGGAGCTGGCAGAAGTCCTTCAGAGTGGAGAGATCAACCTGCCTGACGATGAGCCTCTTCCAAATGATGACAGACCACATCCATACTTCATGCTGAGTGATGACGCATTCGCCCTGAAGTCATATATGATGAAGCCGTACTCACGCAGGAATATGACCTATGAGGAGAAGATAGCCAATTACCGCATATCCCGTGGTCCACAGCCTCTTCTCGTTGGGGTAACCATGGATGCGGGGGGTCCAGTTGGTACCAGACTTCCTGGTCTTGCATTTACTGATGACGGTGCGGCAGGACTTGAACCACAGCGCAAGGGTAGCACCATCAAGATCATCACCCATACTCACTGCCTGCTCCCCCAAACAGCTGGATGCGCCGCTTGTAGTCAACATGGTTGGTGTCATAGATGGCAGGAGTATGTTCCAACCATTCGAACATGGTGTCTTGATGGGCCTCAGTCAGCTTGGCACTGCGCCTGTCGGGCTTCTTGGCTGCAAACTTCTTGGCCTTTGAAGGAGGAGGTGCAGTCTGAGAGCGAGGAGTAGGAGTGGGGGAGCGAGAGGGGTCTGACTGACTGTCCACCTCGTCCCGCTCAGAGACCGCCTTCTCTGGCCTGGGCTTCCTGACAGACTTGGCAGACTTGACCTTGACCTTCTTCTCACTGGACGTCTTGGTCTGGTCACTGCATGCCGCAGCCTTCTTGGTCTGGTCATCACTGGATGCCGCGCCATCGGAAGCAGAGTCTTGGTGTTCAGGAGGATGGTCAGACTTGCCCCTGCCCCTGCCCCTGCCTCTGCCGCCACCGCCACTTCTGCCGCCCCTGGGCATGCTCAAGGATAAAAACTTTACTTTTTAACAAGCTTAAAACTTAAGAAGTTGACTCGGCAGAGGGTGGCGAATAAGTGACAAATAGAAACATTGGCAATGGGTATATGCAATTAGCCAAGCATGCGTTGTGTAGTCGTTTCATTCGTAAGGCGTTCGCAAGCATTCGCAAGATTCGCAACGGCATTCGTAAGCATTCGTAACATTCGCAAAGGATTCGCAAGAAATTCGGCAAATTGATTGTTAAGTAACTGTAAGGTTCGTAAGAAATTCGCAAGGATTCGTAAGAATTTCGGAAGCATTCATAAGGCCTCACTTTTTTCAGTATTTCTCCAGGCCAATCTTATCATTTTCGGTGAATTTGCCGCGAATTTCAAATTTTCATATTTGCAAGGATATTCGCCACCGTGTGAGAGCAGTAATAAGATTTTTTAAGGATTTTCCAATATATACTTTATTTTAAACTGGTACCCCTGGGCATGCTAATATTTAACTCCAGGACCACCATTTGAACAACTTGACAGAGGACCATACATAAGCTTATGGTAAATGCAAAATATTAGACCTCTTAGCTCTTCTAGTTTCAGAGAAAACATTTGTTATGACATTTTCCTTTATAACTCTAGGTAAAAATGTATAAGTCTATGTAAAACATGCGACCCCTGGGGCAGTGCCAGATCTGATCACTGTTTGAATGAACTTGTTACAGGACCATAAGCTTATGCTACATGCAAAATATTTGATCTTTAGCTCGATTAGTTGCAGAGCAGAAGATTTTTTGAATTTTACGATATAACTCAATGTAAAAGTAGCTATAAAAGTTGAACAGGATATGTAGCATTCAAGTATCACAAACAAAAACACATAGAAACAAACAACAATTGCAGGATTGGAAAATTCTTTGAAAGTGTACTTGTAAACCATTATGTGGTCCCGCCTTATAAATTCCATTAAGCGTTGGGAAAGCTTATATTTAAAGGATTTTATAACAGATATTTCGTCAATAAATCACGTTTAAAAACATTATTTTCTGAAAGAATGAAATACCTGTTTAAAATTACTGATTAAATGTTTTAATTTTTACAATATGCAAACTTTTTAAGCCGAAATTCAGGTTTTATTTCATACAGAAGCAAACCCCGTTTTCGCTTCTTGGAGAAGGGGTTGGATGTGGGGTATGAAAGTTAATACTCGGACCATATAACGCTCTAAAACTTACTCGTGCTTAACAAAATTCTACTCGTCCTTATATTTTGGTTGTATTTGTTTAAAACCCGGGACCTAGACAATTGAGCTATTTCTGTCAACATTAATTTCGTTCAAATATAAATGTGCCAATATTTTATATTTATTTTTAAACAGTTAAACATTATTTTAATTTGAACGATCTTAGTTTATTTACAAAATAAACAAAATTTATGGGCTTTTTAAAATCATAGCATTCAAACTTTACACATGAAACATATAAATATGATCCCGCCCCTGCAGAAATAAATCTAAGCTTTTTTGCAATCCTTAGAATTCCATGGAATTTCCATGGAATTTCATAGATCTGCAACATTTTGTTCACAGGAAAAAGTAAGAAAAAGCTTGGATCCATTATTCCTAGGAATTCCATGACATTTCAAGGATTTTGTGTGAGAATAGCATGGAAAAGCTTGGATTTTTATTCCATCGAAATCCAAGGTTTTCCTGCTTGGAAAAAGCTTGGAATTGAATGGAATTGATTGTTTAAAATACCTCTGCTGAGAAAAGTTTGGACTTGTGAATTTTAATGTGTGGAAAAACCATGGAAAAGCTTGGAATTTACTTTTATTGTGTCCAGATAGAACTTTAAGAAAAGTCCATCGTTTTCCAAGCTTTTCCTTCTTTGAAAAAGAGTGGAATACCATGGAGTTTTATTAATGATCGAAATACAGAACAGAACAAGTCATTTCTTTGACAGTAAAAGTATATTATATGAATAGTTTATTTCAAATCCAATAGGCATCTGCCCGTGAGGTACAAATATGGTAATATAATAATGACAGACAGTGATATTTTAAGACACAAATAAGCAATAATACAAAACTGAAATACGGATAACACTAGCCTGGTATGCATTATCTCAATGAATAATAATATGAACTTCTATCGTGGAGAAGGTGTTCACTATATACATGTAGTATAAATATTTTGCGACCTTTATTAAACATCTACTTAATATTTTCCCTCAAAAGTATTACATGTTATATGTAAACTTATCTGCACATACACACACTTAAACCCTTAAATACATACTCACATACATGTATACTCATACACAAATATACTAATACAGTATTTACAAAAAAGCATATAAATTATAACTTATCTACATATATAAATAACCATGCTAATTATCAAAATATAATATTTAATTTCTCTAAATGCCTTGTAGATGAATATACCCAATTTGTTTAAAACCAACATATTAATTATTTTGACTTTTTAATCAAGAACAATTCAAGTAATTAAGAAATGTACCACTTGGTTGTTCTTCAAAATGATTTTGTTGGAGTGTAGTGGTTGTATAATAATGGAACATTTATTTAAATCTGAATTATATAGTTGTGTTGCGAGACCCTGTGAACGTCATAATTCCCAGGTGAAATGGAGACCATGGTAGCAAATGGTTTTATAAGTATATGGTCAGACCATGGTCATATTTGATAATGATGGTAAACTATTTTTGACCATGGTCAAACTTTGTAGACCATGGTGTTGACCATGGTTGACCATGGTTGAGATTTGGAGACCATGGTTGACAATGGTTGACCATGGTCTTTAAATATATAAAGAATTAAACTGAGTGAAAATGTGACAATCACTGACTTTTAGAAAACAAACTACTCTAGATACTTGGCAAATCTTCATAAAACAAATTTCAGTGAACTTTTGATAAAGTTTTAGTGAATATATTTATATTTGAAAAAAATTTAAACAGAGAATTAATATTTTTTTGCAATTTCTCTTTAGATTTCAATAAAAGTGCATAAAAAGAACAAAGACAAGTTGTAAAACTATTGAATAAATTAGATTAAGGAATGGTGCAGATGTTTCTGTTGAAATCAAAGACTTGTGAAATAAGTGATATATTCACATCCAAGTCAAAGAGTGACATAATTGACCTTAGGTCAAGCACTGGCAGATTGGAAAGTTTAATAGGGCTGCAAGAGGCAGGTAAATACTGCTAGATGGGTGTTATAAGATAACTGATTTTATATCTGGTTATTTAAGGAAATGGATTACAGTGCATTTTGGGAGAAGATTTTGCTCAGTTTGAAATTTTGTGTGGGAAAAAAGATTTGCATGAAAAAAGGCTTAAATAGTGTCCATTTAACTTAATTAATTCTGTGTTTCCCCACAAAATGTGTGTGGATTTAATGTATATATCTGGAATATGTTGTCAAACACTGAATAAGAAGATTATAGTTACAAGTGAAACCTAACATAACATGGAATAATTGACAAGTGAGGTAAGAAGTTTCAATTTTCTACACATAGAAATGAAATAATGCTAACTTGACACTGTAAGCTTATATTAGAAAATGTTGAACCTAACTGCATAACATAAAATGTCAACAGTGTATTTAATGTGAGCTGTTTTATTTTAGTTAGTTATCTAATTGATTTTGCTTAATTTCATTTAATATTTATAAATGAAATCCATGATGTTTAAATGATGCATTAAGAAATTATCTTGATGAAATTGTGATCACTTATTTTACTGATATTATATGTTGAAATAAAATGAAAATGTCTATACCCAAAATGTATTGTATATGAGTAGTAAATGGATGAAAAAGTATATGTGTAAATGTATGATTATGTCAAGCAAATGTCTTTGATATGTCATGGTATTTGACCATGGTAGTCCATGGTCTCTGACCATGGTATACCAGAGACCATGGTTGACCATGGTCAGAGACCATGAACTACCATGGTCAGAGGCCATGGTCTACCATGGTAGTTCATGGTTGACCATGGTATTTCATGGGGTATCATTTTAGTACCATGTTCTCTGACCATGATAGTTCATGGTCTCTGACCATGGTCTACCAGAGACCATGGTTGACCATGGTAGTTCATGGTTTTAAACCGTTCATTTCGCCTGGGTAATCAAGGACAAAACTATTTCATAAACAGTAATTATATTGGAGGTGACATGAAATCCAATTTAGTGCATTTGCACATATAATATGATATTGAAAGACATTATGATGGATTAAATTGTATTTGGATCGACTCTCATAATTGTTCCAGATCGTCTCCAGTCCCTTTAATACTTGCGCTGTCAAGAGTAATGCATACTGTCATTTATGGCTTTAATACATATTTATCTATTCATAATTATGGACGAATATAAGACCTTTTGATGGGAACTGGAATTGTATAGAGCATATGTTATTTGTGTGTGCGTTGGTCAAAATCAGAGAGTTGTAAAAAAATAAAAACATGTTTTAGTGTGTGCATGACAGAGAGAAATTTATTTAGAGCATGTGTTATTGTGTGTTCGTTTGCATGTTTTATTGTGTGCATAACAGAGAGATATTTGTAAATAGCATATTTTAGAAACCAGAAGAGATAGAAACCAGAAGAGATGGAACAATAATTTTGGTATCAAATTGTTACTAACCAAAAACGAAAATGGGCAAAGCAACCCCATAATATAATTTGCATAAAATAGCGCATTCAAAAATGCTATGAGCTTTATTTCCGCCTGACTATGTTTTAAAATTGTTTGACTTGAAAGAGGACATTCTAAGCTTTTTTCGCTCTCTTACGATTCCTGAGATAGGAATTTTCATTACCCTGCTGTTGGTTTTCGCATGCTGCGACACAATTATTGTGGCATTTGGTTTTAATATTAAATAACAAAGAATGTGTGTAAATTATGTACTGTATTTTTTATTAATTTTTTTGACTAGAAAGGGAGAAAAAACAATCAGAAATATTTATGGGGGGACTGAAGAATTTGTAACTGTTTAGGGCCATTTTGTTGAAATTATGATTTCTTGGGGAAAACACATATACTTCTTCAAACATTTCTTAGCAAGGATTTCCATGAAATTTCATTGATTTTAGTCATATATGCATACCCTTGGAATTCCATGGAATACTATGGATTTCTTGGCTTGATTTCATTTATATTTATATACTGTCTACCAATGGAATTTCATTGAATACAATGGAATTTTTGGGTCAGTTCACTTGATTTATTATAATGTCTCCCCATGGAATTCACTGGAATGCAATGGAATTCTTGTGACAGTTCCATTTAATGTTTTATAAAGGTCTGGCAGTGAAATTCCATGGAATTCCATGGTATTTCTGGGCCAATACCACCAAGCTTTTCCAAGGTTTTAATCCTTGAAATTCCATGGAATTTAAAAGAAAAAATCCTTAGAAATGCATAAAATACTATGGAATTCTTTGGATTTCCCACTGGATTTTTGCAGTGGCGGGTTATAAACGTTTTACATCCGGAAAATCAATAACGAACAGTATGCATGCGCGGTCTTTTTATGGTTCCGGTTGTCAAATTCGATAGCTGTTAAGTTACAAACCAAACAATTTGATTGGATTTGGATTGTGGATGATAGAAATTCACTCAGCCAGCAGGACGACTGAATGTAAATATTTACTCGTCCTGAACCAATAGTTACTCTCCATGCAGGTGAGCAGACTTTTCCAACCCTGAATTACAGGATTAATAACAAGAGCTGTCGGACGACAGCACGCTCGACTTTTTGAGGCCTTGTCTATTTATTGGACAAAGTTGAAAAAGTGGTATAATTCCTCTTATGATAGTGAATACATGTGTAAAGTTTCTGTCGAGCAGTTTCTGTGATATAAGCATACCAAACAACAGGGCCATGATGGCCCTATATCGCTCACCTGAGTAAATTTGAACCAATACAAGAGGGCCAAGATGGCCCTAAAGGGATCACATGAGTACTGGCACATTATCAAACTTCTTCGAAATCTTTTGGTCATATATAATCTGTGCAAGTTTGGTTAAGATTGTTCAAGAAATGTGGGCTCTGTTGTGTATAACAACATTGATATAGACAGTTTAAGACACTGACACAGTTTGGTAAAGATCAAATACAAAATGAAGGTGCTAGAGAGTAACACTTTGGGCAGAGCCAAATGTGACCCCAGGGCTACATGTAATATATGAGAGCTGTGTGCTTTGTGGTTTTAGAGAAGAAGATTTTTTAAGTTTTTCCCTATACAAGTTTATGTAAAACGTGACCCCTGGGGCAGGGCCAAATGTGAACCCAGGGTCACCAATTGAACAAACTTGGTAAAGGACCATAAGAGTATAGTAAATCCAAAATATTAAACCTCTGGCTCTTGTAGTTCCAGAGAAGAAGACTTTAATGTGTTTCCTATATAAGTCTATGTAAAACTGTGACCCACAGAGTGAGATCAAATTTTACCCCAGGGTCACCATTTAAACAAACTTGGTAGAGGACCATAATCTCATAGTAAATGCAAAATATTAAACCTCTGGCTCTTACAGTTTCAGAGAAGATTGTTTTTTTTTCTATATATATGTCTATATAAAACTGTGACCCCGGGGCACGGCCAAGTTTGACACCAGGGTCACCATTTGAACAAACTCGGAAGAGGACCATAAGCTTAAAACAAATGCAACATATTAAACCTCTGGCTCTTGAAGTTCCAGAGAAAAGATTTTTTCAGTTTTTCCCTATACAAGTCTATGTAAAACTGTGACCCCGGGGCGTGGCCAAATGTGACCCCAGGGTCACCATTTGAACAAAATTGGTAGAGGACAAAATGCAAAATATTAAACCTCTGGCTCTTGCAGTTTCAGAGAAGAAGATTTTTTAAGTTTTTCCCTATACATGTCTATGTAAAATGTGACCCTTGGGGCGGGGCCAAATGTGAATCCATTTGAACAAACTTAGTAGAGGACCATAAGCTGAATGCTACATGTAATACATGAGACCTCTGGTGCCTTGTGGTTTCAGAGAAGAAGATTTTTTATATGTCTATATGAAAAACAAGCAAAATCTCAATACACAAACTTTGGACCCCCGGGGCATGGCCATTTTTGACACCGGGGACTTCATTTGAACAAACTTGATAGTCTAGGCGTTGGCAATCATTTTAAAGGAAGAACTGTTGAAATCTGTCCAGCGGTTCTTGAGAAGAAGATTTTTTAAGGTTTCGACCATATATGGTAATGGCGGTCATCTTGGATGTCGCGCTGACCTAATTTTAACAAATCTAAAAAGCATTCATCTAAGGAGCATCCACGTGAAGTTTGGTCACAATTGGCCACGCGGTTTCTGAGGAGAAGTCGTTTGAAGTAAAAGTTAACGACGACGGACGACGACCGGCGACGGACGACGGACGACAGACGAAGAGTGATCCCAATAGCAGAGTTATGTGACTTTCGTGTAGCATGTTATCTTTTTATACTGAATGACGTTTTATTAGTTCTACCAGGAGGTTTCTGAGATATTAACTTACCAAGAAATTGACTAAGTATAAAAATGGGCTTAACTTTGTTAAAATAGGTTGCAGAGTAATGTGACTTGTGCAAGACGTTATCTATCTATACTGAATACATGTACATGTGTGAAGTTTCATTGTACACGTCATGCAGTTTCTGAGATATGAGGTTACCGAAAAAGGTTAACTAGCGGTAAGGCCGACGCCGGCGCGAGAAGAATAGCTTGCCTTTTCTGCGAAAAGTCAAACTAAAAAGCAAGGTACAGGACATCATAAAAATAGAAGCAGTCAGTGGCAAAAGAGCTGCTCAGAGTTTAAACCAGGTTCTAGGGTGCACCAAACCTCATTATTACCCTACTGATATCCAAATAAGATGGGACAGCATAAACAAATATCCCTGCTTTATCCTCAAACAAACTAGGCAATAATAACTGGCAATATAAGTATAACACAAATATTAACATGTATATTTGAGTATAAAAACAAAATCCTAGGAAGCCACAAGGCAAGTACTCCAAGACCTGGCAGAAGCCAGAGCAACAACAGAATACATTAACAACACAAGATTTGTTGGAATTTAATTGCAATTAAATGTAACAATATTTTATATACAAAGCATTACTCCTAAGATATCAAACTTACAATTTAATGATATTTATTAATTCAAATTAAATGTAATGACACATCACAGTGCACATACCTATAATGAATACTTAAATGTAGTGATATCTCATACTGAATTTAATTGCAATTAAATGTAACAATACATCATGTTGCACATTTAATGAATGTTTAAATGTGGTATTTTATATTGAATTGTATGGCATTTAATTGCAATTCAATTTTAACGATATATTTCCTATACAGTGCGTAACGCCAAGATATCATGCTTACTACTTAATTCAAATGCACCAAGTTGCACATTTAATGAATACTTAATTTTAGTGATATCTCATATTGAACTTAATGGTATTTAATTGCTATTAAACAAACATGAATATATGCAAGTATTATATTATATAAATGTATAATTGGAAATAAGCAGTGTAGGGTTTATGCTTGATGAATCAGACTTCAAGTAGGTGAGTTGTCCTACAGTATTATATATATGTCGCTTCCAACGTCAAGACATTCCTTGGAAAGAAATCTCATTTTAATTCTGGACGATAATGTTTTAGTTTGAAATGATGATGAATATATACACTTCAGTATCTAAGGGTCCTACTGCACATTAGTGTAAACAAGAGGCCCAAGAGAGCCTGTGGATGCTCTACTGGCTAAAACGGCTCTTATATCAAGGGTTGTCGATATAAAATTCCCATCAGTACTTCTTTTAAAACATTGCAAAAACAACAGGGCTAGGAGGGCCTTAGATCGCTCACCTGGAAATCATGGGCAATAAGTCTGCTGTGTCTAGTATGGCATGGGTATATTTTAATATGTCCCACTTTCTTCTATGAACGAAATTTCATAAAAATGGGTGGGGGGGGGGGGTTATATTAACATTCTAAACAAATATGGTAAAGATCAGTTAAACAAGAGGCCCAAGAGGGCCTGTGGATGCTTTACTGGCTAAAACGGCTCTTATATCAAGGGTTGTCGACATATAATTCCCATCAGTACTTCTTTTAAAACATTGCAAAAACAACACGGCTAGGATTGCCTTAGATCTCTCACCTGGTTATCATGGGCAATAAGTCTGCTGTGTCTAGTCTGGCATGGGTATTTTCTAATTTGTCCCACTTTCTTCTATGAATGAAATTTCATAAAAATGAGTGGGGGTGGGGTGGGGTTACTAACATTCTAAGCAAAGCAAATCTGCTAAAGATCAGATAAAAAAAGAACTAACTACAGATTTAACAAAGGAAAATACAATACAGCATTTTTCAACAAATCAACGGCCATAACTCTGTCATTATCAACAAGTTCTAGCTGGTTTTCGAACTTGTCAAAAATTTCATTGATATACCGCGCTTTGCTCAACTTGACATCATACTGAGGCTTCCCGTCAAATTTCGTAGAAATCCAACAAGCCGTTTAGGAGGAGTAGCACCAACAAGAAATTTAGAGTAAAAATGTCAAAGGGCAATAACTCCGTCAAAAATCAACGAACTGGAACAAAAGCGTGACATGCACAACTAGACATCATACCAATGCTTCCTGCCAAGTTTCGTCGAAATCCAACAAGGCGTTTAGGAGGAGTAGCGCCTACAAGAAATTTAAAGTAAACATGTCAAAGTTTCGATAAAAAATCAACGAACCGGGAAAAATGCAACAGGCACAACTAGAAATTAAAGCAATGCTTCCTGCTAAGTTTCGTCAAATCCAACACGGCGTTAACAAAAACAAGAGGTCAATGACCTTGAAGCTCTACTGATTTTTGATAGCTAGATCAGCATTCCTGTGAAGTTTCATGAAAATCCATCAAGTAGTTTCATAGGAGTAGTCGCTACAAGATTTCATTATATAACTCTATGTAAACAAAGATGGCCGCTGGCGGCCATGTTTAACTTCAAATCAAAATAATTTTTGACAACGATCAACATCATGTCACACTGATCATTTTACAAAAAGTCCCATATCAATATCACATAATTTTCAAGAAGTAGTCGCTACAAACGTGTATTTTGAAAATCTATTTTAAGCCATGGTGGCCATCTTGAATTTCTGGCCGACCTGAAATTTTGCTAGGATCAATTAGACATCGAGAGCAACATTCCTGTGAAGTTTCATGAAAATCCGTCTAATAGTTACTGAGGAGTAGTCGCTACAAGTTTTTACTAGATAACTCTATGTAAACAAAGATGGCCGCTGACAGCCATGTCTAACATCGAATCAAAACGATTTTCGACAAGGAATAATCAATTACATAGAGACTTAGAGCATTTACATTAATATGAACTGGAACACATACCTAATAACAGACAGATTGGTCACTGAAATTTACCTGAATTTCACGTGGGACAGTGCGAAAAAATCACAAAAACTTTAAACACTTGTATCTTGAAGAGTTCTGCTGATCTCTGATCAGTAGAGCTAAAAACACAAAAAAAAACTAAACAAAAGGTCAATGACCTTGAAGCTCTACCGATTTTCGACAAGGACCAACATCATGTCATGCTCATCATTTTATAAAAAGTCCCATATCAATATCGCTTAGAGTTTTCAAGAAGTAGTCGCTATAAACTTGTTTTTTAAAAATCTATTTTTAACCGTGGTGGCCATCTTGGATTTCACATCAACATGAATTTTTGCTAGGATCAACTAGACTTCATGGGCAACATTTCTGTAAAGTTTCATGAAAATCCATTCAGTAGTTTCAGAGGAGTAGTTGCTACAAAAAAGTTTACGGACAGACAGACAGACAGACAGACGGACGGACAGACGGACGCCGCACTACCGCATCAGCTCTGCTGATCTCTGATCAGAAGAGCTAAAAATAAAAAGAATTCACAAAAAAAAAAAAGAGCAAAATATTTTTAAAACAAGAGGTCAATGACCTTGAAGCTTTACTGATTGATTTTGATTTTAGGAAGTAGTCGCTACAAACTTGTTTTTTGAAAATCTATTTTTAGCCATGGCGGCCATCTTGAATTTCCGGCCGACCTGAAATTTTGCTAGGATCAATTAGACATCAAGAGCAACATTCCTGTGAAGTTTCATGAAAATCCGTTAAGTAGTTTCAGAGGAGTAGTCGCTACAAGTTTTCATTATATAACTCTATGTAAACAAAGATGGCCGCTGACAAATAATGTTCGACTCGGACAACCATCATGTCGTGCTGATCATTTTAGAAATCCGTCAAGTAGTTTCAGAGGAGTAGTGGCTACAAGTTTTCATTATATAACACTATGTAAACAAAGATGGCCGCTGGTAGCCATGTTTAACGTCGAATCAAAACGATTTTCGACAAGGACCAAAATAATGTTCGACTCGGACAACCATCATGTCATGCTGATCATTTTAGAAAAAGTCCCATAT
The DNA here is from genome assembly GCA_037043455.1 of Cyrtodaria siliqua. Taxonomy (NCBI): domain Eukaryota; kingdom Metazoa; phylum Mollusca; class Bivalvia; order Adapedonta; family Hiatellidae; genus Cyrtodaria; species Cyrtodaria siliqua. Next base: position 69,381 of record JAWPHD010000484.1, read on the forward strand.
CAATATCACTTATAGTTTTCAAGAAGTAGTCGCTACAAACTTATTTTTTAAAAATCTATTTTTAGCTGTGGCGGCCATCTTGAATTTCTAGCCAATCTGAAATTTTGCTAGGATCAATTAGACATGAAGAGCAACATTTCTGTGAAGTGTCATGAAAATCCGTCAAGTAGTTTCAGAGGAGTAGTCGCTACAAGTTTTCATTATATAACTCTATGTAAACAAAGATGGCCGCTGACAGCCATGTTTAACATCGAATCAAAACGATTTTTGACAAGGACCAACAACATGTCATGCTGATCATTTTAGAAAAAGTGCCATATCAATATCACTTATAGTTTTTAAAAAGTAGTCGCTACAAACTTGTATTTTGAAAATCTATTTTTAGCCATGGCGGCCATCTTCAATTTCCGGCTGACCAGAAATTTTGCTAGGATCAATAAGACATCAAGAGCAACATTCCTGTGAAGTGTCATGAAAATCCGTCAAGTAGTTTCAGAGGAGTAGTCGCTACAAGTTTTCATTATATAACTCTATGTAAACAAAGATGGCCACTGGCAACCATGTTTAATGTCGAATCAAAATAATGTTTGACTCTGATAACCATCATGTCATGCTGATCATTTTACAAAAAGTCCCATATCAATATCACTTATAGTTTTCAAGACGTAGTCGCTACAAACTTTTTTTTTAAAAATCTATTTTTAGCTGTGGCGGCCATCTTGAATTTCTGGCCGATCTGAAATTTTGCTAGGATCAATAAGACAATAAGAGCAACATTCCTGTAAAGTTTCATGAAAATCCGCCAAGTAGTTTCAAAGGAGTAGTCGCTACAAGTTTTTACTATATAACTCTATGTAAACAAAGATGGCTGCTGGCAGCCATGTTTAACGTTGAATCAAAACAATTTTTGACAAGGACCAACATCATGTCATGCTGATCATTTTAGAAAAAGTCCCATATCAATATCACTTATAGTTCTCAAGAAGTAGTCGCTACAAACTTGCATTTTGAAAATTTATTTTTAGACGTGGCGGCCATCTTGAATTTCTGGCCGACATGAAATTTTGCTAGGATCAATAAGACATCAAGAGCAACATTACTGTGAAGTTTCATGAAAATCCGTCAAGTAGTTTCAGAGGAGTAGTGGCTACAAGTTTTCATTATATAACACAATGTAAACAAAGATGGCCGCTGGTAGCCATGTTTAACGTCGAATCAAAACGATTTTCGACAAGGACCAACATCATGTCATGCTGATCATTTTAGAAAAAGTCCCATATCAATATCACTTATAGTTTTCAAGAAGTAGTCGCTACAAACTTGTTTTTTAAAAACCTATTTTTAGATTTGGCGGCCTTCTTGGATTTCACATCAACATGAATTTTTGCTAGGATCAACTAGACTTCATGGGCAACATTTCTGTAAAGTTTCATGAAAATCCATTCAGTAGTTTCAGAGGAATAGTCGCTACAAAAAAAAGTTTACGGACAGACAGACAGACAGACGGACAGACAGACGGACGTACACAAAATCAGGCTTTGTGTGACTAAAACTTGTGTGTCTGTTTTTTTGTGTGTATGTTCGTACTTTGTGTGACTGTTTTTGACATTTTGTGTGTCGTTTTTACCATTTGGACACATTTTAGTCACACAAGCTCCCCTCCCCTTGTGTGACTGCAATTTTTTATTGCTTTAAATGAAGAAATAGACTGTTTCAAGCGCATAGAGACATACTTGCTTGTGTGTCAGTCACACAAGAAAAAAAAGTCACACAAGTATACTTTATACATAAAAAAAGACACACAAGGCGCTCCTGTAAACTCGATCACGCCTCACCACGGCATAAGCTCTGCTGATCTCTGATCAGTCGAGCTAAAAAACCAAAAAACAAGAGGTGAATGACCTTGAAGCTCTACTGATAGGTTTTTGATAGCTTGATCAGCATTCCTGTGAAGTTTCATGAAAATCCATCAAGTAGTTTCTGAGGAATAGTCGCTACAAGTTTTCATTATATAACTATATGTAAACAAAGATGGCCACTGGCGGCCATGTTTAAAGTCAAATCAAAATAATTTTTGACAAGGATCAACATCATGTCATACTGATCATTTTGGAAAGTAGTCGCAACAAACTTGTATTTTGAAAATCTATTTTTAGCCATGTCGGCAATCTTGAATTTCCGGCCAACCCGAAATTTTGCTAGGATCAATTAGACATTAGACATCAAGAGCAACATTCCTGTGAAGTTTCATGAAAATCCGTCGAGTAGTTGCAGAGGATAAGTCGCTACAAGTTTTTACTAGATAACTCTATTTAAACAAAGATGGCCGCTGACAGCATGTTTAACATCGGATCAAAACGATTTTCGACAAGGACCAACATCATGTCATACTGATCATTTTAGAAAAAGTCCCATATCAATATCACTTATAGTTTTCAAGAAGTAGTCGCTACAAACTTGTTTTTTGAAAATCTATTTTTAGCCATGGCGGCCATCCTGAATTTCCGGCCGACCTGAAGTTTTGCTAGGATCAATTAGACATCAAGAGCAACATTCTTGTGAAGTTTCATGAAAATCCGTCAAGTAGTTTCAGAGGAGTAGTGGCTACAAGTTTTCATTATATAACTCTATGTAAAAAAAGAGGCAGCCATGTTAAACGTTGAATCAAAATAATTTTCGACAAGGATCAACATCATTCCATACTGATCATTTTAGAAAAAGTCCCATATCAATATCACTTATAGTTTTCAAGAAGTACTCGCTACAAACTTGTTTTTTGAAAATCTATTTTTAGCTGTGGCTGCCATCTTGAATTTCCGACCAACCTGAAATGTTGCTAGGATCACTTAGACATCAAGAGCAACATTCCTGTGAAGTTTCATGGAAATCCGTTGAGTAGTTTCAGAGGAGTAGTCGCTACAAGTTTTCATTATATAACTCTATGGAAACAAAGATGGCTGCTGGCGGCCATGTTTAACGTCGCATCAAAATAATTTTCAACAAGGATCAACATCATTCCATACTGATCATTTTAGAAAAAGTCCCATATCACTTATAGTTTTCAAGAAGTACTCGCTACAAACTTGTTTTTTGAAAATCTATTTTTAGCCATGGTGGCCATCTTGAATTTTAGAGGAGTAGTCGCTACAAATTTTTACTTAATAACTCTATGTAAACAAAGATGGCCACTGGCAGCCATGTTTAACGTCGAATAAAAACGATTTTCGACAAGGACCAACATCATGTCATGTTGATCATTTTAGAAAAAGTCCCATATCAATATGACTTATAGTTTTCAAGAAGTAGTCATTACAAACTTGTTTTTTAAAAATCTATTTTTAGATTTGGCGGCCATGTTGGATTTCACATCAACATGAATTTTTGCTAGGATCAGCTAGACCTCATGGGCAACATTTCTGTAAAGTTTCATGAAAATCCATTCAGTTGTTTCAGAGGAGTAGTCGCTACAAAAAAAAGTTTACGGACGGACAGACGGACGACGGACTCCGCATCATTGATAAAAATTACTGTCTGGTCTGGCTGGTTTTCAAACTTGTCCGAGCTTTCATTGATATAAACAATCTGGTAAAGTTTGGTATTGATCGATGAAAAATAAAGGCCCTATTCTCTTAACGAGGCAAAATATAGCATTTTTAACTAAATCGAGGGCCTTAACTCCGCTGTTACTTGTCCGATCTGGCTGGTTTTCGAACTTGTCCGAACTTTCATTGCATTAACAAACTGGTAAAGTTTGGTAAAGATCGGATGAAAAATAAAGGCGCTATTGTCTTAACGAGGCAAAATATAACATTTTTAACTAAATCAAGGGTCATAACTCCGCTGTTACTGGGTCGATCTGGCTGTTTTTCAAACTCGTCCGAGCTTTCATTGATAAAAACAATCTGTTAAAGTTTGGTAAATTTCGGATGAAAAATGAAGGCCCTATCGTATTAACGAGGCAAAATATAGCATTTTTAACTAAATCAAGGGCCGTAACTCCACTGTTACTGGTCCAAACTGGCTGGTTTACAAACTTGTCCGAGCTTTTATTGATATTAACAATCTGGTAAAGTTTGGTAAAGATCGGATGAAAAATGAAGGCCTTATCGTCTTAACGAGACAAAAGTCAACGACGGATGGACAACGGACGACGCACGGACGAAGGACAACTCGGCATCCCATAAAAATGTCAAGGGTCGTAACGCCATCAAAAATCAACGAACTGGAAAAAAACACAATAGGCACTAGAAATCATAGCAATGCTTCCTGCCAAGTTTCGTCGAATCGAACACGGCATTAACAACAAGAGGTCAATGACCTTGAAGCTCTACTGATTGATTTTGATTTCAGGAAGTAGTCGCTACAGACTTGTTTTTTGAAAATCTATTTTTAACCGTGGCGGCCATCTTGAATTTCAGGCCGACCTGAAATTTTGCTAAGATCAATAAGACATTAAGAGCAACATTCCTGTAAAGTTTCATGAAAATCCGTCAGGTAGTTTCAAAGAAGTAGTCGCTACAAGTTTTCATTATATAACTCTATGTAAACAAAGCAGCCATGTTTAAGGTCAAATCAAAACGATTTTCGACAAGGACCAACATCATGTCATACTGATCATTTTAGAAAAAGTCCCATATCAATATCTCTTATTGTTTTGAAGAAGTAGTCGCTACAAATTTATTTATTTTAAATCTATTTTTAGCTGTGGCGGCCATCTTGAATTTCCGGCCGACCTGAAATTTTTCTAGGATCAACTAGACATCAAGAGCAACATTCCTGTGAAGTTTCATGAACATCCGTCAAGTAGTTTCAGAGGAGTAGTCGCTACAAGTTTTTACTATATAACTCTATGTAACCAAAGATGGCCACTGGCAGCCATGTTTAACGTCGAATCAAAATAATTTTCCACAAGGATCTACATCATGTCATGCTGATCATTTTAGAAAAAGTCCCATATCAATATCACTTATAGTTTTCAAGAAGTAGTCGCTACAAACTTATTTTTTAAAAATCTATTTTTAGCTGTGACGGCCATCTTGAATTTCCGGCCGACCTGAAATTTTTCTAGGATCAATTAGACATCAAGAGCAACATTCCTGTAAAGTTTCATGACAATCCGCCAAGTAGTTTCAGAGGAGTAGTCGCTACAAGTTTTTACTATATAACTCTATGTAAACAAAGATGGCCGCTGGCAGCCATGTTTAACGTTGAATCAAAACGATTTTTGACTAGGATCAACATCATGTCATGCTGATCATTTTAGAAAAAGTCCCATATCAATATCACTTATAGTTTTCAAGAAGAAGTCGCTACAAACTTGTATTTTAAAACTCTATTTTTAGCTTTGGCGGCCATCTTGGATTTCACATCAACATGAATTTTTGCTAGGATCAACTAGACTTTATGGGCAACATTTCTGTAAAGTTTCATGAATATCCATCCAGTAGTTTCAGCTGTGAAGTCGCTACAAATAAAAGTTTACGGACAGACAGACGGACAGACGGACAGACGGACGGACGGACGACGGACACCGCACCACGGCATAAGCTCCGCTGATCTCTGATCAGTTGAGCTAAAAACAAGAGGGCAAAGATGGCCCTAAATCGATCACCTGAGTACTGACTGGCACATTATCGAACTTCTTCAAAGTCTTATGGTCATATACAACCTGTGCAAGTTTGGTTAAGATTGCTCAAGAAATGTGGGCTCTGTTGTGTATAACAACATTGATATAAAGACACTGACAAAGTTTGGTAAAGATCAAATACAAAATGAAGGTGCTAGAGTGTAACTCCTTGGGCAGAGCCAAATGTGACTCCAGGGCTACATGTAATATATGAGAGCTGTGTGCTTTGTGGTTTCAGAGAAGAAGATTTTTTAAGTTTTTCCCTATACAAGTCTATGTAAAACATGACTCCTGGGGCGGGGCAAAATGTGACCCCACGGTCACCATTTGAACAAACTTGGTAAAGGACCATAAGAGTATAGCAAATGCAAAATATTAAACCTCTGGCTCTTGTAGTTCCAGAGAAGAAGACCTTAATGTGTTTCCTATGTAAGTCTATGTAAAACTGTGACCCATTGGGTGGGGTCAAAGTTTACCCCAGGGTCACCATTTCAACAAACTTGGTAGAGGACCATAATCTTATAGTAAATGCAAAATATTAAATATCTGGCTCTTGCAGTTTCGGAAAAGAATTATTTTTTTTCCTATATATATATATATAAGTCTATGTAAAACTGTGACCCCCAGGCGCGGCCAAATTTGACACCAGGGTCACCATTTGAACAAACTTGGTAGAGGACCATAAGCTTATAGCAAATGCAAAATATTAAACCTCTGGCTCATGCAGTTCCAGAGAAGATTTTTTCAGTTTTTCCCTATATAAGCCTATGTAAAACTGTGACCGCCAGGGCGGAGCCAAATATGACCTCAGGGTCACCATTTGAACAAAATTGGTAGAAGACCATGAGCTTATAGCAAATGCAAAATATTAAACCTCTGACTCTTGCAGTTTCAGAGAAGAAGATTTTTTAAGTTTTTCCCTATACATGTCTATGTAAAACATGTGACCCTTGGTGCGGGGCCAAATGTCACCGGTGGGTCAACATTTGAACAAACTTGGTAAAGGACCATAAGCTTATAGTAAATGCAAAATATCAAACCTATGGCTCTTGTAGTTTCTAAGAAGAAGATTTTTTTAAAAAAAATCGTATATAAGTCTATGTAAAACTGTGACCCCCGAGGCATGGACAAATTTGACCCCAGGGTCACCATTTGAATAAACTTAGTAGAGGACCATAAGCCGATGCTACATGTAATACGTGAGATCTCTGTGCCTTGTGGTTTCAGAGAAGAAGATTTTTTAAAGTTTTTCCTATATGTCTATATGAAAAACATGCAAAATCTCAATATTTGAAATTTTGAATCCATGAATCAAGGCTTCCTATGAAAAAAAAACAACAAGAGGCCCAAGACGGCCTGTAGACGCTCTACTGGTTTGATGTGATTTAAAAACATAAACATGATAGAAGCCAACCCAAGAAACATGTTTCCTATATATTACTCTATGTAAAGTTTGTGTTATCGTGGTGGCCATTTTGAATATTTGATGACAACGAAAAACACCACTTGATAGAGGCCAACAATAGGAACATGTAAATGATATTTAACTAGAATGGAATAAGTGGTAATATGTCGTTTGCTAAATGTCCTTAAGTTTGACCTAAGTTTAGCCATGGTAGCCATCATGGATGACTGGAGGCAAATCTGAGGGGGACTAACCCAAAGATCATTGTGATTAAGTTTCACCAAAATCCTTCAAGCGGTTTCAGGGAAGATGTCATTTTTAAAGTTTTCCTACATAACTCTATGTAAACTTTGGGTCGCTGTGGCAGCCATTTTGATTATTCGACGATAACGAAAAAACAAAAACTTGATAGAGGCTAATCCAAGGAACATGTTTATGATATTTCACAAGAATGGAATAAGTGGTTTTGGAGATGTTGTTTGGAATTTTCTTAAATTTGACCTAATTTTAGCCATGGTGGCCATCTTGGATAACTGGCAGCTGTGAAAAACACAATTCTGAGGGGGACTATCCTAAAGATCATTGTAATGAAGTTTCATCAAAATCCTTCCAGCAGTTTCAGAAAAGATGTTATTTTTAGCCTTTTCCTATATAACTCTATATAAACTTTGGATCGCTGTGGCAGCCATTTTGATTATTCGACAATAACGAAAAACACAAACTTGATAGAGGCTAACCCAAGGAACAGGTTTATGATATTTCACAAGAATGGAATAAGTGGTTTCGGAGATGTCTTTTAAAATTTCCTTAAATTTGACCTAGTTTTAGACATAGTGGCCATCTTGGATGACTGGCGATCGCAAAAAATAAAAATCTGAGAGGGACTATCCCAAATATCATGGTGATTAAGTTCATTAAAATCCTTCAATTGTTTTAGAGAAGATGTCCTTTTTAACCTTTTTTCCTATATAACTCTATAAAAATTTGGGTCGCAATGGTGGCCATTTTGATTATTCGAGGATAAAGAAAAATATTTCACAAGAATGGAATAAGTGGTTTTGCAGGAGATGTCGTTTGAAATTTCCTTAAATTTGACCTAGTTTTAGCCATGGCGGCCATCTTGGATGACTGGCAGCCGCAAAAAACACAAGTCTGAGAAGGACTACCCCAAAGATCATTGTGATTTAAGTTTCATTAAAATCCTTCAAGCGGTTTCAGAGATGTCATTTTTAATGTTTTCCTATATAACTCTATGTTAACTTTGGGTCGCTGTGGCGGCCACTTTGATTATCAGACGATATTGGAAAACATAAACTTGATAGAGGCCAAACCAAGAAACAAGTTTATGATATTTAACAAGAATGGAACAAGTGGTTTCGGAGATGTCATTTGAAATTTCCTTAAATCTGACCTAATTTTAGCCATGGTGGGCATCTTGGATGACTGGCGGCCGCGAAAAACACAAATCTGAGGGGGACTATCCTAGAGATACGATATCTCTGGGGCGGGGCCAAATGTGACCCCACAGTCACCATTTGAACAAACTTGGTAAAGGACCATAAGAGTACAGTAAATGCAAAATATTAAACCTATGGCTCTTGTAGTTCCAGAGAAGAAGACTTTAATGTGTTTCCTGTATAAGTCTATGTAAAACTGTGACCCACGGGGCCGGGTCAAATTTGACCCCACCATTTGAACAAACTTGGTAGAGGACCATAATGTTATAGTAAATGCAAAATACTAAACCTCAGAGGCTCTTGCAGTTTCAGAGAAGATTTTTTTTTCTATTTACATATATAAGTCTATGTAAAACTGTGAACCCCGGGGCGCGGCCAAATTTGACACCAGGGTCACCATTTGAACTAAATTGGTAGAGGACCATAAGCTTATAGCAAATGCAAAATATTAAACCTCTGGCTCTTGCAGTTCCAGAGAAGAAGATTTGTTTAGTTTTTCCCTATACAAGCCTATGTAAAACATGTGACCCTTGGTGCGGGGCCAAATGTGACCCGAGGGTCACCATTTGAACAAACTTGGTAAAGGACCAAATGCAAAATATCAAAACTCTGGCTCTTGTAGTTTCCGAGAAGAAGATTTTTTTTTTTCCCCAATATAAGTCTATGTAAAACTGTGACCCCAGGGGCGGGGACAAATTTGACCCCAGGGTCACCATTTGAACAACTTAGTAGAGGACCATAAGCAGATGCTACATGTAATACATGAGAGCTCTGTGCCTTGTGGTTTCAGTTTTTTCCTATATGTCTATATGAAAATCATTCAAAATCTCAATATACAAACTTTGGACCCCCGGGGCACGGCCATTTTTGACCTCGGGGACTTCATTTGAACAAACTTGCGTAAAATGATCTACATCGATAACGAGGGTAAATCCCAGTGATGGTCTGAAATTTCACACTGGGTTACGCGGGGTGCAAATCAAAACAGATGACCGACAATCTCAGTAATTGTGTCCTGGTGGACAAAATGTATCGACCCCGCATTGAGTGTACTGTCCACTGATCGCGGGGACAAAATAAGTGTGTCCGCGGTAAGATAAAATCCCCGCGTTGAGTGTGATTAGTCGTAATCCACGTGGCACCAACTGTATATTGAACGTTTGATGAAGAAATATCAAGAAATGAGAAAGTTACAGCCAACTTTAAGTTTTCGGGAAAGAAAACAAGAGGTCATTGATATAGTTTTCAAGAAGTAGTCGCTGCAAACTTGTTTTTCGAAAATCTATTTTTAGCCGTGGTGGCCATCTTGAATTTCCAATATAACAAGAAATGTCACAGTAAGTGACAAATGCCCCAAAGCTTGTAAGGCCACAATCTTTTTTTTCTTGGTTTACGGATTTTTTCTTATTTTTTTATGCTCGGTCGGAAGGGAAAAAAAAATATATATATATTAAATGTGTTTCTAAGTACAAATTTGAAACATGGTGACCATGTTTCTCATATAAAACCGTAAGTTTATACAACACAACATATATTTAAATCGTTGAATATTCTTTTAATATTCAGTGGTCAAAGAAACTTATTTTTAGAGACAAGCCCAAGGCTCGTTGCTTCTGAAAATGGACAGGCCCTGATTTAAAATGGACAGGCCCTGATTTAAAATGCAAAGGTCCAATTTTCTTAGTGGGAATGTGTCTTTATTCGCTTTTATAGCACACATTTATATGTATTACTCAAACTCAGAACCTCCCCTGACTATATACCACTTTATGCTCCCTAGTCAGCAGACTTATTTATCACTTCGTTAGAATAGAATATATATTACATTGAAATTTACAACCGATGCAAAGGAGAGTACTAGCACTTTTGCCAAACTATAATAATCAGAGCCAACTTGGTGAAACTGGAGCCGAAGTTGGAGCCAAATTTTTAATCAGGTTTTATTATACTATCAGGGCCTCCTCTGGCTATATTTTTTCATTTTGTCACCACTTTCTCCAAGTTAAAGAATTAGGAGCTTAGAGTAAAATTCATTTAAAAGTAGGATTCCAGGAACTCCTTACACATGATAAAAGAAAGAATGATGGATTAAATAATGAATAAAAATGTTTTACTATTCGATTATGTTAAAAAAAAAAAAAATCCGAAATTATGTACCATCCGAACTACTATGACACCGCACTTTTACGGACCGAAAATTTCACAAACATTCAATCGAAATACCATCAATTAGGAACTTTTTTCATGCATTAATGTGTTTTGAATGCCAAAAATGGTATTTCTTATCAAAGAGGAAAGAAAACACAACCCCAATAGCAGGATAATGTAGTTTTACGTCAGAAATTGTCGATCTCAAAGTTGTGACAAACTGCCGACTCGACGCCAGGCAAAATATTCAAACTTCTTATTGTTTTAATTTGTGTATAACACATTTAATTACTTTATTGCAAGTGTTTTCATAGTTCAGAATAAACATGGGAGTATTTTTTCTTGAGGATCTTGATTCATCAATTCAATTTTTTTTTTTTATTCATCTGGCGTTGAAATGTGGCCGGCGGTGAAAAAAACCACAGATTTTCAATTTTTTATTTTTTTCCAATCTCTCGAAAATTGGGGTCGGCGGATCCGTAAACCAAGAGAAAAAAAAATGTCACCTAAGTGTGACCTTGACCTTTGAGCAATATGAAACCAACTGATATATTTAAAAATAATTTAAAAAAAAATAATAAAAAATAAATAAATATTAAAAAATAAATAAAATAAAAATAATTAAATCTCACTGATAGTTTTCAAGAAGTAGTCGCTGCAAACTTGTTTTTTGAAAATCTATTTTTAGCCGAAGTGGCCATCTTGAATTTCCGATATAACAAGAAATTTCACAGTAAGTGACAAATGCCCCCGAAGAATGTAAGTGTGACCTTGACCTTGGAGCAATATGAAACCAACAGATACATTTAAAAAAAATTAAAAAAAAAAATTAAAAAAAAGAAAATAAAATATTAAAAAAAACAAGAGGTCAATGACCTTGAAGCTCTACTGATAGGTTTTTGATAGCTAGATCAGCATTCCTGTGAAGTTTCATGAAAATCCGTCAATTTCAGAGGAGTAGTCACTACAAGTTTTTATTATATAACCCTATGTAAACAAAGATGGCCACTGGCGGCCATGTTTAGGGTCAAATCAAAATAATTTTTAACAAGGATCAACATCATGTCATACTGATCATTTTAGAACAACTCCAATATCAATATCACTTATAGTTTTCAAGAACTAGTCGCTACAAACTTGTATTTTGAAAATCTATTTTTAGCCATGGTGGCCATTTTGAATTTCCGGTCAGTTTCAGAGGAGTAGTCGCTACAAGTTTTCATTATGTAACTCCATGTAATCAAAGATGACCGATGGCAGCCATGTTTAACATCAAATCAAAATCATTTTCGACAAGGATCAACATCATGTCATACTGATCATTTTAGGAAAAGACGCATATCAATATCACTTATAGTTTTCAAGAAGTAGTCGCTACAACTTGTTTTTTGAAAACTTCTTTTTAGCCGTGGCGGCCATCTTGAATTTCCGGCCAACCTGAAATTTTGCTAGGATCAATAAGACATCAAGAGCAACATTCCTGTGAAGTTTCATGAAAATCCATCAAGTAGTTTCAGAGGAGTAGTCGCTACAAGTTTTCATTATATAACTCTATGTAAACAAAGATGACCGCTGGCAGCCATGTTTAACGTCGCATCAAAATAATTTTCGACAAGGATCAACATCATTCCATACTGACCATTTTAGAAAAAGTCCCATATCAATATCACTTATAGTTTTCAAGAAGTACTCGCTACAAACTTGTTTTTTGAAAATCTATTTTTAGCTGTGGCAGTCATCTTGAATTTCTGACCAACCTGAAATGTTGCTAGGATCATTTAGACATCAAGAGCAACGTTCCTGTGAAGTTTCATGGAAATCCGTCAAGTAGTTTCAGAGGAGTAGTGGCTCCATTTTTTTACTAAATAACTCTAAGTAAACAAAGATGGCCGCTGACAGCCATGTTTAAAAACGTCGAATCAAAATGATTTTCGACAAGGACATATATCATGTCATGCTGATTATTTTAGAAAAAGTCCCATATCAATATCACTTAGAGTTTTCAAGAAGTATTCGCTACAAACTTGTTTTTTAAAAATCTATTTTTAGATTTGGTGGCCATCTTTGATTTCACATCAACATGAATTTTTGACAGGATCAACTAGACTTCATGGGCAACATTTCTGTAAAGTTTCATGAAAATCCATTCAGTAGTTTCAGAGGAGTAGTCGCTACAAAAAAAGTTTACGGACGGACAGACAGACGGACGACGGACACCGCACCACAGCTAAAAATAGTAGAGCTAAATATAAAAAATAAAAAAAGAGGTCAATGACCTTGAAGCTCTACTGATAGGTTTTTGATAGCTAGATCATCATTCCTGTGAAGTTTCATGAAAAAGTAGTTTCAGAGAAGTAGTCGCTACAAGTTTTCATTATATAACTCTATGTAAACAAAGACGGCCGCTGGCGGTCATGTTTAACGTCAAATCAAAACAATTTTTGACAAGGATCAACATCATATCATACTGATCATTTTAGAAAAAGTCCCATATCATTATCACTTATAGTTTTCAAGAAGTAGTCGCTACAAACTTGTATTTTGAAAATCAATTTTTAGCCATGGCGGCCATCTTGAATTTCCGGCTGACCTGAAATTTTTCTAGGATCAATTAGACATCAAGAGCAACATTCCTGTGAAGTTTCATGAAAATCTGTTGAGTAGTTACAGAGGAGTAGTCGCTATAAGGTTTTACTAGATAACTCTATATAAACAAAGATAGCCGCTGACAGCCATGTTTAGCATCGAATCAAAACGATTTTGGAAAGGACCAACATCATGCCATGCTGATCATTTTAGAAAAAGTCCCATATCAATATCACTTATAGTTTTCAAGAAGTAGTCGCTACAAATTTGTTTTTTGAAAATTTAGTTTTAGCCGTGGCGGCCATCTTGAATTTCCAGCCGACCTGAAATTTTGCTAGGATCAATAAGTCATCAAGAGCAACATTCCTGTGAAGTTTCATATGAAAATCCGTCAAGTAATCTCAGACGAGTAGTCGCTACAAAAAAAAATTTACGGACAGATGGACGGACGGACGACGGACTTTTGTAACTAAATCAAGGGCCATAACTAAAAAATCGGATAAAGTTTGGTAAAGATCAGATGAAAAATGAAGGCCCTACCGTATTAACAAGGCAAAATATAGCATTTTTAACTAAATCAAGGGCCATAACTCCACTGTTACTTGTCCGATCTGGCTGGTTTTCAAACTTGTCCAAACTTTCCTTGATATGAAAAATCTGTTAATGTTTGGTAAAGATCGGATAAAAAAATGAAGGCCCTATCTTCTTAACGAGGCAAAATATAGAATTTTCAACTTAAATCAAGGACCATAATTCCACTGTTACTGGTGGTCCGATCTGGCTAGTTGTCGAACTCGTCCAAGCTTTCATTGATATTAACAATCTGTTAAAGTTTGGTAAAGATCGGATGAAAACCACAGGCCCTATCGTCTTAACAAGGTAAAAGTTAACGGACAGGCGACGGACGGAGAGCTAAAAAAAGAGAAATCCAATTTCTTTTTAAATGTAATGACTACTGGTTACAGACATAATCTAGAACTTGAAAAGGGAATATTAATGGCATCAAATGTTTCGGACATACACATAATGTAACATATTGTAAAGTATGGACTGTGAATGACTGTAAATGATTACAGCATCAGCATACAGAAAAGTATGAACTGTAAATGCTTAAACACAACATGTGATTAAAGTGTATCTACTTTACTAAGATTACTAAGGTTTTGAAATTTCAATGTTGGTTATTATTAGTATTTACATCATTAATAATTGATAATGAATAATGTTTACAACCTATATTGAATACTGGTTTCAATATATCCAATTGAAATATTATTGCTAATTCATAGAATAATATGATAACATTTGCATACAGTTTGGAGTTTGTAGTGCCAGCTTGAGTTATCGCAAAGACAAGCATTTTTTTGTAATTTGTTATAAGTTTTATTACCATAACAACAACATTTCTCAAGCAAATCTAACCAAAAGGGGAGGTGCACAACTACTCGTAGACGCTGACACAAACATTTCTGCCAAGTTTTGAGTTTGTAGTGGTAGCTCTTCTTGAGTTATCGCGAAGACAATATTTCGGGACCGACCGACAGACATTTGCAAAGCAACATGCCCCCTCCATCTTCAGGCAAGATTGGAGGCAAACATCAAACGTTACCGTCCCCTCAGGATTTAGGTAGACGTCACTATAGGGTACACAATCTTTCCAGTCATCACACAATCAAAGAGGAAAGCATAGTGGTAAATTTTAAATGGGTCAACCACTAACTGTGCAGTGTATCGCAAAATTAAAAGGTCATTACCTCTTTTGATCAACTTTTTAACAAGTTTAACAAGAAATCGGTAGAATCGATGGATGCTCCCTGAATAAAGGTACACTGTGATGTGAAATACAATCGGATGAAAAATGTTGGCGGAGTTGAGCCAATTTTTTTATTTATTTTTTTTAATTACAAAGTCCCGTTACCAGACTAGCATTTTTTTTAACCAAAAATATGACAATATGAACTACTAGACATCATACGGATTGTTCCTACCAAGTTTTATGAAAATCAGATAAAAAATGAGGGCGGAGTTTAGCGGAAATGAGTTACATTTGAAAATCTTCGAAGTCCCATAACTCCGCCAAAAATCATTCAACTACAACATCCTGACAATATGTGCTACTGGAAATCATACTGATACTTCCTATAAATTTCATGGAAATCGGATGAAAAACGTAGGAAATCACTCAACTAGAATGTCCTGGCAATATGCGCTACTAGACATTATACTGATACTTCCTGTAAAGTTTCGTAAAAATCACATGAAAAATATAGGAGAAGTTGAGCGGACAAGCTTTAGATTCGAAAAACTTCAAAGTCCGGTAACTCTGCCAAAAATTATTCAACCAGAACGTCCTGAAAATATGCGCTACTAAACATCATACTATGAAGTTTCGTGAAAATCGGATGAAAAACGTAGGGAGTTAAGCGGACAAGCTTTAGATTCGAAAAACTTCAAAGTCGCGTAACTCCGTCTAAAATCATTCAACCAGAACATCCTGATAATATGCGCTACTAGACATCATACTGATATTTTCTGTGAAGTTTTTTAGTTTCATGAAAATCGGATGAAAAATGTAAGTGGTGTTAAATGGACAAGCTTTAGAATCGTAAAAAAAATCAAAGTCCCCTAACTCTGCCAAAAATCATTCAACTGGAACTTCCTGAAAATATGCCCTACTATACATCAGGCTGATACATATTGTGAATTTTCGTGAAAATCGGATGAAAAGCCTAAGAGGACTTGAGCGGACAAGTTTTCGGTTTGAAAAACTTCAAAGTCCCGTAACTCCGCCAAAAATCATTCAACTGAATGTCATGACATTATGCGCTACTAGACATCATGCTGATACTTCCTGTTGAGTTTCATAACAATCGGATGAAAAATGGAGGAGTTGAGCGGACAAGAAAGCGGGACAGACGGACGGACGGACAATCCGATGGACTATATGCTACCCTGAAAGTGATTATGACCAAGCAGTGTATTAGGCAGAAATTCAAGAACTGGGTGTGCAAATATGCAAACAGGGTGTGCAAAATAATTTGCTAACACGCGTTATGCGCCAATTATCGACAAGTGGGTGTCAGGGGGGGAATTTTATTCCACAGATAAAGGTGAAAAGGTGCATTTTAGATCATCTTTCTTATATAAATGCTTACAAAACATAACAATATTAAGAAAGTAAGAGTTTGGAAGTGTTGCTTAAATAGCAAAAAAAAGAAAGATTTTTTATTTGTTTACCCCACCCACTGCTCCAAATACTAGCCACCATTTTTCCAATGGCCGTGCAAAAGACGGCTGCACGGTTGGCTGGCTAATACACTGTGGCCAAGACTAGAAGCTTATGAAGTAAAACTGTAAATCACGTCATCACAGAAGTAGGGTTGGAATAGTCCTTGTTGCAGAATAATTCTCAAATTACTTTTATATTTTAAAAACCGATCGGATTTACAACCTAAATTTAATAGATCTGAAAAACACTGACCTCTGGATCATCCATGTGACGTTTGGTCAAAACTGACCAAGCCGTTAATGAGGAGAATTTGGTTTGAAGGAATTATTGACGGACAGATGATGACAAACGAAAAACAAGAGGCCCAAGAGGGCCTGTGAACGCTCTACTGGCTGTTATACCATTGATGAATCGAGTCGTACTACATGGTGTCTAGAGTGTACACAAGGTTTTTCAAGTATTTGACCTAGTGACCTAGTTTTTGACCCCATGGGACCCATTTTCGAACTTGACCAAAATATAATTAAGACAACATTTCGACAAAGTTTCATCAAGATCGGGTCAGAAATATGGCCTCTAGAGTGTACACAAGGTTTTTCAAGTATTTGACCTAGTGACCTAGTTTTTGAGCCTGTGTGACCCATTTTCGAACTTTAACAAGCTATAATTGAGACAAATATTCTGACAAAATTGCATCAAGATCGGGTCAAAAATATGGCCTCTAGAGTGTACACACGGTTTTTCCAAAGTTTGACCTAGTGACCTAGTTTTTAACACCATGTGACCCATTTTTGAACTTGACCAAGATATAATTAAGACAAACATTTTGACAAAGTTTCATCAAGATTGGGTCAGAAATACGGCTTCTAGAGTGTACACAAGGTTTTTCAAGTATTTGACCTAGTGACCTAGTTTTTAACCCCATGTGACCCATTTTCAAACTTGACCAAGATATAATTAAGACAAACATTCTGACAAAGTTGCATCAAGCTCGGGTCAAAAATATGGCCTCTTGAGTGTACACAAGGTTTTCCAATATTTGACCTAGTGACCTAGTTTTTAACTTCATGTGACCCATTTCCGAACTTGATCAAGATATAATTAAGATAAACAATTTGACAAAGTTTCATCAAGATTGGGTAACAAATATGACCTCTAGAGTGTACACAAGTTTTTTCAAGTATTTGACCTAGTGTCCTAGTTTTTGACCCCACATGACCCATTTTTGAACTTGACCAAGATTTCATTGAGACAAACATTCTGACAAAGTTTCATGATGATTGCATCAGAAATGTGGCCTCTAGAGTGTACACAAGAAAAGTTAACGGACGACGGACGACGGAAAACGGACAACACACCATCCTATAAGCTGAAAACAAACTTTACCGAGCTGTTATTGACATTAACAATCTGGTAAAGTTTGGTAAAGATCGAATGAAAAAAAATATGGCGTCTAGAGTGTACACAAGGTTTTTCAAGTATTTGACCTAGTGACCTAGTTTTTGACCCCATCGGACCCATTTTCGAACTTGACCAAAATATAAATAAGACAACATTTCGACAAAGTTTCATCAAGATCGGGTCAGAAATATGGCCTCTAGAGTGTACACAAGGTTTTTCAAGTATTTGATCTAGTGACCTAGTTTTCGACCCTGTTTGACCCATTTTCGAACTTTAGCAAGCTATAATTGAGACAAATATTCTGACAAAATTGCATCAAGATCGGGTCAAAAATATGGCCTCTAGAGTGTACACACGGTTTTTCCAAAGTTTGACCTAGTGACCTAGTTTTTAAACCATGTGACCCATTTTTGAACTTGACCAAGATATAATTAAGACAAACATTTTGACAAAGTTTCATCAAGATTGGGTCAGAAATACGGCTTCTAGAGTGTACACAAGGTTTTTCAAGTATTTGACCTAGTGACCTAGTTTTTAACTTCATGTGACCCATTTCTGAACTTTTTTTTTTTTTTTTTTTTTTTTCAGTCACCAGTATGATGACCCATTTATTCTCCCCGTAATTTGGCATGTTGTGGGTCGGGGAGGACCATCCCACTGCACGCCTTACAAACAAACATATAAAACTGATTATATATACATATTATTATAATACTTGACTTTCATATAATAAAATCTGTATAAAGCGGTAGTCTTGACATTTTTTTAACATTAAATTTTATCTGTTTTTCTATATTATATTAATTTACATGTATAGCCATTTTTATTAATTAAAAAAAGCAACAAAAAAAACACAAATGAATATAGTACGTTTGTTTTACGGGGGAAAGATAGAAAAAAATACAAATGGAAAAAAAAAAAAAGGTTTTAGTTCTTAATGCTCTCTCTACATGGCCACATCTCTCCTACCTAGCTTAATTTTTAATGTACATGTATATTTTATCCGATAGTTGTCAGATTCTTGGGCTGAATAAAACCTAAAATACCAATTTTAGGGGTGAGCTCCTCGCTTGTTTATACAACAAAATCATTTTAAAAGGTTAATGTATTTGTTCCATTTTTTTTCAAATGGTTCGAAAGCATTGTTTTGTGCTGCTATACATTCTAGAATTTTAAACGACTTTATTATCCTATTTTTGAATGCCTCTATAGACAGTTTATTTTGTAAATGTTTGGTACTGAAAATATAATATTTCATTTCAAGTAATATGTACAAGTCGGCTGGTGTTAATGTGTTACCAATGTTAAAAATAAATGATTCTTCAGTAAAATTTAAGTATATGTCATTACTGGACAACCACATTTTTAATTTATTAAGTATAGATTGCGTTTCAGGACAATACCAAAGCATATGGATTAATGTTTCCTCTTGTTGACAATCCTTGCACAGTGAACTATCAGTGATGTTGATTTTGTGTAGAAATCGTCTAGTTGAAAGTATTCTATGATTTACCCGTACTTGAAACCATTGTAATACTGTACTTGTTGAGGATTTAAAAGGAGACAGGTATATATCGTTCCATGTTTCTTCTTCTATATTATACATTTCCTCCCATTTGGGTTTTGAAGTTGGTTTACTCGGGTTTTGGTTAAGAATATTATACAGATCCCGAGATCCATTTTTACTATTAAGAAATGGATACATATTGAAAGGAAGAATTGGATTTGGTATTTTCTTTATCGATTGTGTGGGAATATTTTTCGTAATATAAGTTTTTATTGCTGCAATAATTCCGTTATATGTTAAAAAGCAAGCATTTAAATTATATAAGTTATTAAATTCCTCAACAGAATAAAAAATTCCATTTTCATCTATTAAATCATTAAGGTAGTAAATACCCTTTTCATACCAAGATTTGTAAAATACTACTTTACCTCCAACTAAGATATTATGGTTATAAAATAGTGAAGTTGTTAAACAATTGTTGGCACATATAATGCTCTTATTAAGATCTAAAATATCCATGTATGCTTTCAATACATCCTTCCAAAATAGGTTGGTCATCTTTTGTATTAATAATTCTGAATAGCCTGTGCCCAAGTTTGTTAGTTTGTTTATATTTATTATATGTGTTACTGTATTTTGCCACTGTCCACCTTTAAGAGTAAGTCTTCTAATCCAAGTTGCCTTAAGTCCATATATAAATGCTTTGAGATTGATCATTTTCAGACCACCCTCATTATATTGTTTGATTAAAATGCTTCTCTTTATTTTTGCTGGTCCCTCCCATAAGAATTCATAAAACATGTCATTGATTTTTTTAATAATTGAATCTTTTGGATTAGGCAATGAAATAAATAAATGATTAAGAATGGGTAGTAATAATAATGTTTTAATTACTGTTATTTTACCAATTGGTGTAAGATATCTGCGTTTCCAAAGTTTAATTAGATTCTGTATTTTTTCTATCTTATCATTGTAATTTATATCAAGTATCTTGTCAAGGTCAACATTAAAATGTATACCTAATAATTTAAATTGGTTGCTGCCCCATGCTAATTTCCACCTGGTTTTAATTGAGTCTGTACTATATTTTTTTGTACCAATCCAAACTACCTGTGTCTTATCAAAATTCACTCTAAGTCCAGAAATGTTGGCATAAGCAGAAAGTTCATAGAGAGCTTCATTAAGTGAAGTGTCTGACCCGTCCAGAAAAATAGAAGTATCGTCGGCAAACTGTGATAGTTTATATTCCATGTCATTTATAGATATTCCTTTAATCTTTTTATTATTTTGTAGTTTTATTGCTAATATTTCAGCGCATAAGATAAATATATAAGGTGATAATGGATCGCCCTGACGGCACCTTCTGCCTATGCTGAAAAAATCAGATAAATTGCCACCTTGATTAACAGCCAGTTTAGCATTTCTGTATAGAACTTTCACCCATGATATTATTGAGTTACCAAAATTGAAATATTTAAGAACACTGTAGATAAATTTCCATGAAAGAGAATCAAATGCCTTCTCAAAATCCACAAGCAAAATGAGTCCTGGTAAATTGTTTTCTTCTGCAAACTGCATTATATCAAATGTCATTCCGAACTTAATCAAGATATAATTAAGATAAAAATTTGACAAAGTTTCATCAAGATTGGGTAACAAATATGACCTCTAGAGTGTACACAAGTTTTTTCAAGTATTTGACCTAGTGACCTAGTTTTTGACCCCACATGACCCATTTTTGAACTTGACCGAGATTTCATTGAGACAAACATTCCGACAAAGTTTCATCAAGATCGGGTCAAAAATATGGCCTCTAGAGTGTACACACGGTTTTTCCAAAGTTTGACCTAGTGACCTAGTTTTTAACACCATGTGACCCATTTTTGAACTTGACCAAGATATAATTAAGACAAACATTCTGACAAAGTTGCATCAAGCTCGGGTAAAAAATATGGCCTCTAGAGTGTACACAAGGTTTTTCAAATATTTGACCTAGTGACCTAGTTTTTGACCCCACATGACCCATTTTCAAACTTGACCGAGATTTCATTGAGACAAACTATTAAGATAAACATTCTGACAAATTGCATCAAGCTCGGGTCAAAAATATGGCCTCTAGAGTGTACACAAGGTTTTTCCAATATTTGACCTAGTGACCTAGTTTTTAACTTCATGTGACCCATTTCCAAACTTAATCAAGATATAATTAAGATAAACAATTTGACAAAGTTTCATCAAGATTGGGTAACAAATATGACCTCTAAAGTGTACACAAGTTTTTTCAAGTATTTGACCTAGTGAGCTAGTTTTTGACCCCACATGACCCATTTGACAGAGATTTCATTGAGACAAACATTTTGACAAAGTTTCATCAAGATTGGGTCAGAAATACGGCTTCTAGAGTGTACACAAGGTTTTTCAAGTATTTGACCTAGTGACCTAGTTTTTAACCCCATGTGACCCATTTTCAAACTTGACCAAGATATAATTAAGACAAACATTCTGACAAAGTTGCATCAAGCTCGGGTCAAAAATATGGCCTCTAGAGTGTACACAAGGTTTTTCCAATATTTGACCTAGTGACCTAGTTTTTGACCCCACATGACCCATTTTCGAACTTGACTGAGATTTTATTGAGACAAACATTCTGACAAAGTTTCATGATGATTGCATCAGAAATGTGGCCTCTAGAGTGTACACAAGCAAAAGTTAACGGACGACGGACGGACGGACGACGGACAACACACTATCCCATAAGCTCTGCTGGCCCTTGGCCAGTAGAGCTAATGATCACAATAGCTCACTCTAGACAGCGACCCAGGTGAGCGAAAAATCGAGGGCCATAACTCCAGTGTTACTGGTCCACTCAGGCTGTTTTTCAAATTTGTATCAGCTTTCATTGATATCAACAATCTGGCCAAAGTTAATTAAAGATAGATGAAGAACAAATGAATGAAGGCCCTATGGTCTTAACGAAGCAAAATATAGATATATGATATGTCTCACCCTGCAAACGATAACTGTCCAAAAGGTGTAAACAAAGTAGGCATTATAATTATGCTAAAAATATATTTAAACCAGACAGGGTTGTTTTTGTAACAAAAACATATGTCTCCCCCAATAATTTATGAAGCAACCGGGCTGAAAGTTGTGCTCTGCACGTCGTCTCGATATGGTAAGCATTTGTGCGAAGTTATTTCAAAATCCTTGAATCGGTTCAAGAGATATGGAGTGGACATGAAATATAGTGCATATGACCTTCGACCTCTAAGTGTGACCTATACCTTGAACAGACGTGGGCTAGAATTGCCATCTGCACGTTGTCTCGATATGGTGAGCATTTGTGCCAAGTTATTTTAAAATCCCTCAAGCCGTTCAAGAGATATGGAGAGGACACAAAATATAGTGCATATGACATTTGACCTCTAAGTGTGACCTTGACCTTGAACGTTTGTGACTGGAAGTTGCGCTCTGCATGTCATCTTGATATGGTGAACATATGTGGCAACTTCTTTTCAAATCCCTCAAGCGGCACAAGAGATATGGTGGAGACATGAAATATAGTGCATATGACCTTCGACCTCTAAGTGTGACCTTGACCTTGAACAGACGTGCTGGAAGTTGTGCTCTGCACGCCGTCTCAATATAGTGAACATGTGTGGCAAGTTATTTAAAAATCTCTCTAGCAGTTAAAGAGACATGGTGGAGACATGATTTGTGACTTGCAGATTGTGATGGACGGAGATCCAGACAGACAGACAGACAGACATCCAAGCTAAAAACAATATGTCTTCCCGGTATGGGAGGAGACATAACTAAAAGAAATAACAAATATATAATTTACCCAGTATTTGTCTTTGCAGTATTCTCACTGTTCGTACCAGCCTTTTTCTTATTCTGTATAAAAAAAGAAGATACTATACATGAACATTTTACATAAGTATACATGCCCCCATATGGTTAAACTTTCAATAAGTAAAAATATACCAGTAACAACAGAATGCATGTTTACCTTAATCAAAATTATTGCAATTGCACAGGCTGTGTCAAGTTGGGCTCTATGAGCATACAGGGAGCCCATGATTTATTTAAGCCTACATTACTTATGCAGTCCCATCAAGATACAATATACAGTTACAAGGAATCCCATACCAACATTGGTTGAGCTAAGATAAATGTTTTAGGAGATACAAATATATTCAACAGCTTACACACACACCTTGATCTGCCTTTATTGCACATATTATTGGCCATCATAAAATACAAATTTGCTGTTTCTTGACCCAGGATTTTATAAGTGGGTGGGTAGGTAGCTGATTTGTTTGTGTTTTTTTTGCCAAAGACAGTAAAAACCTTAAAAAATTAAAGAAAATTATACCATGGATATAAATACTCCAGATTCGAAACTGCCTATACGCCCCTTGCTAATTACAGATTTATCTGTCAAATAAGCTGGTTCCCTGATTACTCTGCAGTATACAACAGGGTACCAGTTGGTTTCCCCATTAGTCTACGGTACCAGTTATATGGCAAATAGGACACATTCATTTTTAAAATGTCAAATGTGTATGCTTTTTTAAATCAAACTCCTCCTTTATTTACGGCAATATGTTGAAAATGATGAATTGTTGGAAATGGCATTATTGTGTAGATTCAGCTACTGGTCTTGGAATTTAAGTAAAGCTTCATTTTGTTTGAAAATTTATGTACAGAAATTGGATAAAAAGGACACATTTCTTCTTTAAAAAGTGAAATGTATACTTACTTTGGAATTAAAACTCCTCCTTCATTAATAAGCAATTTTCAAAAATAATGAACCAGTTATATTGGTATTATTAAGAAGATGCGATAACTGGCATTTGATATCAAAAAAGCATTTAATTTGGTCTCAAATATGTGTACTGAAAATGGTTTAAAATATGAACGCTTTTTTCATTATCAAGTGTAATGTGCATATTACTTAAATCTAACTGCTTCTTTAAAAATGACATATGATGTTGAAACTCATGAACTGAATATATTGGTATTGCTATCTAGAGTTGGCTACTAATCTTAACTTTCAAGAAAACTTTTATTTAGGTCTCAAATTTGCATTTTGAAATTGGTAAAAGAACAAACAGAACGCGTCATTTATTAAAAACATGTCAAAGTGGTAACTATTTGATACTTTTTTGAAATCAACCATTTCGATTTATTTATGACATGATGTTCAAAACTTGCGGGTTGATTATAGCACTTTTCCATAGATATCTTGGCTCATTTTGAATTTAAAGAAAATTTAGTATACAAACACCAATTTAATCAAAAGATGTTTGTAGAGATAGTATGATACTCACTTACCTGTATGCATATCCTTGACTGTTTTACAATAACATATTTTTGAATTCCTACATTTTTGATTTCGCACTAAATCTTAATCATTTTCTCATGAAAAAACAATAACTCCGATTTTAGCACCCATTTTATCAGGGCCCTGAGTTCATATAACAATTAAATCGAGGCGCGTTCACTTCCCACGCTATTATATTTTTTTTACCGCCTTTCAAAAGGGACCATGAAAAACTGCCGACATGACTTTAAATTATAATTGGTACAGCACTTCAAAAGGTGACAATATGCCGACAAGGGTTTGAAAATGATACGACCACCGATCGAGCATGACCATTACATATATTCGGTATAACACGAATGGACAGAAGTAATTAGACCACAGTCTTTATTTGGCAAAACACGGTGGACTAGGGAAAACAGGGTGTTGTAATTAGTGTCATGTGGGATTATATTTGATTAAATAACAACCGACAAGAAGTTGTTAACTCATTGCTTTTATTACTAAATACAGCTAGATGAAGTTGAACCGTGCATTTGTTAATGTAACCATTCATGCATATATGTGAAAATCGGAATCACAGTTTGTCTGTTAATAATAATAATATATCACTGTGGCAGTTACATTAACTTAATATGTACTATTCCCAAGCTGCATCTTTGAAGATTATTTTGTCTCCATAAAAAATAATCCAAAGACTATATATATTTGATATACCTATATATGTTTTCTTAAATTTGACCAGGGTTATAAATTTAGTATTTATGTATCTTATTCTCGGCTTTATATCAAATACAGGGCTCCGGAAATATGGTTGCCCGATGCCCCGGGCAAGTGGAATTTGGGTGCGGGCAGGTGTCCTTCGCAAATCTGGTTGTCCGACACTTGCCCGACTGGACGTTTCCGTTTTAGACAAAAAAATCAAACGAAAAACTCGGCTTATCATAAAGTGTGCCTATTACGAACCCATCGCTTTCGCCGCGAGCGGTAATTAAGAAATCCCTCCCACTTTTGACAGTTTGTCAAAACCTGATTGGCCGAGGAAAGTTTGAGGTGCCAATCAAAAATGTCCATGCGCCGATAGCATTAATAATATTCATCTCCCTATTTATACTGAAGTGTGTCCTCTACTAACTATTGATAAGACCATCCCAAAAATTAATCCAATTATAATCTATAAAACGTAACCATTGTAAAGTTTGTAAACTTCTGTTATGCAATATTTAACGCGCAACATAAATCATAGCCGAACTTTCGAATTATGTTTTGAAGAGTATAACCGCACCAAGATTTTATGCAACGCATATTGTGTATTGACGCTGAATGTTATCGGAAAAGGTAATGAATACACACTGATCAGTCCGCCAAGTACTTATAGCTGTGTAAAAAGGTGAAAAGGTGAAACGCGGGTCATTGGAAAATTGTAAACAAACAGCAATTTATAAACGATTACGGCAAGTACTGTACTATACACAAATAAAGTAGAAATTAATTACTGGCACTAATTAAGGAAGGTATGTGAATGCAGCAGGTTGCTTTATTGAAGTTATTTTGACACATATTAAACAAACTTTGTTTGCGAGTTTGTATTTTGTTTGGCACATTTGGTAACACGATTATCACTTTATTTGTGGCCTGGCGTTGACGATTAAAGCTGAGTAGGCAGATGTTTTGTTTGCAGTTACTATAAAGGGAAACTTTTGAAAACACATTCGCGAATGTTGATGTAAAATTGATGATGTAATCAAAGGCGGTTTGGAAATGTGTGTAAAGGGGTCATTGTTTCTTTTGATATTCATGAGTTATGGTAATTCATAGGAATCGGACGTATTGTAAACATAGTACAGTATCCCCATATGTAGGTCCCCGCATATAAAAATATATTTTAATATACTAGTAGTGGATAGTCAATGTGGTTTATTACATGCATTTACAATATGTCCGATTCCTGTGGGTAATTACATGATGCAGTATTTAATAAATGATCCTTCATTATTTCAACAATCTAACAAAAAAAGTTACAAATTAACCATGTCTCTATTACGTTCCTTGTAAGGCGTTCCTTGTAAGGACAAAGCCTAAACATGTGTCTAAAATTACTGAGGAAAATACACCTGGTAATCTTAGAAATGTTGATTTGTGTGATTCTGGTGGTCAGTCTGACAGTGAACTTGGATTTAAGGATAGTAGTGATGGTGTTGATTTGTGTTCTCCCAGGCAATCTGAAAATGGATCTATTTCTCGTGATTCTCCAGTGAAATCCAGCCCTAAACGTAATCTACTACCCACCATGGATACGTCGGTGGCACGCAGCGTCTAGAAAAGTTTGGTACGTTGACAAAGGCTTGATTTTGGGTCAAGTGACTTTTGAATTTGGGGCAAGTGACATTTTGGACAGGGCAAGTGGATTTTGAACAGGGCAAGTGGATTTTCAAAATATTTCCAGAGCCCTGAAATAAAAGAAATTGGCGTGCGCATCCTATCTTATGCTGCAATGATGTTCAGCATCTAGCTGCTTTTATAAAATGTGTACATATGTAAGTAGATGACTTGCAAATGTATGCTAGCCTTACATATAAAACAAGAGCATCAAGAATTGCGGGGCAATCCATAGTCCCCCACCGGCCCAGACAAACATTTTCCAGACATTTTCTATGATGAAGGTCAAAGATCAAGGTCAAGGTCACAATGACCTTATTTTGGTACACGACACAGCGCTATCCCAAGATGTATTCACGTACCAAGTTTGGTGTCTCTAAGTGTTATAGTATTGAAAATACGGTCCGGACAAGCATTTTTTATGACAGAGTTCACAAGTCAAGGTCACAATGACCTTATTTTGGTACGTGACACACCCCTATCCCAAGATGTATTCATATACCAAGTTTGGTATCTCTAAGTGTTATAGTATTGAAAATACGGTCAGGACAAGTATTTTCTATGACAGAGGTCACAGGTCAAGGTCACAGTGACCTTATTTTGGTATGCAACACACCGCTATCCCTAGATGTATCCACATCCTAAGTTTGGTATCTGTAATTGTTATAGTACTGAAAATACGGTTCGGACAAGCATTTTCTACAGAGGTCACAGGTTAAGGTCAAGGTCACAATGACCTTATTTTGGTATGCGACCAAGTTTGGTATTTCTTAAGTGTTATAGTATTGAAAATACGGTTAGGACAAGCATTTTCTATGACAGAGGTCACAGGTCAAGGTCAAGGTCATAGTGACCTTATTTTGGTACGCGACATACCGCTATCCCAAGATGTATCCACATACCAAGTTTAGTATCTCTAAGTGTTATAGTATTGAAAATACGGTCCGGACAAGCATTTTCTACGCATTTTCTATGACAGAGGTCACAGGTCAAGATCACAATGACCTTATTTTGGTACGCGACACACCGCTATCCCAAGATGTATTCACATACCAAGTTTGGTATCTCTAAGTGTTATAATATTGAAAAAAACGGTCCGGACAAGCATTTTCTATGACAGAGGTCACAGGTCAAGGTCAAGGTCACAATGACCTTATTTTTGTACGCGACACACCGCTATCCCAAGATGTATTCACATATCAAGTTTGATATCTCTAAGTGTTATAGTATTGAAAAAACGGTCCGGACAAGCATTTTCTATGACAGAGGTCACAGGTCAAGGTCACAGCGACCTTGTTTTGGTACGAGTCACACCACTATCCCAAGATGTATCCGCCAAGTTTGGTATCTCAAAGTCTTATAGTATTAAAAATATGGCCCAGACAAGCATTTTAGGAACATTTTCTATGACAGAGGTCACAGGTCAAGGTCACAGCGACCTTGTTTTGGTACGAGTCACACCACTATCCCAAGATGTATCCGCCAAGTTTGGTATCTCAAAGTCTTATAGTATTAAAAATATGGCCCAGACAAGCATTTTAGGAACATTTTCTATGACAGAGGTCACAGGTCAAGGTCAAGGTCACTGTGACCTTATTTTGGTATGCGACACACCACTATCCCAAGATGTATTCAAAAATCAAGTTTGGTATCTCTAAGTGTTACAGTATTGAAAATACGGTCCGGACAAGCATTTTCTATGACAGAGGTTACAGGTCAAGGTTAAGGTCGCAGTGACTTTTTGTTGGTACGTGACACACCGCTATCCCAAGATGTATCCACATACCAAGTTTGGTATCTCAAAGTCTTATAGTATTGAAAATATGGCCCAGACAAGCATTTCGGAAGAACGGACGGACATCCTAATATTTTGGGTTTAGGTGGCTACACCATTGTTCTCCCTATTGTCTAAGTAGCCACATAAACCCAAAAATAGCCACATAAACCTATTAAATGAATAGAATTTACAGTTACTATTGTTCTCATAGCCCCATAACCCCAATCTGTTAGCTCGGACGGACGGACGAACGGACGAACGGACGGAAGGACGACCAGGGTGCAAACCTATAGTCCCCCACCCCCGGGACCGGTGGGGGACTAATAAACAAAGGGATAATGTACATTAATTTATAATAATAAATTGTACAATACTAAATGACTAATTTGTTTTTAGAACATTTACATCACTGTTGCAGTTCGCATACGATCAAACGAAAGGATATGTTGTTATTAAGTTTGTAACTATTACAGCTAAACAGACATCGCTATAAAGAACAAAGAATTATCTCTCATATCATCTTTATCTAACTTATGTACTATTCTCAAAACAAATATATTAACAACAATATGTATATTATGTTTTCTTAATTAATTTGATTAGCGCAACAATAATAATAATAAATAATTAATCGTAAGACTTGTTTCGAATCCAGAGTATGTAAGTCTATGAATATACTAAAGATAGAAAAGAATGTTTTTTTAAAGAATTGCTAGAAAGTTTTCAGTATGGACTTTTTTCATGGCAGCAATCCAACAATTTTTTATGGTTTCATGGTTTGACACTAACTTTTTTCTCAAGTAGTCCACAGGACTACCAATTTTCAAAATCAAGTAGTCCTGCACAGATTTTGGTTGTCCGGCTAATATTCAAAATATAAACTTCGGAATAGAGGGTCTAAACTAAACAAAACATATGTAATAAAGGAAACTGTGGACATAAATGGAAAACACTCCAAAAATATTCCATCTATTCAGTTAATCACACAACTGCCTGTTGGCCTTACTCTGCAAGGTCTGGATGTATTTTAAAGTCGGATAAAATCAGGATCCACATCTTCTTGGTCATTCCAAACAGCCCCTATCTACTTAAAATGCTCGCAGACACACCTTAGTCTTTTATTGGGTATTACCAGTTCCGTCAGAAACTTATCTATTTAAAACATGCAAAATCTCAATATACAAACTTTGGACCCCCAGGGCAAGGCCATTTTTGACCAAGGGGACTTCATTTGAGCAAATTTTATAGTCATTGGCGATCATTTTAAAAGAAAAACTGTCGAAATCTGTCAGCGGTTCTTGAAAAGAAGATTTTTTAAGGTTTTGCCCATATATAATAATGGCAGCCATCTTGGATATCGCATTGACCTAATTTTAATAAATCTAAAAAGCATTCATCTAAGGATCATCCATGTGAAGTTTGGTCAAAATTGGTAAGCGGTTTCTGAGGAGTTGTTCGAAGCAAAAACGACAACGATGACGGACAGACGGATCTAAGGTGATCTAAAAACAGATGAAAACAAGAGTTGCGCGCAACATGATGTCTCGCCTAAAGTGCATGTCCAACATGTTTCAAGCATTCTTCATCTTGACAAAATCGAGGGTTTATATATAGTAATTGTTAACGAGGTCAAGCACTGTTGTCAGCATGCAGTAGGGTATCATTTTTAGTCGTCCATCAATGAAGTTAAATGCAAATATTGTTGGATGGACAGGCATTACCATTCCATAGACCAGATTTTGAATTTGCAATCCTGAGGGTCTCCCAGAGGTTTTGGGGAACAAGGCAATTTATTTTTGGGGAACAAGGGAACATTGGGTCATATTTTCAGGGAACAAGGGAACATGGACCCCCACCCACCCTGGGAGGGCCTCAATCCTGCCCTAAAACAGTCTACATGTGTATGGTAATTAATTGAATGTTAACATGCCTCAAATTTTGAATGTTGGTGCATCTATTAATAGTTCTGTTAACACCACTGTAGCATGCAATAAAATTCCTGGATTAAAACAACACAAAAAGTTCATGATTTATAAAGGTCCTGCATTATTATCAGGATTCAAACATTTAAAACTTAATGTGACAACATCATTACCATAATTATTTACTACAAATTGATTATGCAAAGTCTATAATGAACATTATGCAAAGTGCATACTCCTTGATTTTTTTTGTAAATTATAATTTTTAATTGTTACAGTGTATTATAGCAAACTGTTAATGTTCCATCTATATTTATGAACTACTTCATGCTTTAAATTGATATTTGTATACTTTATTATGTTTTAAAGAAATTAGGCCCCAAAGTCTGATGTACTCCCTTTAATACGTGATGATAGCTAGCTGCAGAAACTACACATTGGAGGTGGACTTGATGTAAAATTGCAGCAAATTGTCAACTTGTATTGTTTCAGGAACTGACACTTTAATCAGCATGTAACATGTTTTATCAAGAATGTCAGCTCCTTAATGACATTATTATGGCTTAACCATTTATTCTTTTAATGAATCAGTAGAAAGATTTTTTATTTGTTTAGTAACATATTTATTTCCAGAATCTTTACACTTTTGGATATATAGAGATGAAAAGTCCAGGTGTTCACAGCTTATCAGTGGCTGTTGAGTGAAATGTGTATGGGCTTGCTGTATAATTGCTTCAATTATCAGCTTGTCAACTTGTATTGCTTTTTAATGTAAGCATAGGGAAAATGTCAGTGCATATTATAATTAATGTAATGTTCTCTGCTGCTTATGATGATAGTGCACTGAATTGGAAGTTTTACTTCAACTGTTATTAGTTCCTAAAATTCAACACATAGTAATTCTTTATTTCTTCTATGTACATGTGAGCATATAAAGTAGTAGTGATGTAGTCTTTTATTTAGAGCAAAAACATATAATCCAAAAATCAGAACTATTGGACAAATTGCTTGACCCAGGGTCAAGGGTCAGTTCAGTGGCTGGAATTTTATTAAAATAACAATAATTATGTCCAGCGAGTTTAGATATGAAATGTGTAACACTATACTTCACGACGTTATACAGACACAGTTGCGTTCAAGTATCCCAAATAAATGCAGAAGGAACTCAGAACGAATGCTGAACGAACGGAAAATGAATGCAGGATAAACACAGAACGAACGCAGAAGGTTTTTCAGTATATTAATATAAATAATTACACTGGGTAAATGGTGTTTTAGAACCACTGAACCATGATTACACATTTACTTCAATTTTTTCTGATTCAAAATGGGAAATATTGTGTAGCACAAACTTTAAATTATTTCAATATAAAACTAAAACAATGTTGATAACAACAGCCTGTATATCGTTATATAGTGTTATGTATGTTACATGTTTGTTGAAACGAACATAAACTCGGAAGAAAAACAGATTAATCATCATGTGCACTCCCAAATAATGTCAACAAAAAGATCCATTCTTGAATATGATCCTATAAACATAAATCACTGACTCGTGATAAAAATCGCAGGGCTAGATACATGTATCATGCGCAATTTAATCTTGAGAGATGTTGCGATTGGTAAACACTGAACGAACGAACGCAAATTTTCTCTGTTTGTGCATTTAAATGCACACAATCTGTTGAGTTCATTCTGTGCATTTAAATGAAGGCATAGTTTCATTTATAAACGCTGAATGCATCCAATAACGCAAATGATTTGCATTTTTAAACAAAAGCTGTCGGAGAACAGCGCAGCTAGACTATTCGATTTTTCAGAGAATAATAAATTATATAGCTAGTATATACCATCAGAAAACAGAGCTAAGACAATGTGGGGTGGGGTTGGTGGATGGGGCTTGTATAGAAACTCGGGCCGATGTAAAATTATGTGTGAAATTTTATTATTTTCATCTGTTTTAATCCAAAATTGCTGTCATTTTAAAGAATTATGTGGCCGAAAGTCAACTCAGGGAGGGAGCTGATATCTGCCAATTTTTATTCTGGCCTCATTTCATTTTTTTTTTATTGATATTTCATCTGTGTATCTGAATTTAATCTAAATTGTTTTAAATTAAAATATTAATATCCAAATAATGGAATATAAAATGAAAACAATTCCCCTCCCGCTGTCCTCCATGTGAGGGGAGCCCATAAACCATCATTGATAAAACAAGACAGACATATGTAAAAGAAAAAAGGAAAAAAAGTGATGATGGGATGGTTGGATGGTGGGTGGGGAGGCGGGGGAGCATGTGTTAGGGGGCTACATGGCTATATGTGTAAGAATTGACTAAAACAACACATAAATATGTAAAAAAATATATATAATCTGAGTTTCGAGTGGGGGGAAGGGGTGAGCCGGGGTTGGATAGGGTGGGGGAGGGGGTTACGTAGTTATATGTGTAAGAATTTACCAAAACAACACAGAAATATGTCAAAACATGTGTTTCGTGGGGGGTGGAGGGGTTTGGGTGGGGGAGTCAACATAGCTATATGTGAAAGAAGTGACCAAAAAATGACACATTTTATATCTTAATTTGGGTTCAATGGGAGCCCATGGGTTACAGGAACCAAAATTAGTTATGCAGCCCTTAAGATAATGCTATAAGGAACCCCATGGCCAAATTTGGTTGTGCTAGGATAAGAAATGTAAAAGATATAGACTTGTAAAAACAGTTTACACGCAAACCCTGATGTGGGACGCCGACGCCAACGTCAACACCGGGGTGATTACATAAGCTCTTATTCTTCAAATAGTCAAGCTAAAAATGAAATGCAAACAG
The DNA here is from genome assembly GCA_037043455.1 of Cyrtodaria siliqua. Taxonomy (NCBI): domain Eukaryota; kingdom Metazoa; phylum Mollusca; class Bivalvia; order Adapedonta; family Hiatellidae; genus Cyrtodaria; species Cyrtodaria siliqua. Next base: position 102,974 of record JAWPHD010000484.1, read on the forward strand.
AATGCAAATGGAGCGCAAACAGAATGCAAACAAAATGCAAACGAAACGCAAACGGTACTTTTTGAACACAACTGGGTCTGTATTGTTCAATGTCATCAAATTTGGAGATGGTATTATATGTATTGTGAAAGTACTTTTATTTGAGACCACTGACCTTGACACAGGGTCAGTTGGAGGCTGAAAATCACTGGAATAAGAAGGACAATGACAAGGAGGTTATATATATGAAATGTGAATACTCTACTCCAAAGAACAAAAATGTTATAAGAATTTAACGCAAACCTTAACCAAAACCTTAACGCAAATCTTAACCAAAACTTTAACAAAAGCCTTAACCAAAATCTTAACGCAAACCTAAACAACGGTACATATGTATTACAACTTTCTTGTCCTTAGGAGTATAATGTTCAAATTTCATATATAACCTCCTTGTCATTGCCCTTCTTAATGCCAATAACTTCCAGCTCTCCAACTTACCATGGGTCGGAGTAAATGCCACTTAAATACATGTACCGTCATGCAAATTATAACGCAAAATATTGATGGTACATGTATTTAAGTGACACTGACTCCGTCCCATGGTCAGTTGCAGGGCTGAAAGTTATTGGCATTGGGAAAGACAATGACAAGGAGGTTATATATGAAATTTGCCAAGGACAAGAAAGTTATTATACAATATGTTGACGCCGTCCTGACCGGCAAAATTAGCGTAGCATATGTCTCGCAATTTTTCAGAAGGCAAGACAAAAATCAGTTTCATATGTCACGTCAAGAATTCTTCTGTTGTTGTTTTCCAAAACATAAAAATAAGCAAGAGGTCAATGACATTAAAACTCTACTGATAGGTTTTTGATAGCTAGATCAGCATTCCTGTGGAGTTTCATGAAAATCCGTCAAGTAGTTTCAGAGGAGTAGTCGCTACAAGTTTTCATTATATAACTCTATGTAAAGAAGACGTTTAACGTCAAATCAAAATAATTTTTGACAATGATCAACATCATGTCTTACTGATCATTTTAGAAAAAGTCCCATATCAATATCAATTATAGTTTTCAAGAAGTAGTCGCTACAAACTTGTATTTTGAAAATCTATTTTTAGCCATGGAGGTCATCTTGAATTTCGAGCCGACCTGAAATTTTGAAAGGATCAATTAGAAATCAAGAGCAACATTCCTGTGAAGTTTCATGAAAATCCGTCGAGTAGTTACAGAGGAGTAGTTGCTACAATTGTTTACTAGATAACTCTATGTAAACAAAGATGGTCGCTGACAGCCAAGTTTAACATTGAATCAAAACGATTTTCGACAAGGACCAACATCATGTCATGCTGATCATTTTAGGAAAGGACGCATATCAATATCACTTATAGTTTTCAAGAAGTATTCGTTACAAACTTGTTTTTTGAAAAATTAGTTTTAGCCGTGGCGGCCATCTTGAATTTCCGGCCGACCTGATATTTTGCTAAGATCAATTATACATCAAGAGCAACATTCCTGTGAAGTTTTATAAAAATCTGTCAGGTCGTTTCAGAGGAGTAGTCGCTACAAGTTTTCATTATATAACTCTACATGGTTCATACAGACTTTTCAAACCTAAATTTAGGGCCTTTTTAGGGACATTTTCGCTAAATTTAGGGCCTCAATATTTATAGCATAATTATGCATTTGACTAAAATTCCTGCTTACTGCTACAGTAAAACCCCTCTAAAGTGACCCCTACAAGAAGATAGGTGGCAGCTAAATGCAGCATGATAGTATTGTAGAAAGCTCCTCTAATAGCTTTCTGCAAACTATAGTGCTGCATTAAGCAGTCACCTGTAAAAAAAACACTAAATGTGTATATTGTAAGCGGTTGCATTAGTTGGGTTTTACTGTATTTATAGCCAATAAACCTGGACCTACCTAAGATTAAACAAGTTTTCAGCTCTGTGGCCTTGTCCACAGGTATTCGGGAGTAGCTTAGACTTACACTTGAATTTTTCAGAAAAAAACAACAACATCATTTAAATACTAATCAAACATTAAAAACACAAATTTAAAAAAAAAAAAAAAAAAAATATATATATATATATTTAGTATAGTAATATAAAAAAAAATATATTTTTTTTAAATTTGTGTTTTTAATGTTTGATTAGTATTTAAATGATGTTTGGGTTTTTTTCTGAAAAATTCAAGTGTAAGTCTAAGCTACTCCCCGAATACCTGTGGTTTAGCCAAAAAAAAAAATTTTTTTTTTTAATTATACCCCACCCACTCCACCAAATATTGGCCGCGATTTTTCAAAAACGGCCGTGCAAAAATGGCTGCAAGGTTGGCTCAGTCGTTGGCTGGCTAATAACTTCCCCTCTGAAATATAACCGAGTATGAAACAAACTGAGTACGATGTACAATAGTACAAATCTAATTTCGTAGGAGTTGCCGTTCTTGAATTCATTCTATTTTTAGAAATTTCGTAGGAGTTGTCGTTCTTGAATTCATTCTATTTTTAGAAGCAACAACACCTTGACAGCCCAAATAATGTGCGAAATGAAATTTAGGGCCACCAAAACTAATTTTTAGGGCCGTATAGAGTAAATTTAGGGACTTTTTAGGGCCTGACATGCAATTAAGGGCCTTTTCAAGCAACTCATCAAAATTTAGGGCCTTTTCAAGTCTGTGCGAACCATGCTCTATGTAAACAAAGATGGCCGCTGGCGGCCATGTTTAATGTCGCATCAAAATAATTTTCGATAAAGATCAACATCATTCCATACTACTCATTTTAGAAAAAGTCCCATATCAATATCACTTATAGTTTTCAAGAAGTACTCCCTACAAACTTGTTTTTTGAAAATCTATTTTTAAGTGTGGTGGCCATCTTGAATTTCTGACCATCCTGAAATGTTGCTAAGATCATTTAGACATCAAGAGCAACATTCCTGTGAAGTTTCATGGAAATCTGTCAAGTAGTTTCGGAGGAATAGTCGCTACAAGTTTTTACTAAATAACTCTTATGTAAACAAAGATGGCCGCTCCATGTTTAACGTTGAATCAAAACGATTTTCGACAAGGACCAACATCATGTCATGCTGATCATTTTAGAAAAAGTTCCATATCAATATCACTTAGAGTTTTCAAGAAGTAGTCGCTACAAACTTGTACTTTAAAAATCTATTTTTAGATTTGGTGGCCATCTTGGATTTCACATCAACATGAATTTATGCTAGGATCCACTAGACTTCATGGGCAACATTTCTGTAAAGTTTCATGAAAATCCATTCAGTAGTTTCAGAGGAGTAGTCGCTAAAAAAAAAGGTTACGAACAGATGGACAGACAGACAGACAGACAGACGGACGACACCACACCACGGCATAAGCTCTGCTGATCTCTGATCAGTAGAGCTAAAAATGTCTCAAAATGTTACTTTTATTTTTACTTTTATTTTAGACTCAATGTAAATTCTGGTCTTAATTTTATTTTTATTTCGTCCTTCCTACTGCAAATTTTAAAAACTTCCCGCAAACTAAAAAAAACAAAAAACTCTGGTCTAACTCCATCAAATATCATCAAACCAGAACACAAACATTATATGCACATCTAGACAATCATCATACCAATGCTTCCTGCCAAGGGTCGTCAAAATCCAACAAGCAGTTTAGGAGTAGCGGTGACAACAAATTTAACTTAAAATGTCAAAAGGCCAGATCTCCGTCAAAAGTCATCGAACCGGAATACAAATGCGATAGGCATAACTTGACATCATACCGATGCTTCTTGCCAAGTTTAGTCGAAATCCAACAGGCAGTTAAAGAGGAGTAGCGGCTACAACAAATTTAGAGTTAAAAGGTCAAAGCGCCAGAACTCCGTCAAAAATCATCGAACCAGAACACAAACATGACATGCAAATCTAGATATCATACCGATGCTTCCAGCCAAGTTTCGTAAAAATCCAACAAGTGGTTTAGGAGAAGCAGCAGCAACAACAACTTTAAAGTTAAACGTCAAAGGGCCATAACTCCCGTTAACAAGAGGCCCAAAAGGGCCTGTTGACGCTCTACTGGCTAACATGGCTCTTATAACATCAATGAAGCGAGCGACTGCCATTTACGTTTTTTGAAAGTTTCGGGCTAAATCAAGGGCCATAATTAAAGAATCTGGTAAAGTTTGGTAAAGATCAGACGAAAAACGAAGGCCCTACCATATTAACGAGGCAAAATATAGCATTTTTAACTAAATCAAGAGCCATAACTCCTCTGTTACTGGTTCGACTGGTCCAACATAGAGATAAAAAAATCAATAATAATAATAATAATTTAAAATAAAAAAAAATTAACAAAAAAAATCAATCAATAAATAAATAAATGAATCAATAAATAAAATAAATAAATATAAAAAAAGAAAGTCATAAAATCTGGTAAACTTTGGCAAAGATCAGATGCAAAATGAAGGCCCTATCGTATGACGAGGCAAATTATAGCATTTTGAACTAAATCAAGGGCCATAACTCCGCTGTTACTGGTCCGATATGAATGGTTTTCGAACTTGTCCGAGCTTTCATTGATATTAACAATCTGATAAAGGTTGGTAAAGATCGGATGAACAATGAAGCCCCTATCGTCTTAACAAAGCAAAATATAGCATTTTTAACTAAATCAAGGGCCATAACTCCGCTGTTACTAGTCCGATATGGCTGGTTTTCAAACTTGTTCAAGATTCCAACGACATTAACAATCTGAGAAAGTTTGGTACAGATCGGATGAACAATGAAGTCACAATCGTCTTAACGAGGCAAAATATAGCATTTTTAACTAAATCAAGGGCCATAACTCCGCTGTTACTGGTTTTCAGATTTGTCCGAGCTTTCATTGATATTAACAATGTGGTAAAGTTTGGTAAAGATAAGATGAAAAATGAAGGCCCTATCGTCTTAACGAGACAACATATAGCAATATAGCATTTTTAACTAAATCAAGGACCATAACTCTGCTGTTAATGGTCCAATCTGGCTGGTTTTCGAACTTGTCCGAGCTTTCATTGATATTAACAATGTGGTAAAGTTTGGTAAATATAGGATGCAAAAATGAAGCCCTATCGTCTTAACGAGGCAAAATATAGCAATATAGCATTTTTAACTAAATCAAGGGCCATAACTCTGCTGTTACTGGTCCGATCTGGCTGGTTTTCGAACTTGTCCGAGTTTTCATTGATATTAACAACCTGTTAAAGTTTGGTAAAGATCGGATGAAAAATGAAGGTCCTATCGTCTTAACGAGACAAAAGTTAACGACGGACGACGGACGGACGGACGACGGTCAACTCGGCATCCCATAAGCTCTACTGGCCTAAAAATCATCGAAGCAAAACACAAACAAGACATGCACAACTAGACATCATACCGATGCTTCCTGCCAAGTTTTGACGAAATCCAACAAACGGTTTAAGAGGAGTAGTTGAGACTTTGTACTTGGCAATAAAATTTAGGTAGATATTAGTGTCTCTTAATTTGGTTTAATACGAAGACCAAATGGTCGAATGGCCTTCAGTTTTCGATCAAAAAGAGGTTCATAAGTAGGATTAATCAAAGTATTGAGAATGACAGTATGAATATTTGAACGATTGTTGGACATTTAAACTTTCCATAAATTTGACATAGTTTTAGCCAACTTGGCAATCTTGGGCGACCTACAAAAATCTTAGAGGGTCGAACAATTCCAAATATATTGTGATAAATTGTCATTAAACTGTTTCAAATCTAGACTAGAATATTATTTTATGAAATTGCTGATGGATAGACAGATTTGTGTTTTATGGCCAAACTGTCACTCAAGATGACCTCCACGTCTAAAATTATGTCATTTACAGAGTGGCGTGTATTAAGTAGTCTTCCTTGAATAAGATGCACAAGAGGGCCTGTATCACTCTAGTAACTGGCTTGAATAGTCTAAGTCCTACTGGAAAAGTTTTTTTTTAAAAATCAAAGGCTATAACTCTGATGTGTCTAGTCTCATGCAACTGGTTTTGAACTTGTCCAAGTTCAGTGGCGTGTTACCTAGAAAACGTCTTCTGCTGCAGGGACAAATAACTTAATAAGAAGCACTACCCGTTGATTCAACTTCCCTATGTCTGTCCCACACATTGAAAAGAAACTTTACTGTAATATTTACTAACAAAATAAAAATACAAATTTATAGGTGGAAAAAAGAATTGAAATTGACTAAAAGTAAATACACGGGTAAAAGTGGCCATAATTTGATACACCCTCCACCCCAAAAAAAACAAGAAACAGAACAGAACCTAGCTGGATGAAGTAGGTTAACATGTGATCCGGCCGACCTGAAATTTTACTAGGATCAATTAGACATCAAGAGCAACATTCGTGTGAAGATTCATGAAAATCCGTCGAGTAGTTTCAGAGGAGTAGTCGCTACAAGTTTTCATTATATAACTCTATGTAAACAAAGATGGCCACTGGCAGCCATGTTTAACTTTGAATCAAAATGATTTTCGACAAGGACCAACATCATGTCAAGCTGATAATTTTAGAAAAAGTCCCATATCAATATCACTTAGAGTTTCAAGAAGTAGTCGCTACAAACTTCTTTTTTAAAAACCTATTTTTATATTTGGCGGCCATCTTGGATTTCACATCAACATGAATTTTTGCTATGATCAACTAGACTTGATGGGCAACATTTCTGTAAAGTTTCATGAAAATCTATTCAGTAGTTTCAGAGGAGTAGTCGCTACAAAAAAAGTTTACGGACGGACAGACAGACGGACAGACGGACGACGGACACCGCACCACGGCATAAGCTCTGCTGATCTCTGATCAGTAGAGCTAAAAATGAAGTTGTTAAAGTTCCAGTATTAAAGTGAAATAAACAGTGTACAATATAGAATAAATAGAATGACATGTGAATCACAAACATAAATGCATACACAGTAAATGAGGATAGTAAAGAAAAGATTTGTTAGTAAGGCAAATATAAGCTACATACACAGCAAGTTTCGTTGCAATATCTCATTCTTTACTTAAGAAATTGAGCGGAAATTGTTTTTCTATTTTTAGTAACAGTGACCTTGACATTGACACCAGTGACCCCAAATGTAATCCCAAGCTTCCTTTCCATATAAGGTACCTACACAGCAAGTTTTGTTCCAATATCTCATTCCCGACTAAAGTTTGAGCGGAAACCGTTTTTCTATTTTTAGCAACAGTGACCTTGACCCGAGTGACCCCAAATGAAATCCTAAGCTTCCTTTCCATATAAGCTACCTACTCTTTAAGCTTCATTGCTATATCTCATTCCTAACAAAAGTTATTGAGCAGAAACCGTTTTTCTATTTTTTAGTAAATGTGACGATCCCAGTGACTCGAAATTCCTTTCCATGTAATATATAAGCTACATTCATTGCAATTTTCATCGCAATACCTCATTCCTAAGAAAAGTTACTGAGCAGAAACTAAAGAGTTTGACACCGCACACACGTGCGCCTACCCGCATGCCTGCCGGTCTGCCAAATGACAAATCCCAATCTAATAATAACCAGGTAGTTTTCCAAGGAAAACCGGACGACATACCCCAATCTAATAACCAGGTTTTCCAAGGTGAAACAAATGTTATACTGAATGAGTTGTTCTTGCCAAACTTAAAACAGAAAATGCTGATTGAACCTACATCATGTGACCTGGAAAACCCAGGAGAGAAATATTCCAGATTTCATCTATTTTGAAGTCAACACCCTTATTTTTTATCAACCCGAAATTTAATACACATCTGCTATCAGAGTCACTTCAGGTATACATTTTTGCAATAGTTTTTGATTTACATAGGTAATTATGGATGCCATTTAAATATTTAATCCTTGGCCAAACCAAGGGTGGCTTTAGGTGGGGAAGTCACGGCGTGACCCCTTTAACCGACATTATAGTTTTCATATATCACGCCCGCGTGAGCCACACCTCCCTCTTGCATTAGGGAACGACATACCAGAAAAACATCATCATGTATCCATCGCGACCAGTTATTGTGTTTTGTTCCATGAGTTCTAACTCTCGAATCGATATCTTATCAGACATATTCGTCATAAATAACTATTACTTCCCACGAGATGGTCAATAATGTTATTATATGATTTAAATTCGCTTTCGCATTAATAACAGAAGGATGTTTTTATCTTTTTCAATTTGAAACGTAAACTGAAATTAAAAATATTTGTTTTCAATTGTCGATCAAGGCATTATCACACAACACAGCATTTAATGCAATCTTAATTTCAGTAAACATAATGCCAGTAGAACACAATCAAGTATAGCACACGCTCTAACGCTAAATATTAAATATTTATATATTCAGATTTGAAATGCTCGCCTGATAGTATTTCTCTAAATATCACAGCAAATCTTGATCAGTGGCAGGAATGCAAATGGAGATTTAAAACTTTTTAAACACATTAACATATATTTAAAACATGCGCTTACAAATATACAGCAAGAAATGATTATTTAGCATAGTCAAAATTTAGCGCCTACCAGTATCTATTCTAGGACGCGAAATCGCGCCAATTTCTATGAGATCGCGCTTTTTTGTAAACCTAATGCGCTCCTAAATAATCAAACATAGAAAACAATTCAATTTGTGACAAATATGCATGCAATATCGTCATCCGTAAATTTTAACTAAATGGAGACAAATTCTGATTATTGTTTATCAGAGCTAGTCTTGACCATCTTGAACGCTTGATTATAAATACATACGTTTGTCTTAAAAACAAGCAAGCGTCGCAGATGACCTAGACTAAGCATGCAAATCATAGCGGAGTTACCATTATTTGTGTATTCATGGGTTAGGTGGCGCTAGGTATCACAAGGCTTGCTGACGTCACTCGATTTCAGATTGTACGGAATAATTTAGATGAAAATAAGTTTAGGAGATGCTTGTCTTGCCTTGCGGTTGCAGACATTATTTTTTGTTCGTTTTACATTTGTAAAATTGTTGTTTACAGTCACATGTACGGCAAATTTAAAAGGTATCTGTCAGTTCATGTGTTTTCACATATTCCCCACTGCTTTTTTAAAATCCCCCCTATTTTTCAAGTAATAGGGGGGAAAATCCCCTCCAACTTTTCGATTTCTAGAGGGCTGGCGTGGCGCAGTCGATAGCGCAGCGGATTTGTAACCGGAGGCCCCGGGTTCAATCCTCCTTGGTGCCACTGAGTTCCGTCGGTGTGTTCTTGAGCAAGACACTTTCCCTTAGCCTCGTCCGTCGGATTGGGACATAAACCTGGCAGTCCCGTGTATCGGTCTATCCTCCAAGCACGTTAAAGAACCATAGGAATCTATTCGATAATAAGAGTAGGGCACGGTTCCCAGATTCCTATGTATCCTTCCTCTCTCTGGGGCGGCTCTAAATAACCTATACTATGTTGATGAGCTGTTAAACAACATTCAAAACAATTTCTGGAATAGACACTGGCCTACTACATGTTTTTAATCTAGATATAACTATATTCACAAATACAATCCGTATTAAGTAAATGGGTCACGTTTTCAGAAAACAAGGGTTGCGCGCAACATGATGTCTTGCCTAAAGAAACATGTCCATCATACATGTTTCAAGCGACCTTCATCTTGACAAAATCGAGGGTTTATAGTCAAGCAAGACTGTCAGTATATCATACCGTAGCATTCGCAAAAGAAGAAAAAACACAAAAGTTCATCATTTATAAAGGTCCTGCATTATTATCAGGAGTCAAACATTTAAAACTGAATGTGACAACATCATTACCGTAATTGATTAGTCAAAGTCTATAATGAACATTATGCAAAGTGCATGCCGGTACTCTATGGACTTAAAGATTGTTTTAAATTATAATTTTTGTTACAGTGTATTATCGGAAACTGTTAATGTTCCATCTATATTTATGAACTACTTCACCCTTAAATTGATAATTTCATACTTTATTATGTTTTAAATTAGGCCCCATGTACCCATGTACTCGAGTTCCCTTTAATACCTGATAGCTATCTGCAGAAACTACACATTGGACTTGATGTAAAATTTAAGTAATTTGCCAATTTGTATTGTTTCAGGAACTGACATGTGAATTAATCTGCATGTTTTATCAAGAAATGTCAACTCATATTAAAATTAATGTAATTCTGTTGCTGGTTTTAGCATGGCAGTATGTTACAATGGTAATGGCAAATTGTATACATTCATTCATTTCATTATCTTAAAGGGACATATGGCAATCTTGAAGTGTTTATGAAGCATTGCAATTATTGTTTCGATTTATATATCCAGTATCATATTCACTTTAAACCTACTTGCATATAAATAAATTAAGTTTTCAATGTTTCTCACTGATTTTACCATAAGTTAAAGATACATTATTAAAGTGCATTATTATCAACAGTTAATTATATGTAAAATAATTTACTTCATAGTTATTTTAGTTTAATTAATATTAATGATTGAACAAATACAAGTTATGCAGAAAAACTAGTGTGACCTTGTGATTTTAAAACGTTCAGATTATCATGTGTACCTTTAAGAGAATTTATAATACAGATAAACTTTACTGGAGTATCAAATTACCCAGCTGCCAACAATAAATTAAGCCCCAGTGATGTGGTGGCTGTATCTGTAATTGCTTCAATTATCACTTATCAGGGAAAATGTCATACATATAATTAATGTAATACTGTTCTGTACTGCTATGAAAGAAGCATTTTTACTCAATTGTTATTAATTCTTAAACTTCCATAAATAGTAGCAATAACTGTTGCTTTTATCGAAGTTCATTTTCTGGCAGTCTGTTAGAATGGCAATTATATTTAACAGTCTAATCACCATGGCAAATGCTATCAAGACAGTATTTAAGGGAATTTGTAATATATTTTTTGAATTTAATAAATGAGTCAATAAGAAAAAGATTTGTTATTTGTTTAAACATATTTTTATCCAGAATATTTACAACCCTATATATGTTACACTAATTGGAATTAAAGTAAAAAGTTAACCTTCCAAAGATAGACACTTTTGATAAACTTTTGCTGGAGTATCAAATTACCCAGCTTGTTGCAGTAGCTACATAAAAAAGATAATGCAATTAAGTTCCTGTCAAACCTTATAAAACTCACATGAAAATTGGAATGTGTATGCATTTAAAATAGAAGAAAGCTATACAGATTATGGCTGGACAAGAACAATGAGTTTATGGCTGGACAAGAACAATGTCCAGTGAGTTTATATATGAGATTTTGAACACTGTACATTGCTGCAGTGCTGAGAAAACAATGTGAAATTTGGAGAATATACATTTATTAAAGTGACCCTGACCTTGACCAAGGGTCAGTTGGAGGGCTGTAAGTCACTTGGTTGGACTAGAACAATGTCCAGTGAGTTTATATATGAGATTTTGAACACTGTACATTGCTGCAGTGCTGCGAAAACAATGTGAAATTTGGAGAATATACATTTATAAAAGTGACCCTGACCTTGACCAAGGGTCAGTTGGAGGGCTGGAAGTCACTGAAATAAGAAGAACAATGACCAGTGAGGTTATATATGAAATTTGAACACTCTACTCCAAAGAACAACAAAGTTATAATAATTTAACGCACTTTAACACATTTCTTTTGGAGACGGTAGATGCATTTAAGAGGAAACTGACCGTGACACAGGGTCAGTTGGAGACTGATAGTTACTGGAATAACAAGAACAATAACCAGTGAAGTTATATATGAAATTTGAACACTCTACTCCAAAGGAGAAATAAGTTATAAGAACTTAACCGAAATGTTAACCGAAATGTTAACCGAAATCTTAACAAAAATCTTAACAAAAATGTTCAAAATGCGAGACATAGGTGCCGCTAATGTTGGCGGGCTCGACGGCGTCAACATATTGTATTATAACTTTCTTGTCCTTGAGAGTAGAATGTTCAAATTTCATATATAACCTCCTGGTCATTGCCTGTCTTGATGCTAATAACTTCCAGCCCTGCAACTGACTGTGGGTCGGAGTCAAGGTCTGTAAAATACATGTACCGTCAATATTTATGTCAAAATTTGGTGACGGTACATGTATTTAAGTGACCTTGACTCTGACCCACGGTCAGTTGCAGGCCTGGAAGTTATTGGCATTAAGACGGGCAATGAGCAGGAGGTTATATATGAAATTTGAACATTCTACTCTCAAGGACAAGAAAGTTATAATACAATATGTTGACGCCGTCGAGCCCGCCAACATTAGCGGCACCTATGTCTCGCATTTTTTCAAAGGCGAGACAAAAACGAATGATTTTAACAAACGAACACCACCATATTTACTGTTATCATTGTTAGCCATCTGATAACTAAAACTTTCATCGGTGTTAGCATGAACTGTAAAGAAGGATAGCCAACTTGCTTGACCACGACCTGTTTCAAAGCCAGTATAAAGTTTATTTATGGGCGTACAAGCTTGATGCTTTGCACAACAACTGACCTTAAATATTGATATGTTAATGTGTAATGTGAAACTAAGCTAAAAACACCAAAGAGGTACAATACATGAGAGAATGTCAACATTTTCTTGATCAAGTTCGCATTTCAGAACGCAATAAAAGACATTAACAAGAAGCACCGCCCGTCGGTGCAGATGATTGACTTTCGAGGCCTTGTCTATTTATTGGGAAACTAAGTTAAAGCCATAATTCTACTTAATTGCCTAACAGAAGTATGGCACTTGTTGCATGATATTGTCTCATGATGCTGAATTATATGTGTGAAGTTTCAATCCATTATGTAAAGTAGTTTTTGAGATACAAGCTTACATACAAAACTTTAGCCAAATATTCTAAGCATAAGAAAGGCCATAATTTTGTTAAAATAAAAGCATGAGTTGTAGAACCTGGCTGCATGATCTAGTCTAATGATGCCGAATATGTGCGTGAAGTTTCAATCCATTATGTATTAGTAGTTTCAGAGATACAAGCTTACATACAAAACTTTAACCGGACACAGATGATGACGCTGACGATCAATTGATGACAATAGATCTTTCTTTTTCTTTTGAGCTAAAAAAATGGAATATTCCTGCTCAAATTCTTGCAACGTTCACTTGAAGCATTTAGCAATAAGCCCACATAGTGATATTCATAAATAAAATACATCCTGATTTTAAACTGATAAAAGTTTTAACCCATTCAACAAACGGTAGGAAATCTGAGAACTGTTATTGGGTGAGCTGACCATCATCGAGAGATTGCCAGTTATAAGGTGTGACATTTGTGACAGACAGATGGACAGACAAACAGAAACAGCAAAAACAATAATCTCCTCCATTTTGTTGGGGGTGGGGTGAGGGGGAGTGGGGGGGGGGAGACATAATCTAGATAATGCTATATAAGAAAACCAATGCCCAAAAATATGATTGAGCTAGGACAAGAAATGTAACAGATATAGAGCTGTAAACACAGCTTTAAACTCTTATTTTTTAAAAAGGTGAGCTAATAATGTAAACCAGGTGCCATAATCACTCGGTTTTAACAATTATAAAGATATATGTACCTCCTTTTCTTCTGCGTCTTTTGGCATCTTCTTCTTCCCATATTTCTTGGTAGAACCTGAAAGTTTTCCTACATCATCATCAGTTCCTACACAACCATTATTTCTGCTGCTTCTATTATTATTTTCATTATCTGATTCTTCCATTTTCTCACCCTCATAATCTCCATTGTCCCTACTGGTAATTTGCGAATCTATTGTTTGTGAAGCAGGATCTTCATGTTTTTGCTTTTTATGACTTTCTGAGGGCTCCTCCGTATTTTCAACAACATTTCCAGCTGTTTTGCTTGCATTACTTTCACCGTTCGAGTTTGACTGAAATAAGCTTGAGTATGCTGGAAGTTGAAATTCTGATTGTTGTTGAAATGAATCCCACTGTCCTGCATGTCCGAAAACCATGGAAGAATTTTGTTGGTGTGAGTGTTCATCATTTGCTTTGTCTGGCATAGGTAAACTGTTATCTTCTTCCATAACTGCATTACTTTCTTTACTCGTTTTGTCTTCAACATTATCTTGTGGCTTTACAGAAGTGATAATTTCGTTGGATTTTACAGTCGTCTCTTCTTTGGTTTCACCTTTTGCATCCTTTGACATATTTTCTTTTACTTTCAATGTTTTATCTTTCTTGCGTTTCTTCTTATTTCTCTTTTTTGCAGATTTCTTTCGTTTCTGTGAAGCACTGTTTGCAATGACCTCCTTATTGACTTCCTTAAAACCTATGCATTGGAATTCATCACTATCTGGATCACTGTCAGCAGTATCTTGTGATGCTGTCTTCTTCTCTGAGGTACTATCATGAATGTCCTCATTATCAGCTTCATTTGAATTTCTTTGGATTTCATCTCTCTCAGCAGTATCTTTTATCTTTGTTGCAGCATTTTGGGCTTCATCCTGTACAATGGCACTATTTTTTTCTGACTCGTTTATTACGTTCAAATTTCCCTTATTCTCTGTTCCTATTCGTACAGTTTCAAGCTTCTCAGATAGACTACTGCTCTCAGAAACATGAAATGTTATATTTAGATTTCCTTCTGTTTCATTATTCTTCATTTCTAGTTGACATAGCTCAGCTGATTTGTCAGTATGAATGTCAATCTCAGCTCCAAGTTCCATTTCTGCGGCTTGGTCCACTTGTTCAACTTTTGTATTGTCAAATTGTATTTTTTTGTGTTCTTCTACTTGAAAAGGTCCAATGGTTTTGTCAGCAGTCAATGGATTATCACCATGTTGTAGATCTTCTTTTACATAACTTTGGTTAGTACTTGAATCCGTACCATTGTCAGGGCCTATATTCCTACTATCATTTTCAGGTTCATTTTCACTTGTTATAGTGTCTTTGGGTTTTACTAAATCCGGTGGTTTGTCTGCTATTGACAAGGTCTCCATACTTGTAATGGTTGACTTACTGTCACCACTAGATGAAGGAACTGTATGTTCAGTAAGTTGACTCTCAAGTGGAACAATGTTTTGATAGTCACCACTCTGCACAGGCGTGATGTCACCACTCTCAGGAGTGCTGTCCAACTTCTTTCTAGATGAATTATCTGAAAGTGTACACAAAATAGTATCATGTTCTTTCATACAAAGCAACATTTTATTTGGAACCAACATTGATATATGTGTAAGAATTTACCAAAGCAACACAGAAATAAGTAAAAAAATTAAAAATCAAATTTCGAGTGGGGAGTGCAGAGGGAGCAGGGAGTAGGGGCTGGAGTGTCGACATAGCTATATGTGTAAGAATTGACCATCACAGAAATATGTAAAAATAAAAACAAAATAAAAGTTTCAAGTGGGGTGGGGCGGGTAGGGGGCAGGGAGGGGGCATGGGTGTCAACATAGCTATATGTGAAAGAAATGACCAAAACAACACAGAATATGTGTAAGAAACAAGAGGCCCAAGAGAGCCTGTGGACGCTCTACTGGCTAACATGGCTCTTATAACATCAATGAAGCGAGAGACTGCCATTTACATTTTTTTAAAAACTTTTGGGCAAAATACACCTTTTTAACTAAATCAAGGGCCATAACTAACGGGGGTGGGATGGGAGGGTGCTATCAAGGCTATATGTGTCAGAATTGACCAAAACAACACAGAATATGTAAAAAAAAAATCGAGTTTTGAGTGTGGGGCTGGGGAGGGGGAGGGGGTGTTGCGAGTTGAGCGGACAAGCTTTCGATTAAAAAAAACTTCAAAAGTCCCGTAACTCTGCCAGAAATCATTCAGCCGGAACACCTTGAAAATATTCATTACTAGACATCATACTGATACTTCCTGTGAAGTTTCATGAAAATTGTAGGAGGAGTTGAGCGAACAACAAAGTGGGACAGACGGATATGATGGTAACTATACGCTCCCCCGAAAATTTTGTGGAGCATTAAAATATTTAACCTCTGGCTCTTGTAGTTTCAGAGAAGTCAACTTTTTGTCACCATTTGAACAAACACGTTCTGAGTTTGCTCATTTTTAAATGATGTCCAATATCTTAGAGCTATTCCACTAAAACATACATGGGCCCCCAGGAAGGTACTTTTGAAATTGAACACCCGCCCTTAGATGTAAAATTTGTTTAATGTTAAATGAGTTTAAAGAACCAAATTTTGGAAAATAGTGTTCACCCAGAAGTTTATTAAATTGCCTTCCCGGATATGTTTTAACGGAATAGCCCTCACTGAAACAAAACTTTTCAAACCAAATTTAGTGAAAAATCAATATTTTTATATTGCTTTTATTAACAAAATGAAATCCAGCTTAATATGTACTACATAAATGTACCTTTATACCTTGTTCAGCTAATTCAGTTGATACGAATTCACAATAGCAGTTATGAGAAGAAGCGGTTTATCTGAAGATATTGTGATTATGACTTCATATGTGTATAAAAAATGCAGGTACCAAAACTGAAATATTAATACTATATGTACCTTAAGTTTAATCCATGATACATTCACAAAAGCTCATTCATTTTACTAAAACCTATATGCATTACAAAATACACTGTACATACAAGCTTAATCTGTCTCGTTTTATCAATGATAAATTGAATTGATAAATTGATAAAAACAAAATCCCAGAAATTGCACAACACCTTAACAACTGAAAGTGAAAGTAAAACCTGGTACATTTAACAGGTCACAAATTTTGGAAAATGAAAGTGAAAGTAGTATTTTATAGGTCAACGGGTTATTGATTTTATTTTTGGAAAATATAATCAGTCACAAAGGAGAAAATGAAATAGAGGTTAAAATCTAGTTCTTTGTTGTATCTAAAAGCCCAGCAGCATTGTTTATGAATTATCATTACTAAGATCACCTTAAGGTTTAAATGATACAGTTCAGAATCCATGGTGATTTCTTTAAACTGTTTTTCACCTTAAGAACACACCAATGACACCTTAAGTTATTTGTAAGAATGCATACATCCGACAGCAAAATACATCGGAGTTAAAGTAGCTATCCCACCAACAACAGCCAATTTTACAACGTGTACACCGTTTCTAAACCTACTGACGATGAGGTATATTTATATATATAACTTATATATTTTGAGAATTCAACTGCTATAGACACAATATAAATGGCTTTAACCAGCCAGGCCAAACCCCTTAACTGAAGCTTCAAATTAAGAGTTACCAATTCATATTCATTTTACGCATATTCAATCGCGGGTGTTTTAAGAACCCATGAAAAAATCTGTACTTTCAATCAGCACATATACATTGTTAATATGACCTGAACACATGAATATAGTTTTGATACAATTTTGTAGTGTAATTTTTGCCATTATTTGGCGGATTGGTTTCTTTAAATATGAAATGTGTGACATTACAGTATTTCCTAGCAAGAGGTCAATGACCTTGAAGCTCTACTGATAGGTTTTTGATAGCTAGATCAACATTCCTGTGAAGTTTCATGAAAATCCATCAAGTAGTTTCGGAGTAGTCGTCGCTGCAAGTTCGACCTTTTATGGTATGTCGCTTTGACCTTAAGCGTTAACAAACTTGAAAGCCACTGACCTCAGCAGACAAAAAGCGGTCACAATAGCTCAGGTGAGCTAAAAATATAACCTCCCTTTAACTGAGATGTTATTTAGCCTTTACACATGTTTTTACTAGATATCCAAGAGAAATTGATGCCACCAGCTATATATGGAATAATTCATAACTGTTTATTGAATTCTTGTGTTTTTCTGGTGCAATTGAAATTATGAAAGTTTTATAAGGTAACTTATAAGTACATGAATTAATGCTCGTAGAAATGTAGGGAGTGCTAGCACTTTTGTTGTGCATACGTTTCCTAATTATTATGGTAATTATTTACCGGATGCAAATTAAATTTTGAGATAATTCAAGTATTCTAATTCTTATTAGGCTGAACTTACGGGATTTTTATGAAATTTGTGATGTGTCCCAAACTGTATAGACAAGGAAAATAATTATTTTCCTAAAATTCAAGGGTGTCCCATTTCTTACAGTGACTTATACAGTGAACATTTTCTCAATAGTTTTAGCAGTGGGGAAGGCATCTCTGAGGTTGCTGTCCCAATATAACCTAATATGATGTGCTGACAGGACGTAAAAACCAATTTCATTTCATTTCTCGATAATTAGACTAAATATATACTGACATCCTTGTTTTGACATTATATTTTTGACACTGGAATGTGACACCCGGATTTGCTTAACAAGTCAGTGTCAGGTGTGATCTGATTATGATATAGAGATATACCCAACAAGGTTCTTGTATTTTTCATACCACATTTTGGACAAACTACATAGCCTGGTTCCAGGACAGTACCACATCTTGTACAGGTCTCAGTCAGACATGTAAACAGCTGTTGGTCAACTTTTTTCCCACAGTTCTTACAGAACATCTGATTGGCTGTTAGCTCGGCCGGGCAGGGTGTGTTGTCTTCCATTATACCATCACAGATGACAACAAGGTCAGTGGAGCTGGGAACCATCTTGGTCCCGCATTTTTCACAGAATGTGCAGGTTCCTGCTGTGGTCCAGCCGCACACTTGGCCTGGGCATCTCATCGTGCCTAAGCCAAGTATACTTGTTCTCTATGCTATACCACAATTGCTTAATTGTTATTCAATAACCTGAAAAGAAAAAAGAAGTAAATTTCCTGTATTGATATTAATTTAGAAATGTCCACCATTAACAATATCCCTTTGTTATTCTCACCAAAGGGAAGAATATCGCGCCAATCGAGTATTTTTTTATAAGCCACTCGATATTTTCCGCCATTTTGTTATTTACATTCGTCACTCTCATTTGATCTTGTTCCGTATTTGGAGACTTAACACAACCCAACTAGTGACACGCACACAAAACCATTGACCTAAATTCACACTGGCTGACAGTGCAGATAAAAAAGGTGAATTATCAACAATTTTTCAATTTAACAGGAAGATACATAGCCCTACTTATTTTTTATGAAAAATATGAGTACCCTCATCTCTTTTTTTCAATACTGTGGAGTTTTTAAATTATTGTCTTCTGCTGTTTTCAAAACATATCGGCCTGCTTGTCAGGAATTTAGGACACGTCACGTGGAAAATGTACTAACAACAATTATCAGATGTTTTAAACACAAACACCGTTATTGCATCATGTTTTATGTAGGTACTGCGCCTTTGACATAACCCATTTACCATTTCTCACTGTATGATAAGATAAAAGTTATTGATATCTTATGAAAGCCAAAGGATTAAATTATCATTGCATCATAAAGTATTTTATTTTGTGTAAGATTGCTTTAAAATGGTATTGGTCGGAGGCCACTTTCCATCACTTATGTCAACATAAACAATTTTTTCAGACAAATCTTTGTATCCTGGCAATTTTACTCTACTTTCTATTAGGTTACAGGCTCTTCCTGGAAATTGGACCCCAAAGAATTTTGTTGTATATAAATTATCGAAGTGGCATGTGACCTTTTTTAATAAACAGACTTGAAAACTGAGAAATCATTTAGTTTACAAGCCCAGTTTCCGTCCTGTTTTTTAACGAGAGATAGATTCAACTAGGTCATAATACACTAACATTTTATAAATTAAAAACATGTTCATTGTTCATTAAACAATTTCATTGTAAAAAATATTTTTGCATTTTTCCATCATTCACCTCGATCGCTATAACAATGCATCTGGTAATATCAATGTATTATTTTCCACGACATTGATTTACACTGAAACAAAGGGTAACTCTGTGTAAATCAAACAGATACAGGTTATACAAGCCTCTCTTTGGTTAAAATATATTATCATGGTATAATAAATAATAGTTTATTGGCGGTGCTAACGCTCCGTCAGAGGTATAATGGGGTTTTCAATGGAATTCTAGGAATGTGACAAACCTAACAGCACAGAGCAACACTGCAACACTACGCTAGAAGAAGTAGTCTCTCATGCATGCGTTTAATTTGATGCCCTAAATAAGAAACAATGTTCAGAATAAGGCAAGTTATTATTTATTTAGGTCATACATATCTATTTTATCAAAATTTCACTAAGTCAATTTTTTATCATCTGTTTAAAAGGTTATAACTCGAGTTATAATCGTGCTACAAGCAGACGGTATGTGTATAATAGAAAGTGTATCATGTTACTAAAAATAGAACAGTCAGTGCTCGTTGAAGGGCATAGTATATTATATAGAGTGGAGTTTTGGTGTGAAGTCTTGGTGTGGAGTCTTGGAGTGGAGTGCAGTGAATATTTGGAGTGACCTTGGAGTCACATTTTGGAGTGACCTTGGAGTCAAATTTGGAGTGAATATTTTGGAGTAAATTTTTTAGTCTAAACTTGAAGTCTTAATTTCTCTTACAATTAATAACTTTTTAGAAACCAATACATTTACATGGGTTACTTCATTTGCACATACACTTATTTATTTATTAAATAATTCTTTAAAATGCATGTGTCTATTAAGCTACCCAATTTCAACAACTAATTCTAAAACTGCGCATCTAATTTTAAATTGGGCACTGTTACTACATGTTCTAAAAAAAATCCATGTTTGTGGAACAGTTAGGCTGAGAGAGCTCTAAGTTCCCATAAACTTTAATGCTTTTTGTTTACAGTCTCTATGGTATGACTGACATATTGAACATATTGGAACCCTGTATACCCCTGACACTGGATGTCAGTATCTTGACCTAAGATTAGTTGGTCCCTCGGGACTAGTTTATGTCAGGCCAAAGGGTCATAATGCTTCAATACTGGCGTTATTGTTTGGGTATTCAAGTTCATTTATGTTGTTTTTAGATGGTCTGCCCCTCACATTAAGGTTAGCACATGTCTCATGGGACAATGCAGCTGTACTGAGTATGTTAGGAACTGTGCACCTTGTGAGGGTCATTCAAAAATATTTAATTGATAATTATCCAAAATATTTACTCCAAATCTGACTCCAAGGTCACTCCAATATGTGACTCCAAGCTCACTCCAATTATTCACTCCACTCCACTCCAAGACTCCACACCAAGACTCCACTCTGTAAAATATACTATGCCTCGCTGAAGAGCTTGCTCAGAAAAAAATCTACGAAAGCTAACTCGGGCCAGATGAGTTAGCTTAAATATGTTTAAATATGAAATTGGTAATAAATATCAATCATCTGAAACATCACTGAATGTAAAAAACAAACCATGGAAGTTACATTTTGAAAAGTAAGGTTTTTTTTATTTACCACTAAAAATGTCTGTTACACTGGTATACAACTTATTCAGGTATGATATGTATTTTGTCTGAAAAGTCCAAAAAATCTTGGCTTTGGCTGAAACAAGCGCCCCAATTTCCCGGTGCATAGAATTACCGGAATCCACCTATTTACCGGAATCCTACCGGAATCCACTTGAATTACCGGAATCCACTTTTTAAAATTGATATATGTTAAAATATTGATAGAATACATTAGTTATAGTATTAGAAGACTAAAGATAATGTACTAATAATGATATATACTTTATAAAATATGTTGTTTTTTATATATTTATTAGGTTTTTTTCGTATTTTATGAATTTTGCTAAAAAATAAATTGCTAATAAAATTTCATTTACGGATGATGATGTTGTTTGCATTAGTTTTTTACCTCTTTTACATGTGTCATAATAATAGATACAGTATAATTTTATTGATATTGTTAAAAGGGCCTTGGTTATTGACAATTTTGAGATGTTCTTTCGAACAATATTGTTTGGCCCTACGTGTGTAAAACGTGCCGTACATTGAACGGAGCGGAATTTGATTATGTGTTGGGAATGCATCGACTTCAAAAGGTAAGTGAATCAATTGTTAACTTAGTATTAAATGGACATAATTCACAATTCTATGTTACATTATAGATCGACCTTATTAACTCCAAATTGTCTAATATTTTTTAATATTGCCTTGTGCCCATTTAATACTTAGTTATCTTCCCGATTATATAACAACCGCTTAGAGCATATTATTGATACACGCAATATACATCGTTTCATGTTCACGCCTTTGCCTTAGACTAAATATTTATTGCGGAAACTAAGTGACGTGCTAAACAGGATTGATGTAATACACAGGTTCTCAATTTGAATTTTGTTCTGTTATATATCTTAAAATATGTTTAGCGGAAAAATATTTATTACGGTACTAATATTATTTAATTACATTTAATATTGATTTATTACGCCTCTGCATTATAAAAAAGAAGCAGTAAGTGACATATCTTAAAACTGACATGATGATGTAATATACAAAGCAGATGCACACGGCCGTACTTATAACAAGTGCTGTAATAGCACCCTCACGTGCTAAACGCGACAATATTTAATACACAGGTTCTCAATTAGCAAGACTTGAATTTTGTTTATATCTTAAAGTATGTATAGCGGAAAAATATTTATTACGGTAGTAATATTATTTAATTACATTTAACATTGATTTACGCCTCTGCATTAAAAAAAAGAAGCAATAAGTGACATATCTTAAAACATTTATAGCGGAAAATAAGTGACACGATGATGTAATATATAAAGCAAGATTTAATACACAGGTTCTCAATTAACAAGACTTGAATTTTGTTCAAAAGATAAGTGACATAAGATATTATTTACTTCTGTCAGGCTGCCAGTTCCAAAAGCTTCCTGCAATTGAAGACAGCAGTTGTGAGGGAGTCCATGTTTAAAGCAGTATTTCGTGTCACCGCAGCAACATCTGAATACCCGGAGGTTGATGCTGTTGCAGCGGAGGTTATGGATTTTTTTGTTCACGATTGTATGGGTAATCCCAGAAGAACAACTGGGGACGGGGATTGTTTATTTAATGCGGTCTCGATCCAGTTGTGTGGTAATGAGTCCATGGCTCCAAGTTTACGGTATCACACATGTTTAAATTTGGTGAAAAATATGGAAGTTTATATGACGCACCCATTGCGGCGTAGACTTCAAGTACTGTCGCCAAGTTATGAAGCAGCATGCTTTGACTCTGCCAAATTTGGCGCGTTTTCGTCCTCGTGGACAATAACTGCCGTTGCTGACGTTGTGAACAGGCCAATTAGGATCTTGTACCCGTCAGCAAATGGCAAGAGTGATCTTGCATATCAGACATTAAACACTTGCTTTATGCCTAGTGGTGAGTGCACTGACACCACCATATCCATTTTGTGGTATGGGATGGGGACTATTCCCACTCCGGGGAATTGGTATGTCGTGAATCACTTCGCGGCAGTGACTGATGTAGTCACCATCAACGATGGTGACTCAAGTTCAAAACTGCCCGCTAAGCCGTCTCGTAATGACAAGTATTCAGTTCCGTCTCAAAAAAGTTACGCACAAGCCGTGCGTAGCGACAAGTATTCAGTTCCCATCTTTGATGGTGATACAAACTCTTCTGTGTCAAATGTTGAAATAATTGAGAACTATTCAGAAGATAACACTGAAGATCTGTCTTTTATGACACCTGGTGACAAGGATGTATCATTCTCAGCAGAGTCTGACTGTACGACTACCGTCGGCAATGATACATCCTTGTCGTCAATAGGAAAATCATTGACAAATGATACATCCTTGTCGTCATTGACCAATGATACAGAAGAGTTTGTAGACAATAATACTCCGAGATGTAACCCTGACAGCAGAGGTTCCTTAACGTCGGGCTTTTTGGAAACAAAAGATATTGTTCGAATCATGTTTTTTGTTAAAAATATCAAAAATGTTTCATGTTTCATGTTATAATGTTTTGTATTACGTATTATGTTAACAATGTCATTTGTATTATTATCATTTGCCATCCTTCCTGTCGCTCGGTATAAGGCTGGTGACCGGTGTAAATCACAGGCAATCAGGGCTTTGCTCCATGGGCACTGGGTAACTGACAGGAAGCATGTTTTTTGTTAAAAATATCAAATATGTTTCATGTCTTGTAATAATTATTCAATGTTGGCTGTTGTTAATGTTCGTCTTGTCCATGTGCACTGTAAAAGAATAATAAATATATATCATTTTTGTAAAACAAACATAAAAAGCACCATAAAAGATGTGTCAATATTCCATATAAAAGAAGTGCAACCTAAGCACCATAAAAGATGAATAAATGACACCATTAAAAAGATGTGCTAATTTGGTTAGTAAATGGGTGGTATAGATGTAAATAAATAAGTTTAATTTATACCACCAAGTCCTAGTTACACCTCCTCGATGGTACTAACCGGAAACAACATAATTTTTATTTGTTACACTCAAATAAAAGATATGTTGGCTGACGTGACAGGGCGTATCTTATATTACGGCAAATTATCTGGTGTACGCCAATTTAGATAAAAAATAGTGGATTCCGGTAATTTAAAAGTCGTATTCCGGTATTTTTCGATAATTAAAGTCACAAAAACACATATTCATTAATATACCCATTAATATATTACTTAATTAACTATACATTTACGTCAATTTAGATCATAAATAGTGGATTCCGGGGTAATTTAGATCAAAAAAAGTAAATGAAATTTTATTAGCAATTTATTTGTTAGCACAATTCATAAAATACGAAAAAAACCTAATAAATATATAAAAAATAACATATTTTATAAAGTATATATCATTATTAGTACATTATCTTTAGTCTTCTAATACTATAACTAATGTATTCTATCAATATTTTAAAATATATCAATTTTAAAAAGTGGATTCCGGTAATTCAAGTGGATTCCGGTAGGATTCCGGTAAATAGGTGGATTCCGGTAATTCTATGCACCCCCAATTTCCAAACAATAATGATAAACGACAGTGTCTTCAATTGAATAAACCACCTTCCAAATTATGTCAGTCATTGTCAGCATATATGAAGCAATATGATACTATTTTTTTCATTTAAAGATACGATAATGAACCTTACTTCTGTGTTATTTTGTCCTCATGTATTCCCACAAATGTCGTCTGTTTATTTCTGGAAATTCCAAGATGCAGAAACGAAAGTGGACAGTATCGCCATCTATCGAAAATGAAGAAAAGGTAACTCTGTCTCTGAATAGTGCTCTCTTATATAACTGAGCCAAATGTACTTTATTATCCCGAAATGGCTTCAAATTAAAGGTATGAAACCATTAGTTACTTTCACCATTGTTAAAATGAATTACAGTCAAAACGTCCCATAGTCAAAACGTCCCCAAATTGGTCAAAACGTCCCCCTTTTTTGGTCAAAACGTCCCATTCTATTATTTTTTAATCAAAACGTCCCATTAACTCAAAACGTCCCCCAATTTATTTCTAAATGCTTCCGGAATAACTCGAATTTCTCCGGAATATCTCAAATTTCGTACTCATATATTATTTTTATTGTTATTTCCAAGGATTTGTCATAAAAAAGTTGTATTGATTTTTTGTTTAGTTTTTCTTGTTGGTTTGGGGCTCTACGTGTGTGTGTGTGGTGGGGGGATAGTTATATGTGTTAGAATTGACTAAAACAACACAGAAATATTTTTTTTATTGATTATTTTTAATGCGTTTTCTGTGAAATAAAAATCATAAAATAAACATGTTCTTTCTAATCAATTTCCCATTCAGTGAACTAATTATTTATTATACCTGGCGACAATCAAACACTTGTATAAACATGATAATAATTATAGTCAAAACGTCCCGTAGTCAAAACATCCCCCTTTAAACAAAATATTTTAAGATAAAATCAATCAATAATTATTCATTATTTTCCAAAAAGAGAAGTATTTAATTGCCTTAAACACGTAAAAATGTCATAAAACAGTTGCTAAACAAAATAAAACAAAACAAACTTAAAGACATCACACCAGAATCAAAAGATCACGGACATTTTACAGCTAGAGACAATCACACACTTGTTAATCCTCTGCTGTAGAAAATATTTATTGAGGCCCTGACATAATTTAACATAAGACTACAATGTGCAATCTTTCTTACAATTGCTAAATGTTCATTTTACTGTTTCGAATAGAAACATTTGAATATGGCAGATTAGGTAAAATCTGCAAATTCAATTTATTTTATAACAAATATGTATAGACTGAAATAATACACAATAAACAACATTACAATCTTGACAAAATATCCTTTCTAGTCCCACATATGTCCCATGTATGGTATTTTTTCTAAATTAGGATCCAGCATCCAGATGTAAAACAGAGAAAGGTGATATACAGTACATTTTAAAAACAAACTTAGCTGTGTGTCATTGGAATTAAAACATTAGTGTGGACAACGCACGTCGATCATCCTATGGATACCGAAATCGAATTTGGTTAAGATGGGTCAGTTTATTGTTCAAAGACTGTATTTGGAGACCATTTTAGAAGACCCAATTAATGTAAGTTAACACATAATTATTATTAAATTAACAATATAATATATGTTGTCTTAAATGTAACCAAAATCAATACTAAAAATATTGAAATTAAATCATGCTGGTACTGTTACACATAAAATTTAGAAATAATTAAATCGGATTTAAAATTGTTTGTCGGGGCCTCATAATATAACTGTACATTACACAATAACACTGGTAATTGTTTAATGGGGGACATTTTTGGGGACGTTTTGACCAGGGGACGTTTTGACTAGGGAACGTTTTGACTGGCAACCGTTAAAATCTGAAATATTAATGATTGCAACCTCAAATCAAGTATGGACGGGATAATGTTGATGCATTGCATCAGTTCGCCGTCTATCTATCTTCATATACTCACGGTGCCCAACGTACGTCATAGTCACGTGGTATGTACGCTATGGAACACGGAAAAAGGTAAACAATTTCTGTCGACTCGATTTACTATTTGAATTATATCTCGGGTTATAATGAACCGAATTTATTTCGGTAACTTGCACATTCCCTTACTGAAGGTCAACAATCCTCGGCATGTGTTATCTCGGGATAATTTCTAGCCAACCTTTAGATTATATCGATTTAATCATTTTTTCCGGGGGGTATGGAACACGCTATACTTCGAATTATCAACAGAAATGACCAAATATACGATTTTCTACATTTCATATAGTTTCAAGATCATGAATACGTACCTTATCAACTGAAATGACTTTCACAATTGTTTTTCTTGCAAACTGATGTATATTTTTCAAGAAAATAGTCAATTGGCGTAATGCTATGGAACACCCCAGTATTTATTATGCTATGGTACACACATGAAACAGAGAGTGGCAGTTTTCGCAATACATTCTGAATTCGGGATGTATTAATTTTGATTATTTCATACATATGTAGTTTCTACTGTTTTAAAATGAAAGGATAGATGTCATTTCACACTTTAATAAACGCGTTCATTTGAAAAACAGTAAATATCGGAACTACCCTAGCTTTTATTTTTAATCATATTTTCTATTTAAACTTCTTTTTGGATTTATTATCATATCGGCTGTTTAACAAAATCTTCATTTTAAATAATCACAAGCACGTGGTAATACAAGGCAGGTCCTCGGACAGGGGGCCTACCCCATACTGACTTGCGGCAGCAAAGTATGTTTGGCCCTCCCAAAAATTAGTGTGTTTTTTATGATCTTTCGATGTGCCGACCATAATTCTGCGTCAATCTGATATCATACATAGACGATATTTGTTGTTTTGGAGGGAAGAACATATTTAATTTCATCGAGAAGTGAGAACTTCGTTATGTTACAAAATCTGTTATTCACAACTTAATAACACATTTCCTTTTTATGATGTTATGATTTTTCGAACACGTTGGGTAAGTCAGATCCCTTGTTCACGTTTTGTTCTGTAACTTATACAACTTCTATAATACAAGGATACACATACATATAATTATGATTGAGTGTAATGATAAATGGCTTTCGCTTTATAATGATCACCTCACTATAAACATGGAAATGATAAAATGAGTCTATATAATTAAATATAGTTACTTCCCTTGTTTACCTTACGTCATTTACGCTTTTCCGGTAATGAAATGAAATGAGAAAAGGTTTAACTAGTTATAGTTATTTTGTCCTTAGTTACGGTATACTTCTGGATTTTTTCAGTTACATTATGGATTCAGTAATCTGCCGAGTATGCGGAAAGTTGTTTGGAGATAAAAGTACTTTACGCCAACATGAACTCAGGCATTGTGACTCAGCACCATACTTGCATACACGTGTTGTCAAAAACAGTTTTATTCCAGCGCAAACCTGCAACGACATATGTGCCGTCAACACAATGCTACAAAATGATACGTATGTATAAAGTGCGGGAAATCATTCGCTTTACAAGCAGATCTCAACCGACATGAAAGAAGGGAATCCGGTAAATTAAATTTAAAATGCTCAGTATGCGGTCTGAATGATGAAAGTAAAGGGGCATTGAAAGACCACGAATCAATGCACACAGGTCAGGTAAATCACAAATGTGTCACATGTTATAAGTGTTTCCGGCGAGTTTGTCGAGACATATGAAGTTACATTTGGAAGAACTCGTAAACTGTGAAATATGCCAAAAGTCCTTTAAAAGCCAACAAAGTTTGAAGATACACAAGCAAACTGACATCTTCTCAGGGTCCAAGTGTCCAGTATGCAAAAGGACGTACAGTCGCAGGTACATGCAGGAACATATGAAAATCCACCAAACTACCTTAAACTGAACTATTATTTATATAACTTGCATAATATCCATTATACACCAAATAATACGCAAACTCTTTTATACAACGGGTCTATCAATTGATTTGGTATAGTTTTGTTTTCTTGTTGAATTGTACAACACCAAGTTAAGATATATTCAAATATTTGTACCTATCTTCAAAACATTTAACCTACCTTAATTGAATTAAAGATAGGTTTAATTCAATTATACCTAGGTAAAATGGAATTTACCCTATCTTTATTTGAATTATACTTATGTATAATTGAATTTAACCATCCTTAATTGAATTATACCTAGGTATAATTGAAATAACATATTTAACATATCTTTAATTGAATTATACTTAGGAATACTTTAATTAAAGATAGGTTAAATTCGTTTATACCTATGTATATTCAATTAAAGATAGGTTAATTCAACTAAAGTTAGGTTAAATTTAATTATACCTAGGTATAATTCAATCACAGATAGGTTAAATAGGTTATTTCAATTATACCCATGTATGATTCAATTAAAGATAGGGTAAATTAATTTTACCTAGGTATAATTGAATTTAACCTATGTTTAATTCAATTAAGATATGTTAAATTATTTGAAGATAGGTACAAATATTTGAATAAATGTTAATTTGACGTTCCATACTTAATTGTCAGGACTATATTATTTTTACAATGTCGGCTGAGAAGTGAAACCAACTGTAAGGGTTTTATTTTAAATGATGTACACTTATGGTGTCCTGTTATAAATGTTTTATGTCGAACGTGTTTAGTTATGTTTAACACACCAAACGTGTTCAATGATGAGATAAGTAGTCTGTGATGATTTGAAATGTGATCAATTGTTTTTATTTGTTCGAGTTATTTCGTTTTGAAGTTTACTTGTTTCTTTTTTACCAATTAACACCAAATGTGTTCAATGATGCGATTTATATAAATTATTAAGTAGTCTGTGATAATTTGAAATGTGATTAATTGTTTTTATTTGTTTTGATTTTAGTTTATTTGTTTACCTTTAATAAAACTTAAATTGCAGTTGTTTTTCTTTAATTATTTAAATACTATAATACTACAAAGTCTCATTGTCACGTCACTTAAAACTGTCCTATGGAACCTGAATGGTTAATGATCCAAATCCAATAAAACCCCGTACATTATATAAATACGACAGTTCATGCTGTTGTAAATGATGACATAAGTATATGTTACATACTGAAACTGTTTTAAACCATTTAGTATCAAATATAACACACGATCTATATATGCATATATATTTATTTTCAATCTAACTAAATTACACATTATAATTATTATATAACCATAAATGATCATTTTCTTAATCCACTGTGATAGAATGTACCATTTCCAGATCCCGGGTGAGTCCCATCTTACATTTATTGTTCAGTTAACTCTTAGCGAACGATTTCCCGCACTTTGTACAAACGTATAATGTTGTAGCATTGTGTTGATGGCACATATGTCGTTGCAGGTTTGCGCTGGAATAAAACTGTTTTTGACAACACGTGTATGGTGCTGAGTCCCAATGCCTGAGTTCATGTTGGCGTAAAGTACTTTTATCTCCAAACAACATTCCGCATACTCGACAGGGTACTGAATCCATAATGTAACTGAAAAAATCCAGAAATATACCGTAACTAAAGACAAAATAACTATAACTAGTTAAACCTTTTCTCATTTCATTTCATTACCGGAAAAGCGTAAATGACGTAAGGTAAACAAGGAAGTAACTATATATAACTATCTAGACTCATTTTATCATTTCAATGTTTATAGTGAGGTGATCATTATATAGCGAAAGCCATTTGTCATTATACTCAATCATAATTATATGTATGTGTGTCCTTGTATTATAGAAGTTGTATAAGTTACAGAACAAAACGTGAACAAGGGATCTGACTTACCCAACGTGTTCGAAAAATCATAACATCATAAAAAGGAAATGTGTTATTAAGTTGTGAATAACAGATTTTGTTCTCACTTCTCGATGAAATTAAATATGTTCTTCACTCCAAAACAACAAATATCGTCTATGTATGGTATCAGAATGACGCAGAATTATGGTCGGCACATCGAAAGATCATAAAAAACACACTAATTTTTAGGAGGGCCAAACATACTTTGCACCCGCAAGTCAGTATGGGGTAGGCCCCCTGTCCGAGGACCTGCCTTCTATAACCACGTGCTTGTGATTTTTAGCTCTACTGGCCGAAGGCCATCAGAGCTTATGGGATGCCGAGTTGTCCGTCGTCCGTCCGTCCGTCGTCCGTCCGTCGTCCGTCGTCCGTCCGTTGTTAACTTTTGTCTCGGTAAGACGATAGGGCCTTCATTTTTCATCCAATATTTACTAAACTTTAACAGGTTGTTAATATCAATGAAAGCTCGAATGAGTTCGAAAACCAGCCAGATCGGCCAAGTAACAGCGGAGTTATGGCCCTTGATTTAGTTAAAAATGCTATATTGCTATATTGTGTCTCGTTAAGACGATAGGGCCTTCATTATTCAACCTATCTATACCAAACTTTACCACATTGTTAATATTAATGAAAGCTCGGACAAGTTCGAAAACCAGCCAGATCGGACCAAAAACACCAGAGTTATGGCCCTTGATTTAGTTAAAAATGCTATATTTTGCCTCGTTAAGACGATAGAGGCTTCATTGTTTATCCAAACTTTAACAAACTTTAACAGGTTGTTCATATCAATAAAAGCTCGGATGAGTTCGAAAACCAGCCAGATCGGCCAAGTAACAGCGGAGTTATGGCCCTTGAGTTAGTTAAAAATGCTATATTTTGCCTCGTTAAGACAATAGGGCCTTCATTTTTTATCCTATCTTTACCAAACTTTACCACATTGTTAATATCAATGAAAGCTCGGACAAGTTCGAAAACCAGCCAGATCGGACCAGTAACACCAGAGTTATGGCCCTTGATTTAGTTAAAAATGCTATATTTTGCCTCGTTAAGACGATAGAGGCTTCATTGTTCATCCGATCTTTATCAAATTTTATCAGATTGTTAATGTCATTGAAAGCTTGAACAAGTTTGAAAACCAACCATATCGGACCAGTAACAGAGGAGTTGTGGCCCTTGATTTAGTTAAAAATGCTATATTTTGCCTCGTTAAGACGATAGGGGCTTCATTGTTCATCTGATCTTTATAAAAATTTATCAGATTGTTAATATCAATGAATGCTCGAGCAAGTTCGAAAACTAGCCATATCGGACCAGTCACAGCGGAGTTATGGCCCTTGATTTAGTTAAAAATGCTTTAGTTTGCCTCATTAAGACTATTGGGGCTTCATTGTTCATCCTATCTTTACCAAACTTTATCAGATTGTTAATATCAATGAAAGCTCGGACAAGTTTGAAAACCAAACATATCGGACCAGTAACAACTTAGTTATGGCCCTTGATTTAGTTCAAAACGCTATATTTTGCCTTGTTAAGACGAGAGGGCCTTCATTTTTCATCCGATCGTTACCAAACTTTTATTTTTTTAATTTTTTTTTTTAAATTAATATATTTTTTTTAAATTAATATATTTTTTTTTTTTTTTAATTTTAATTTTTTTTTTTTTAATTTTTTTTTTTTAATTTTTTTAATTTTTTCTTTTAATTTTTTTTAATTAATAATTTTTTTAGCTCTATGTTGGACCAGTCGGACCAGTAACACTGGAGTTATGGGTCTTGATTTTGTTAAAAATGCTATATTTTGCCTCGTTAAGGGTAGGGTCTTCATTTTCATCTGATCTTTACTGAACTTTAACAGATTCTTTAGTTATGGCCCTTGATTTAGTTCAAAAGCTGTTTTTTCCCGAAACTTCCAAAAAAACGTTAATGGCAGTCACTCGCTTCATTGATGTTATAAGAGCCATGTTAGCCAGTAGAGCGTCCACAGGCCCTCTTGGGCCTCTTGTTTAAAATGAAAATTTTGTTAAACAATCGATATGATAATAAATCCATAATGAAGTTTAAATAGAAAATATGATTAAAAAATAAAAGCTAGGGTAGTTCCGATATTTACTGTTTTTCAAATGAACGCGTTTATTAAAGTGTGAAATGACATTTATCCTTTCATTTTAAAACAGTAGAAACTACGTATGTATGAAATAATCAAAATTAATACATCCCGAATTCAGAATGTATTGCGAAAACTGCCACTCTATGTTTCATGTGTGTACCATAGCATAATAAATACTGGTGTGTTCCATAGCATTACGCCAATTGACTATTTTCTTGCAAAATAAACATCAGTTAGCAAGAAAAACAATTGTGAAAGTCATTTCAGTTGATAAGGTACGTATTCATGATCTTGAAACTATATGAAATGTAGAAAATCGTATATTTGGTCATTTCTGTTTATAATTC
Source organism: Cyrtodaria siliqua (assembly GCA_037043455.1). Classification (NCBI taxonomy): domain Eukaryota; kingdom Metazoa; phylum Mollusca; class Bivalvia; order Adapedonta; family Hiatellidae; genus Cyrtodaria; species Cyrtodaria siliqua. Next base: position 135,991 of record JAWPHD010000484.1, read on the forward strand.
GAAGTATAGCGTGTTCCATACCCCCCGGAAAAAATGATTAAATCGATATAATCTATCGATACTGCAGTACCTGCTCTCGAGGATTATAATTATGCAGGTGCGTGTCAGTGCATGTTAGTGAGATAAAAGTAAAAAAAGTGTGAAAGGAAAGGACAAGTGTTGGAGTAAAGGATAATAGAAATCATCATGTTTAGTAGTGTGAAAAAAAAACAGTGTTCGCTGTCTACGGCATGGGATGATCAAGAGATCTTACGAATTTGTCTAAGGTTGGCAGCATAACCACGCTGGATGGAAGCCGGTTCCATTGAACTACAGCCAGTGGAAAGAAAGAATACTTGTAGAAGTTAAAGTTGGTGTGGATTTGGCAGTACGAGAGAGGATGGCTGTGTCGTGTCGGTCTGAGGGGTTGCTTGAAGTATAATTGGACATTAACTGCAACTAAGTCATGGTAGAATTCGAAAAACATGATTAGCCTGATGTAAGCTCGTCTCTGCTCGAGGGCTCTCCAACGTAGTGATTTTTGCATTTCAGTAACACTATCATATGGAGAGAAATTGTCCAGCGAGCGGCTCTTCGTTGGACCATCTCGAGCTTGTTTATGTTAGTCTGTGTGTATGGGCTCCAGGCTGTTGAGGCGTACTCTAGCTGGGGTGTTACTAAGGTTGTATAGGCTGTTTCGCGTACGCCTTGGTGTTTGACCTTTATATTTCTTTTCAGAAACCCTAGAGTTTTATTAGCCATGGTGGAGACTTTATGAATATGGTGGTTGAAACTTATATTTGAGGACAGCGTGACACCGAGATATTTCGCGTCGTGATCAACGCTTTCAAGGGTTTGACCATGGAGGGAGTATTTGGTTGGAATAGGGTTTCTGGACCTTGTGATGTGTTTGACTTGACATTTGTCTGGGTTGAATTCCATATCCCACTTTTTCTCCCAAACTTGTAATGTGTCAAGGTCCCTTTGGAGAGTGGCGCCATCTTCTGGGTTAGAGATGGTAATATAGACGGCTGTATCATCAGCAAACAGACGGACCTGGGATTTGATATTTTCAGGGAGGTCATTTATATAGAGAAGGAATAGGAGAGGTCCTAATACATATCCCTGGGACACCCCAGATGTCACGGGGACTTCTGTGGAAGATTCCCCATCAATAATGACCGTCTGCGTCCTTCCAACAATTAACAAAGTTCTAACGCAGTCGAGTGCATTTCCCTTGACTCCATGCATAAGTAGTTTGTGCAGTAACTTCAAGTGTGTCACCTTATCAAACGCTTTACTGAAATCTAGTAATATGAGGTCAGTCTGCTTTCCTTGCGAGAGTTTCTTGACAAAGTCATCGATCAACTGCACAAGTTGGGTTTCGCAGGATCGACGATCACGGAAATCATGCTGGAGGTCATAGAGTATGTTTTGATCTTGAGATGCTTAGATATATTGGAAGCAATTATGTGTTCCATAAGTTTACAAAGAATGCATGTCAATGATATGGGTCTATAGTTGGCAGCACAGCCCTTGTTTCCCTTTTTGAATAAGGGACATACCATTGCCTTTGACCACTCTGATGGGATAGTGCCTTGATCCAATGACAGTTGGAGAATGACCTGTATTATTGGCGCTATTTTGCACCTCAGTTCTTTTAGAACAATTGGCTTGATGGCATCTGGGCCAGCTGCCTTAGATGGATTAAGGTTAGCAAGTACTTTCAGTATATCATTTGTGGAGATAGTGATGTCGGGCATATTTGGGAATTTACATTTGTCTTCATTTGGGATTGTTTTTGGGTCAATTTTCCCATTGTCGGATTGATCGGAGACTACTTTTTGGCATAGCTTACTCAAATCAAGGGGTGCAGTTGGGGAGAATACGGATGGAACTGGGAGTTAAGAATATTGGCCTTGTCCTTATTGTTGGTGAAAAGATTACCGTTTTTCTCAAGTGGGGCGATTCCTCGTGTGTCCTGTTTTGAATTCTTCAGTAGAGATTTTTTTTTCTAGAAAAGCTCGACTTATTAGTATTATCATCTGTGTTGGAGTTTCTCCCTAAAATGTCTTGGAGGTAGTTGTTGTATGCTTTTTTGATCTTATGTTTGACTGGGTTTTTAATTTTTGTAATTCGTTTTTGTCTTTTAGCTTCTTTGAAGTTTTCTTTTTTTGATATAAGCTGTCTCTTTTTCTTATGTGCCTTTTTATATCTTGAGTGATCCAAGGTAAGTTTGGTTTAGTGCCTATAGTCTTAGTGGGGACAAACCTGGAATGCCTGATTTTATATATTGTTTGAACTCTGTCCAGAGATTCTCGACCGATTTGTCATTTTGGTTGGTTAGGAAGGATTGCTGAGCTTCCTCCATATATTGCCTAAAGCCATCCCAGTCAGCTTTTCTGTAGAGCTCTATCCGTCTTGGTTTCTGACTATAAGGTCTCGGCTTAACGTCAATGATGCATTTTACAAAAGGCGGTAGCCCTATTGTCAACCCTTTTGTGTTTGTGATGTCGTTTGCATTTTGTATTACTTTTGCCTTTTCGTTTGTCTGTTTGCGTGTTTGTTTTTGTGTTTTGTGGTTGACTGTCGTCCTTGAATGCTGCTTTCCCTGTCCGATATTTGTATCCTTCTTTACAATATCGTGGAATGCATCATTGACGTTAAGCCGATACCTTATAGACAGAAACCATGTCATTTTACAAATTTACGTTTATTTGATAAAATAGTAAAGTAATACAATAATAGAAGTACACACATATTCAAAGCAGTACAGTAATAAACAGTTGATTCATGTACTTATTTTGACAGCACGAAAAACTGTCAGCGGACATTGCTAAAAGCATTAGCAATTTTCAAAGGCATACAACTTTGTCATTTATAGACGGATTTTAGTCGTTTTTAGATCTAAATAAAGTGCATAACATAAGCTTTAAGAATATATAAACACTATTTAATTCAATGTTATATATATATATATATATATGTTACCATTTTTTGTACATAATTTTTTAGCTCTACTCTGTTAACTTTTTTTGTTCCAGCTCTGTAGCATTTTCATTTTTCATCCGATCTTTATCAAACTTTAGCAGATTGTTAAAGGGACAATGTCCGTAACTTTTAGCTTATAAAACACACAATTATTATGTTCGCAAACATTACACACTAAACATTATTGAATATTTACTAATTAAAAGCAAGATTGTTTGACGGAATTCAATCGCGGTACAAAAAAAGAAATACCGCTTTGGGCATTTGAAGTCGCAGCCCGAACTAAAAATACACTCGCGGTAATAATAATGAGCGTGAGCGTGAAGTTGTCCACCGCTCCCGACTGAGCGGGCTATACATATTACTCAATACATACTATGGTGAAAACCGAATGCGCTAATGAAAGTCACGTGATCGTTGAAAAGGTAAATATTGTGGGTCCCACTTTATTTACAAATAATAATTAAAGCTTCTTTTTTTCAAACTCACGAATGTATTACTACAGACTTCTTAGGGTCTATCCTCATGTTTTCATGTATACATTTCACTGAATAAAAGTCAGACGGTTATTTGGTTATGCTCAATATCTGCTTACTTACGGACAGTGTCCCTTTAATATAAGTAAAAGTTCGCAAAAAATCGATAACCAGCAAGATCTGACCAGAAACACTAGAGTTATGGCCCTGGAATTAACGAAAAAATACTATATTTTTTCGTGTCTACACTCCAGCTGCTTTATTTTTCATATGATATCTTACTGTATCACGTTGTTAATATAAGTGAAAGCTTAGACGAAATCGAAACCAGCCAAATCGGACCTGTAACACATATAGCCCTTCAATTAACAAACATCGCTAAACTTGTGTCTTGTCGATACTTTTCTCACAACCTTTAACAAACTGTACATTGATATCAATGCAATCTTGGACAAGTTAAAAAACACCTTCTATCAGACCAAAAACACCGGATTTACGACCCTTGATATATGTACAATTGCTATATGTTGCCTACTTTAGACAATAGAGACTTCAGTTTTCATCTGATCTTTGCCGGATTGTTAATATTACTGAGTAGGACAAGTTTGAAAACCAAACAGATTGGACCAGTAACACCAAAGCTTTGTAATGTAAAATGCTATATTTTGCCTTGTACAGATGATGGGGCCTTCAATTTTCTTATGATTTTTAACAAACATATATGAATGAAATCTGGGACAAGTTTGAATTCTATCAAGATTGGACCAGCAATTGCAGAGTTGCATCCCTTGATTTTCTTACACAAAATTGCGGCGTCTTTGATGCCTTCCATCAAAATTCGTCTTGTACGTACACATAACACATGCTAGTTCACAGATATATGTTATTACGCATGTGGCTATTCTAAATAAATAATCGATCGCTGGTTTAACTTTGAACTACAGTACGTCGATTTTCAAATGCAAGTTCATACATATGAACACAGACATAATAAAAAAAACATCCATTTGAAAAATGAAAAAAATGAAAAGTCAGAAAAGGCAATAAAAACTGAAGCCATAGGGGTGTGTAGGGTTAAGAGTCAACATTTGTTTATTGTTTTATTTTACAGCGCAGGTAATTAAACTTTGTCAAATGTTAATACTCAAATTTGTTAAAAAAATATGTCTTCAAATGCCACATATATGCCAAAATGTGCCATTGCATAGATAAGTTAAAAAAAAAAAAGCCGTGGAACATAACCCCGGACCCTCTTAGTTTGTCGGGCCTGTATATGCATTTCTGGTCAGCTAATCTCCTGTATCCTGCAAACAACAGTCACATTTTACAATACATGTACAGCGTTTCTAAACCTACTGACGATGAGGTATATATATTATATAACTTACATATTTTGAGAATACAAACTCGTTAGACGCAATATAAACGACTTTAGGTCTCACACCTCTATTATCTCCCTTGAAAAGGTCCATGAAAAGGTCCGTGAGCGGACCTAGAGACAAAAGGAAAACAGAAAATAATTCAATTTTTTTTCTCCATTTTAGGCAATTTTTAATTTGACAAAGAGGTTTTTCTTTGCTTCAGCATACATCTGCAGTGTAAAAGACTGATGATACAGAAAATCCCACGTTGATATGAAGTTGCATTCAAAATTCATAAGCATTTGACCGAAGCACCACAAAGTCAGCTAGATAGTGTATGAATTTGGTATTTTTCATAGAGGTTGCATAAATATGAGCGAGGAAAAAACCCAACCTGGCTAATGTTTGTATTTTTTTGTTTAATTTTACAGATCTTAGCAGTCCTGAAGATATTAAATCAAAAACAAGGTCTGCTGGGACGTTTTGAAGGTCATATGTTGGAAATAGCTATACAGTAACCCTATGTAAAATTAATTGTGGTGTGAGACCTTTAACTAGCCAGACCAAACCCAACAAGAGCTGTCGGAGAACAGCGCAGCTCGACTATTCGATTTTTCGGAGAATAATACATTTATAGCTAGTATATATCATCAGAAAACAAGGCTACAACAATGTGGGGTGGGGTTGGGAGCACAATATAACTATGTGTAAGAATTGACCAAAACTACACAGAAATATGTAAAAAAATAAAAAATAAAATAAAAAAATCGAGTTTTCGGGTGCGGTTATGGGGGTGGGAGAGAGGCGGGGGTGGATGGTGGGGGGAGTGGGGGTGGTGAGGGCAACATATATGTGTAAGAAGCTATGTAATAATTCACCAAAACAACACAAAAATATGAAGAAAAAAATAATTAAAAAATCGAGTTTGAGTGGGGATGGGGTAGAGGCGTGGGCTGGGGAGGGCAACATGTGTAAGAATTGAGAGGTGGGAGTGGGGTGCAGGGTTCAACATATATGTGTAAGAATTGACTAAAACAACAAAGAAATATGTAAACAAAAAAAACAAAAATTCAAGTGGGGCGGGTCGAGAGGCGGGGGTGGGGGTGGGGTGGGGGTGGGGGGGGAGGGTTGCAACATATATGATATATGTGTAAGAATTGACTAAAACAACACAGAAATATTTAAAAAAAAAAAAATCAAGTGGGGGTGGGGGGCAGCAGGGGGGGGGGGGGGAGTGGGGTGAGTGAGTTGGGGGCGGGGTGCAACATATGTGTAAGAATTGACTAAAACAACAAAGAAATATGTAAAAAAAAAGGCGGGAGAGGCGGGAGTGGTTGGGGGCGGGGGGAGGGGGCAACATATATGTGTAAGAATTGACTAAACAAAGAAATATGTAAAAAAATAAATAAAAAAAATCATAATCTGTATAAATCAAAAAAAAGTGTGGTGGGGGGAGGGGAGGGAGAGGCAGGAGGGGATGGGGTGGCAGAGGGTGGTGGGGAGGGCAGGGAGGGTTGCAACACATATGTGTAAGAATTGACTAAAACAACACAGAAATATGTTAAAAAAAAAAAAAATCAAGTGTGGGGAATGGTGGTTGGGGTTATGGGGGTGAGAGGCGGGGGGATGGTGTGGGGTGGGGGGGGGGGGCGGGTTGCAGCATATATGGGTAAGAAGTGACAAAAGCAACACAGAAATATGTCAATAAAAAAAAAAAAAAAAAAAAGTGTGGAAGGGAGTGGGGGCGGGGGTAGAGAGGGGTGGGGAGGAGGGAGCCCATGCCCCGATAAGGGTGAAGTAATAAGATGCATAATGCTATAACAAATCCCAAACCAAAATTATAGATATATACATGCTTACATGCAAACCTAGATCTGCCTTTATTGCACATTTTGTGGGCCATCACAATTTGGGTTCCATGGGAGCCCAGAATTTGCAGAAGACAAAATTACTTATCCAACCCTTTACAACATACTATAAGGAAACCAATTCCAAAATTTAATTCAGCTAGGACATAAAATGTAAGAGATATAGACCTGTGAACACAGCTTACATGCAAAATTTGATGTGAAACAGACATATTTTAAGGGCTATCAGAATTTGGGTTCCATTTGAGCCCAGGGGTTACAGGAACCAAAATTACTTAAGCAGCCCTTACGATAATGCTATAAGGAAGCTAATGGCCAAATTTGGTTGTGCTAGGGTAAGAATTGTAAGAGATATAGACTTGTAAACACAGCTTACACGCAAAATTTGATGTGAAATAGGGCACATTTTATGGGCTATTATAATTTGGGTTCCATGGGAGCCCATGGGTTACAGGAACCAAAATTGCTTATGCAGTCCTTAAGATAATGCTACAAGGAAGCCCATGAACCAATTTGGTTGTGGTAGGATAAGAAATGTAAGAGATATACACTTGTAAACACAGCTTACACGCAAACCTTGATGTGGGACGCCGACGCCGACGCCGACGCCGACCCCGTGGTGATAACATAAGCTCTCTTATTCTTCGAATAGTCGAGCTAAAAACTGGAGTGCCGAATTCAATCATGGTATTTTAAGAAACAATGGATAAAACTATAATTTTAATCAGCACATATACCATGGGCGTAGGAACGTTTCAATTATTGTGAGCCAAACTTTTTGAAAATATATTTGACAATCAAAAAAAGTATGTTTTAAGGAGTGGGAGGGTGGGGGCGGCGGCAAACAATTATATGGTGGACCAAACTTTTCATTTTTTTACTAGCATAGATATTTTATTTAGCGGTATATACGTTTGTGCACGTGTCTGCCTATTTAGTGTTATGCTACAACATCGATCGATGAATCTAATGGTTATATATGTATGTATTGAAGAACAAGTAAAAGGACAAAGTCCCTGGTTCAAATCCCAATTTCGGGTAACTATGTTTTTTTTATGAAATATAATCGGAAGCCGTAGGCCTATGTTTATCGATGTTACAAGTCCGTACTGTGCCACGTGGACGAGAGATAAATCAGTTTCCTTGTGGCAATGGGTACAACGGTCCACAACTAGTTTGCAGGGACGTAGCTGTGCCTAAATCAGTGTGTAGGCACACGGTCTAGTGGGAAACGGGGGCATACTCCCCGGAATTATTTTTTTTGGAAGAAAGGCAAATCCTGCGTTCTGATGATATTTTATGCAGCAAACAATATGTTTTTAACATGATGATATTTTATGCAGCAAACAATATGTTTTTAACAAGCGATTTCAAGCTTTTTTAATCTGCGATTTCGCAACTAAAACATCGGAACAGAACAAAATAGCATATATTAATATGAATACTTGCTTTCTGAAAAACTTTTTAAATTTAAAAATGTACACAATCTCGGTGTGTTTGGTTCTGAAAGACCGCGAGCGAAAACAGTTAGACTTTTGTTTTTCTGAAAAGACCACGAGTAAAAATTGGTATAAGCTGACCATACCCCTTCACCCTAACCCACTCAGCTTTTATTGCATTTTTGGCATTTTTTACTTGTTTTATTTCTGGGGACAATGTGTAGGCACGTGCCTACAGTGTCTATAGGCATATACGCCACTGGTTTGAAGTTGAAAAACGTGAAAAACGGACATGCATAGAAGCAGTCGAACCTGTATTGTTTCCGTACGATACGACTTTTACCCTCAACCTATTTACCGATAGACTGCATCACTGCGCATGTGTCGTTTTCCGTAGCAATCGGAACTGCCTCGTCGGATTCCGTCGCTATTACCGAGTACGGAAATTGGCGAAGAGTTCCGATTGTTACCGTAGGACGGAACTCCGAGTACGGAAATTGGCGAAGAGTTCCGATTGGGTGGCGCTACAATCGGAACTGCCTCGTCGGATTCCGTCACTCGGGATTCCGACTCGGAGAGTACTCGACGCCATTTTGAACTATTTTCAAGAAACGACAACTCTGCAGTAGCGACCTCTTCAATTATAAGATAAACAAAATGGCGACTGCTGTCAAGTTCCGAACATGCGGTACATATTTATTTGTTTTATGAGGGAGTATTCATAGAGATTCCTGATATAATAATGTATTCATACTAAGGTAAACAATATGGTGATTCCCGTTAAAGTGTGTGTGTGTGTGTATAGTTCTAAGGTTTATAGACCGTCCGCCAACTAACACGTCGAGGTCACCCTGACGCGTAATCCGAGCCTTCTCTGACCTTACCAGCCCTTTTTACGATTTTTGATATTTCATCTGGCTGTGTACGCAAAAAAAAAAGAAGAAAGGCTTTTAGGGTCAGAGAAGTCTCGGATTACCTGACGCGATGGGCACAATATAGTCTGATCTTTTCTAGATGTGTATGTAGGTTGATCTGGTGCTGCTGTGTTGCTGTGTAGTCGCTTCTCTTGTAGATATGTAGGTGAATGTCGCTGTCGCTCTGTGGTTGTCGCTGTGGCGGTGAAGTGGGGGATCTGGAACGACGTCTAGGTGGTGCTGTCTACGCTACTGGGCGATCACCTTTAGGGCCACACCCGCCAGTTGCAACCTGCGTCCCCGGTGGCTATAGCAACTAACGTAGGATAGTTCTATACTCTTCTGGCATGCAGGTTGATATGGCTCCTTCGCTCCGTGTACAGCGCCAGGTTTCCCTCCAGTTGTAGTTGTTCCTGGCGCTGTACAACGTCTGGCGGGACGAAGGAGACATTTTCACTCTTGGTCAATCAGCAATCATTCCGTTAGTACTGCATCATATAAGCCAGTGACTTATATTACAAGTAATAACAGATCCGCAATCCTATCTCGTACAACTTTGTAGGATGTGCTGGCAAGGGCGACCCAGTAGATTTTTTGATTGTTGACAGTGCCCACTCTGCGACGCGCACGCGGTGAAGATCTAGGTGGGATTCCCGTTAAACGTGGGCGCTTCTTAATTTATAAGAGTTCTTCATCTAAAACTAAATAAAGTGGGAGCACATGCCATGGCCCATGGGCATCATGATCATGGTATCAATGATCTGATCATACGCCCCACCAATATATACAGGGCAGGGTAGAGCAGGTGTGTCATTACCTTTATAAGTAACCGGCACCCAGAGCAGAATAGCGGGGTATTTTTATTGATACTTGTATAAAATACTAGTAAAAGTATTCATAGTAGCCAGGTAGACCTGTCAAAGTAGCATGGAGAAATCCCCGCTTCCCGCCTCTTAATGACACCCCTGGTAGAGTCGTCATTTGAGGAGTGGAGACTTGCTTTAGTGGCACGGGGATATGGGAAAAAGTAACACGATAAAGGGAACACTGCCTGGAACAACAAGGAACACCACCAGGAACACCCCCACCCGTAATTAATGGAACCCAGATAGTTACAATATGTCTGTGAAAATTCCTTAAACAGGTCTTAACGTTATATTGATATATTTAAATACATAGATTTTAAACTGAAAATAAAAAAGTAGAAGTTATTTATACATGTGGATTAACCTAGAAAGTGACAGTGAAGTTATTAATAATATGTGTGGATTAACACTGAAAGTCAGTGACGGTGAAATCATTTGTACAGACGAAATTACGCTGAAAGAGACAGTGACATGGTTTATCACTGCGACTTGATACTAAAAGGGATGTTGAAATTGTTTATTTAGTGGGATTTACACAAAAAGAGACAGTGAAATTATTTATACGTATGGATTTATCCGGAAATTGACAGTGAAGATTTTAAACATGCGGATTTACGCTGAAAGCGACAGTGACGTTGTTATGTGGATTTACACTGAAGGATCAGCAACGTCATTTATATATGTGGATTTTTTTATATATTTTAGGAACATAACCCATACCGTCGCAAGCGTGTTTTTTTTAAATTGAGAAAAAATGCAGTAAAACATTCATTTCATAATTCCAACTAGTAACTAATGTCAACCCATGCATTTAAAAGCGTTCTTATATTTTTTTTTTTCTTTTTTTTTTTTTTCTATTGACTATTTTTTTTCTAAAATTGATAAGTGAAGTTACTATATATGCTAATTTATCCTGAAATTAACAGAGAAGTTCCTGAATTCACCTGAAATTAACACTGAAGTTACTATATATGCAAATTTTTACCCTGAAATTAACACTGAAGTTAATATATATATATGCGGCGAATTTACCCTGGACATATTAAACAGTGAAGTTATTATATGCAAATTCAACCTGAAATTAACAGTGAAGTTACTATATGTGGATTTACACTGGAAGAGACGGTGACATCATTTATATGTGGATTTACGCTGAAAGAAACAGTGACGTCATTTATTAAGTGGATTTACGCTGAAAGAGACGGTGACGTCATTTGTATACGTGGATTTACGCTGAAAGAGACCGTGATGGTTTATATATACTATATGCACCAAATTAATTCTGTTTAAATTGTACAAAACAAATGAACGGGACAGTCACTAATTGTTTTTAATGCTGCCTACAGATACATCGTATGATATCATACGTATCTAGTAGAAGGTTGCAAGCCCTTGTTAAAGCAGAGGAAATTATTTTAGTATTTATAGCAACAGGTTACACATTTTATATAACCGTACCTAGAAGTTACTGCTCTGGGCCCAAAAAAAATTAAGAAAGGTTACATCTGAATCGGGGAGCAGTGCCCTAAATGTTTAATGTGCTGAGAAGGTTGATTCCGATTTACTGCATCCGTGGCTTAGATGGTTTGAAACCTCGACTCTCTCACTGCGAGTTGGAATAAATAAGAAAGCTAGTCCTTTCAAATGGGCAGAAGGTATACACTACTATTTCTACCCAGGAAAAAGTGGTGTGCCCCCACCATGGATGATATCGATCATCATATATGGCCTAACATGTGCTAAAAAAGACGTAAATCCTTCAAACAACCAGCTAACCGATTTACTGAACCACCAGGTTCAATTGTTCATGTTGATGACCCTCATCTTACGGATGTTGCCAGCTATCCGTCAGATGACTTCCATCAGCCAACTCACATCTAAATCATTTCATGCTTAAATGTTATATTAATTGCATATATAAAATTATGTATTTATTAGGCACATATTTTTATTTGCTTTATATTATAAGCACAACAAAATTAATAGGCGTCAGGGTTGTCATTAGTAGCCAATTGCCGATCAAAATTATCGGTTAAAATGGTGTTATCATCAGTTAGTTTTGCCTTAACTTGTATTTGCAATATGTGACACTGACTTCGTTGATCCCTCGTCAAATTGTTTGGAATTCAAAATGAATCCCTGTTGCCAGGGCTAAATCTAGTTTAACTACTTTGCTGTGAAATTAGAAACTTCAGTTTAATTTTTTAGTTCATTTGCTCTTAGTACAAACATGTACCACTTCTATGGTGTAATCAGTAAACACGTCTATCCTTTTAGGGTAGAAGACCCAGGTTCAAATCCTGGTGGGAGTAAAAATGTGTTTGAAAAAAGAGCTGGATTAAGCATTTCTTTAAGTATTTCTAAATTTTGAATTTAATTCAATGTAATCAAATTCAATTTAAACAATCGAATATCATACGTTACAGCATCATCGGCATGTCTGGAAACGACCACGAGGGAAAGAAGCTATTACAAGACAATGGCCCATTTAGCAATACAATCTTTCATGAGGCCCTCTTTTCTTCTTTGAAAGCCGTTTCCCTCTTTTGGTTTTGCAATAATGAGCCTCTTATAAAATATTTTACCTAATATTGTAATGCATTGAATGCTCTTAGAAGACAGTGGCCCAGTTGGTAAAATTATCTTCCCTGAGGCCCTCTTTTCAATTCATCATCTTTAAGGCCCTATTATATTACCCTTTGGTCTTAAAATGAAAAACAATGTTATTTTGCTACAATAATAGGTCTTTTTTAAATATGTTTACCATATATTTACAAAAATCGTCCCTGAGGCCCTCTTTTGTCCATATTTTTCTCTTTTTGCTATGACCTTTGCCCTTTAAATCTTGGTAGCCAAACAGAGACTAACGAGTGGTCGTTTTAGCGCAGGATGAACCCTAACATGTGATGTCGACCAGTTTTCAAGACATTTACACATCCATAAACTCTTCTAACTACATTCTTTTCTTTCACGACTGTTATTATATTTGTTATCTCATTTTAACCGGGTGTGTCTTTAATTGAAATGTTGAAAAATAATAGCTCCGTCGTTTCACTGGGCGTTTCAGAGAGCTGAGATCAATGCCAAGAATGGAAGTTTATAACAATTATGTAAATATATATCCATTTTTAGATATCATACAGTAGCTTTTTTCACGTTTAATCTTCATTATTTTTATCTTTATTTTTTCATATTGACTACTGTTCGCATTTAGGCAAAATAAAAAAAAAGTTAAAAAAGAAAAAGAAAAAAAAAAAGAGACAAAAAATGTGAAATATGGTATACAAAATGCAAAGTCTTATTATGAAGGACTAGTGCTAGGTTATGGGGAAAAAAACAATAATAAATGTATGAATTGAATTGAAAAGAATGTTGTTTAACGGCTCATCAACACAGTATAGGTTATTTAGAGCTGCCCCAGAGAGAGAGGAAGGATACATAGGAATCCGGGAATCGTGCCCTACTCTTATTAACAAATAGATTCCTATGGTTCTTTAACGTGCTCGGAGGATAGACCGATACACGGTACTGCCCGGTTTACGTCCCCATCCGACGGACGAGGCTAAGGGAAAGTGTCTTGGTCAAGAACACACCGACGAAACTCAGTGGCGCCACGGAGGATTGAACCCGGGGCCTCCGGTTACAAATCCGCCGCGCTACCGACTGCGCCATGCCAGCCCTAAAGAATATTTTTTGTTTCAAAATCCAGTAAAAAACCCACATTGTCAATACATACAGACTTGCTTTACACAGATAATTTTAATGTTATAGTATCAAAAATAAACATTGTTTCATGCTACACTGAATTTTTCTCATATTTTGTTTTTGGAAAGAGAAAAAAACAATAACCCATACTGTGTAATAAATCTGTATATAAATCCATTATCAAAGGACAATGTTTTAGGATAATTTTAAAGGATTAATATACACAACTTCCAAAATTATTATTTTTTCTATAAAAAACAACATGAAGGTTGATTAAAGAAGATCAAGCTATAAGCAAGGGTATGTTATTTCTAATTAGTAAGCTAAGCTTTGCATGTCCCAGAATGAAAACATTAAGTTTATTTGCTACAGTTTGATACTGGAAAAATCAACTAAGGAAATGATCTCTATACTCCAGTTCAACAGATAGCAAGGTATTGACTCCACATGGTTTCAAACTTATTCATTTTTAAGTTTTTATATGCGATTAGTTTCTCAACTTTGTACACATATATATACGTTTTAAAAAGGTTACGCTGTGGAATTTGACGTTGCATCTTGTTTCGATAAATGTAAAGTTTTGCTTGCATGATGATTTTGCTCAAAACAGTATTAAATTTACTACTTCAAAATAAAAAATATCTGTTTCTGTTAAAGTTGCGAATGCTGTATTGCATTTTTCTGTAAGATAAGTTTGAAGTTTTGACCAGAATTCTTTTACTGTGTTCCACAGTTCCAAAACAGATGTTGGATAGTTTCAGGAGTATTTTTGCAAAAGCTGCACATATCGTTATTAATAATATTCATTTTAGATAAAGGTAATTTGTTCCAAGTATCCTATGGTTGATTCTAAATTGAACCAAGGTAACTTAGGATCTTTTGTTATTTTATAAGGTAAGGCATATAATCTTTCAAATTCAAAGTTTGGAAAACTAACTACTTCATTTTTCCATTTACTTAATGCTTTTGGATATACATTATTTCTAATCATGATGTCATATATGTTTTGACAGCCTTTCTCATTTTGTAGAATTAAGGATAGGATTAGTGGACGAATAGGGTTTGGCTGTTACAGGCTAGATGCACAATATTCAGGTTTGCCAAATAATTCCTGACAGCAGTTATAATACCTTCATATTCAAGAAAATTGGACTGTATATTATAGTTTCATTCAATTCTATGTATGAATAAAGATTTCCATTTTTGTTTAAAATGTCATTGATAAAAGTTATTCCTCCTGTAAACCATCTTTTGTAAAACACACTAGAGCCTCCGATTGAAATTTAAACTTAAACATTTTGAAAATGTTTGATGCTTCTAGAAGCCCTCAGGGGCGTAGCTAGCCCTCTATTCATGTGGCTTCATAATTGTACTAGGGGGGTCCGGGGGCATGACCCCCCGGAAAATTTTGAAAACAAAGGTGCATTCTGGGTGTTCTGAGGTGCTTTTGTCAGAATCATGTGGATTCAGCCGCGTACTCGCGTATAGGCAGCTATGCGCCTGGCCCTTATAAAATAAATACATTTGATGTAATCACTGATCACATAGTAATAGTGTTAAATAAACTATTTTCATATTGTTTATATTAAATATATGATATCTGGAATGTTTTCACTAGATGCTATATGTATATCTTGCAATAAACTAACCCTCATGTCAAAGGTGTACCCTAATGTCTGTGGATTGGAGAAAAAATATATACTTGCAGACCATATAAGCGTAATTTAACAATATATCAAGTACCATGGACGTCAGTATGGACTTCATGAGTCATATCTTTCTTTGTTTAGAGTTTTATTAATTGATTTACTGATACAATATCTAGTTCATATATGCATGCAGCTGACATATCACTCTCGACTGACAAAACGGTAAACAATCACTCCCATACTATGATGTAATCATAATTACAATGTCTCTTCCTCCTTTCCCTTCAATTCAACCGTAATATTAAAGTATATATTTGGAAAACTCAACAAATGCTTCCAAACTATCAGTCATTATATGGAACGAACTGTTTGGGACCGAACGAACTGTTTGGGGCCGAAACGTCTTGATTTCAACTACACATATTTGGGGATTTATTTTGTTAAAAAGTATAATTTATCGGTCATAGCAATAAAATATCAAGAAATTGATAAAAATCACTCATAAATCTGCAACATTTTCATCAATACAACATTATATAAAAGAGCACTATTTTGCGGAGAGCTACAATCGAAAACCGAACCAAATTCATCATTTTGCTTCCAAAAACCATTGAGCGGCACCTAGTACTCTCCGAGCCACTATTCCCGAGTACGGAAATTGGCGAAGAGTTCCGATTGGGTGGCGCTACTGTCAACTTTCGTTTTCGGAGAATCAGAAACCCCAAGCAGAAGACTGAACGACCGAGATTTTCCGACATAACACAGTGGAAAATATACGGTAAAATGCATATTTCTGTTCCTACTTCAAGATTATATTCGTAGCATGATACCCAATGTACTGACACAGTGATTTAAGAAGTTTATTACGTCCCTGACTGACATTATTGACATTACTCATTAGTCATTAGTCAGGAACTAACAGACGGCAGACATAATAAATTTAAATTTACGCTGAAAGTGAAAGTCAAATATGTATCTTTCACTGTTTCATTACAAGTGCCTGACAGGTCTACAGTTGTTGATCTCTACGTGTTTATACTGTATGTATATCGAAAATTATAAAAATGATGATTATTAGAGAAAGCTGAATTCATACGTAATTAAGACGCCCCTGTCTGTAGATGAGGTCACATAAAAACATATCAAGAAGTTACCACATTCCGATAGTTTAACAAATAAACTTAATTTCCAAATTTATTAAGTTGTCCTATTCCTCCGAAACATCGGTAAGCATAAACTTGAATACAATAGACAAAAAGTTTCATTAATTTAACTGTCAAATATTCACCAACAATCAAAACATGTATGGCGGTGAAATCCTATCCAATAGTAAGCGCGTCACATGATTCAGATAGACAACGTCATCACACTATTGCGTCATCATACGCTCGCCAAAATCATACAATAAGTTACGGTGGCCAATTTCAGTTATTACGCACACTGAAGAATGTTATACACAAATCATATGAAGACATATAACTCTAAATTAACGTTTATTTAACTATAATTGCAGTCACTCAAATATTTAGATAATACAAACAATGTGATTGGTTAAAGGACAATCACATGATCAATTTAAGCTACGTTCATTTTCCAATGAACTGTTCGAAGAACTACTTTCATCCGCCATTCATAGAATATGCGTGCTGCGTTGATTTACAGGGGCGTATTTAGGAGAGGGATATTAAAATAATTGGATAAAGAGTTTAAAACCGTGGATTGCAATTATAAGGGTTTAGTGTCATTTTTTGTGCGTTCATTTGGAGTATGAACTGTGAATTGTCGAAGCACATAGCGTACATAAGGGCATTATGCGCTATGTGCTTCGACAACTAACAGGTCATAAAAGACACTAAACCCTTAAATCATTTAATGCTGCTCACAGCATGGACATCTAAATGAGGTGTCCTTCCGTACAACCCTGGTACACTGGTACAATATTTGAGATGAGTCCAGTGGTCACATATTTCACACTGGATGGTCCTCTTTCACAGCTTGGTATGCTCTAGAGAGTGCAGATGGTGAATAAGCTCTTATTTTACCATATGAAGTAGGACCTATATAAAGCTGTAAATATAAGAAATACCATTCAACCTAGAAAAAAACACAAATTCAATTAGTGACTACAAAATAACATAATGGCCCTAATTGGCTTCCGTAGAAAAAAAATTGGTTGGCATTTATTCCATCGTATACCGTTACTATTTTTAGACTTGACATAGTTTTTGCAGGCAGAGATAGCGTCTGTGGATACACAAATGTTAAATGCGTTATTTTAACGTTTTAAGTGCTATAATAAAATGACTTAGTGGAAATACATAGAAATTATTCATCAACAATTTAAGTGACGTTTTCTTACCTTTATTCGAAGCATTTTCTTGAAATTGTTGTGTAGAAACAAAGCGACCGAAAGTTTTACGATCTGTTTACATCCGTGTTTATTTTTGACGTCACATTATGACGTTACTCTCGCGATATAACAAAACCTATCGGAATCATGTGTCTATCGGAATCAGGTTACTGGAGGATACGTGTGGTTCAGGTAACCTAATTTGGAAGGGGCCGACCCTTAAACCTTTTATGCAAAAATTTAAAAAAAAAAAAAAATTTTTTTGTTGATAATGCAAAAAAATCGAACTCAAGGTATAGTAATTTAACATATTAAATTCATTATCAGAATTGAATTATTTCATTATTGAGAAGGAAAAAAAATGCCTACCTACCTACCCTATTTTATTTTTGCAAGTGTTACCTGAACCACACATATTTTGTTTGGTCTGACCTGAAATGCATATATAGGCCCGACAAACACAGGGGTAGTGGGTGTGGGGTGGGTGTCATGGTCCCCTGGCATTATTTTTTTATACTTAGTTATGTAAAGGTGCATATTTGCATATATCTGAACACTAATGTCTTACGTGTGATATAATATTTGAAGATTTTTTTTTGACATGTGAGAATTGATATTTGACAAAGTCGAATTATCAACACCTGTAAATAAACAAATGTTGACCCTTAACACCCACCCCCTCTGGCTTCAGGTTTTATTGCATTTTTGACTTTCCATTTTTTTTATTTTTCAAAAATTGATGTATAGGCCCGGGCCGATATCATGGCCTAATAGTAGCTACACCGATGTAGGAGGCTCTCCCAGCAGGCATGGGGCAGGGTCCATGATCCCTTATTTCCTGAAAATATAACCCAGTGTTCCCCCAATTTTTTTTTTTTTTACCTAAAATAATTTTTCCAATGTTCCCTAATGCTCCCTAAAAGGATTTCCAATACTCCCTTTTCCCCTGAAAATATTTTCAAATGTTCCCCAAAATTCATTGAATCTGATGAATTAACAAACCATTTGGTCTATAATAATTATGGTTTCATCTTAGACAACATTTGCCATCACAAGTTGTTTGAAATTTCTCTTTGTGAAAGTTTTGGTATGTTTTTTTTTGATTGAAACTAGATGTTAGAATTTTATTTTCTGTAAACTCATGTTCCCATATCATATGCCAGTCACAGTTCCCTGAAAATAACAGACAATGTTCCTTTATTCCCTAAAAATAAATGACCATGTTCCCTTGTTCCCCAAAACCCATGAGAGTCCCCCATGTATGTAATACCTGCTGTTTAATATTTGATTTGTTTTTATAATTTACAGCATGATACTATATATACATGTATAAACAATATAAATAATTATTGCCATCAGTCCGGAACCCTCACTACACCAATGGCAAAGCAAAGATCAAACTGAAAATAGTCCAGAGGAGAGCGGCAGGTACATAACCAACATGTACTGGAATACCAGCAGCATCACAGAGATACTAGAGGGCCTAAACTGAGAAACACTTGAATCCATGCTGGCAAAGACACAGCCAGGGGTGTAGCTGTGTTTGAAATGATGTGTTTATTGAATGCTATAGGAGTCTGCATTGGTCATGCTCAGTCAGGGTTGTCCCCCTTCCGCTGGTGGGGGTCCGGGAAATTTTTAAAAAAATAAACGTTCGTACGTGACTTCTGGTGCATTTTAGGGTCAGCATGTACCTCCCCACTTAGGCTCACCTTTTTATTGCGTTTTTCGAGTTTTTCGAGTTTTTATTTTTTGAGCCTTTGTTTGATAAGTTTACTCACGTGAGTAAATGAGTATGGCAAGCTACGCGCCTGTCAGCCATAGAATTAATTTTAGTACCGATGTGAAGGCACTTGCCTACAGTTTCTAAAGGCAGCTACGCCACTGACAGCTTCCCATGCCAGCTTCCGACTTGGTAGTGGATATACTAGCTGAGGATTACCTCACATTTGCATCATCACAAACTAGATCAACTCACTCGAAAATGCTGAAACAGTATATATGTCTTCTACAGACACCTTTAAGTACAGCTTCTTCCACCACACCACGGAATGCCTTGCCAGCCTGTTAAGATGGAACCTTCGGGTCGTAACTATAACTAGGAGCCTCATGATAATCAGGGGCTGTGCCGGTTGGGTTCGTACCCTTTGCCACTATGGTAGCCGGTGTGTTTCAGACTTGAATGTGACTTTCATACTAAATGAAAGTTATTGCTAGACATTTTGAGTCGGGCCATAACTTCTTTATCATTGGGTTCCAATAATATTATACAATACAAAAATATTCACCACCATAAGTCTATTCGTCACGACTTTAGACATATGTCTACCTTCAAGATCAGGGTCACACTTACACTTTGAATGATTTTGCTATAATTTCGTGTCCAGGTGAAATGTTCTAAGTAAACTGTAGTACATGCACATGCACTTGTGTTATCATTGTATTAGATCTACACTGACCAACATACTATATATACAATGTATATATAATTTATAACTCTTTAAGATTCACCTTGCAGTATATTTTCACTGCTTGCTAATTAGATGATAAGTGAGTGAACATAATCATTGATCATTTATCATGCAGATTAAGCATCATCTCTGTTTAGCTATAGAGTAATAAAGTCATAGTATTAGAAGTGTGCATCAGGTTATTATTGTGCACCCCAAAATTTTAGTAAATTTCAGTTAAAACCAGTTCTACGCACATGTGCAGATCATAATTTGTAGACTGTATCCCTAAAATTGTTCCGTAATTCAAGTAGTAGAAGGTATACAGGGAAGTAAATCACTGTGGTATTCATGCCTGGTGGTCAGATACCACTATTGATTTGTGGCTTCTGATTGGTTGAAAAAAGTATAGGGGTCTATAAGGGCATATAGTCAGATTGTAAGGTAGATTCTGATTGGATTAAATTACCCAAATCATAACAAATCCCCATAAAACATCAAAATATTATGTTTCCATCATAAAACATGTTGATTTAGGATATTTTGACTGAAATTTGCATTTTTATGGATGCAATTTTACTGAGAGTATATTTGCAAAAAGTAAAATTTCTTTACTGCCATTCTGGGGGTGGCCACCTTCAGTGAACTATTAGAGGCTGAAAGCATCAGATTATCCCCAATTTGCGGGTCATTTTGAGTGTCTCTAAGATAGTTCTTTAAAAACAGTTAGGTTTTATCATCCGTTCCGATATAGGAATAGGGGTTGTAGGCCTAAAGGCTATAATGGAGGCCTATGGGAAATGCAATAGTGGTATATGACCTGGTGTAGACTGTGGTGTTCCTGCCTGGTGTAAGGCAGTAGTCAAAAGGAGTTCCCAAACATATAATCCCTAACTTTTTTTGTGATAAAGGGCATTTTTGAGTATTTAAGGCCGTTTTTTTCTGGATGAAATGACTTTATTGACTTGTTTGTGATAGCTAAGAACCATTTGAATGGTTGTATGATGGTTTTATTTATCAACTTGAAAGTTTTGAAAGTGAAAGTAGAACACATTTAAGAGGTGCCGAATGAATGTAGTTTCTGTCAACAAAGATCAGAATTTTATTTTCTTATATGCCACATGACCCCTACTATTCTCAGCAGTTTTCTAGAGAGGCAGGTCTCATGACTAAAACATGTGAGTGAATCTTAGTTTGAATTTCATTTTGAAAAATGGCTGACTAGGAAGCTTGGACAATATTGCATTGGACTCAATTGAATTTGATTTACTTCAGGATACACATATAAGGCGGCATAATGTGAATATTCCTTTTTTCTCGGATTCTTACCTAAACAGTATTTTACTTTTCGGAATGACTATAGCTCCGACAAAAAATACTTTATGGTGTTTTAAAACGTGTTTTGATTTTTTTCCGCATGTTTCTTGCCTCGGAAAGCTGTAACAAAACTAGGCTTGTTTGTTGTTAAAATGTAGATATTTGTATTTGCAATGATAATTCAGCATAATAATTTGCAAAAGTATAGGTGTGACACCACCAAATCCTTCCCCTTACCCCCTAAAATTGAACTCTCTGAGAAAATGTCAGAGAGTACTGTATAGGCAAAGTATGCTGTCCAGTCATAGAAACGTAACTTTTAATCACAAAGCTAGTACCAGGCTTGCATTTATGAGTAATTGGGATGTTTATATATGCATGTAGTGCCACCAAATTAAGGTATGATGTCACAAATACACCAAATTGCCTTGTAAATCTGAATTTGGCATGAAAATCGGCATATTTTGCACTTATATAGCACTTTATGGAACTAAACATTGATTTCTTCAGGTTAACTGACTTTTTTAAGCATTTTATCCATTAGACCAAGTACAGATATGCCCAGTGTCATTTTATATAACAGTTAAGAAAGGTAATACTGTGAACATTTTTACAGATTTTTCATCGCTGTTGACTGCACTGTACATTTTTGAAACGCCCATATCTTGATCAATACTCAACCGATTCGCCAAAATGTATGACTTTTTTCATGCGTTATATTTTAGGCTTTGCCAGAAGAGAGGATTTTTAAAATTCACTCACAATTAGGGGTTCTTATAGAAGACCCATAAAATGCCTGTATACCAATTTGACTGCGTCGCGGTATTCTTACTAAAATACATTTGTTTTATGAACAGTAAAAGGATGTTGATACACTGAGTCCAACACCCATAGCAGCTTTCCGAGTCCGGGATAAATATGTCATCCATGCTTAGTAATGCTTACTTTGATTTAAGATAGAAACTGAATTCAAGATGAGTATGTTCTTAGTAAACTGAAGTACACATGCACTTGTGTTATCATTGTATTAGGTTATAATAGCGTAAATGAGTCTCCATTCCCCTGTCAGAGTAAAGTTAGAATGTTGACAACCTGTTAAAAACTCAAACCTGATTAGAATTTGGGGAAACTTTCTTTATCATGCAAATAAACATGTCTACTATCAAACATCAACAAGGAAATAGAGGGTTGACTATCTTCTAAGAAACATTTCTTCAGCTGTATAGCACCGGGTCAAAGGTCAATGCTATTTTTACCCCTTGCAATTTCATACCCTGTCTACTTTCACTTCTACAATTTTATATCAAGAACTGTCAAAAACATGATGAGCTGCATTTTCAAATATCAACAACATGTCCAGAATACAGTTACAGCCAAAAAATAACAGGAAACTGCACTAAAAATATTTTAAAGAAAAAAAAGTTTAGCACTCTTTAATACTGAACTACTTCCGACTACACCAGGCGAGTGCACATACGGCTGATTTAGTGTAATTAAACCTATTAGATCTACACTGACAAACATACTATTTTTGAAGATTGACCTTGCAGTATATTTTCACTGCTTGCTAATTAGATGAGAAGAAAATTCGTCAATAGTATCGAAAACTATCGGAGGTAGCAGGTGCTCGGGAACAGAGATTATTGAAGCTTGTAGTGTATATCAATGATTTACGATGTAAAATTAATGTAAAACACTTGTCATACATTACAGATGTAATAATGTTAATAAAATAAAATAGTAAAAGTAATGTAAGCAATGTTTTGGTGATAAAAGCCTCCCATTAGCAGACCGTACCATACATTCCATCATCATCTAGTATAACTTTACAAATAGATGGATGTACATAATAATCCCATAAAATATGGGCTCTGTTCTAAAAATAGCTCTCGATATAAAGCTGCTAATCAGCTGGTTCTGGGGCATCAGTGTGTTTTAAAATAGAAGTTATCGCTGTAGGCTGGTTCCCGAGTAATCAATTACCAATAGCTGAAAAAAGCGCCGCATTGTAAACAATGTTTTTGTTCACATGTTTTTAGCAGAAACACAGTTTTGGTAAACACTCTATACAAACAAAGCTGTTTTTTTCCCCCGAGAGTGTACATACTTTGTAACACTCGTCTTATAGTGTTAAATCAGCATTTATATTCCAACCCCAATGTTATCATGTCAGTTCATTTGCTCAGTTTAGTAAAGAAGGAAAATAACAATCCTTCTCCATTAATTACATCTCCTTTCAGTGGCACTAAGCAAAGGTAAGCACAAATATATTAGGACAATAAATGAGTGAAAGGTTAAGGGTCATAATCATTGATAGTATATATTCAGGCAGATTAAGCATTCTCTGTTTAGCCATAGAGTAATAAAGTCATAGTATTAGAAGTGTGCATCAGGTTATTATTATGCACCACAAAACAAGCCATTTTACACCAGGCTATTGACTCTTTATCATTGGATTCCAGTAATATTATACGCAAATGTTCACCACCATGAGACAATGATGTTGCGACCAACACCAAGGTCCCTACCATCAAGGTCAAGGTCAAACTGACACTTTAATGTTTTTGCTATAATTGACTTTCACCTTTAGATCGAAACCAGTAGGGGACATGAATAACTTGTTGAGTACTTACGGGTAAAAGAAAAATAAATAAATAAAATTGTTAGTTCTTTATAATGTTCTCTCTACATAGCAATATGTCTTACCTAGCGTAATTATTAATGTTTATAATATTAGATGTATGTCGGATCCTTGGTCAGAATAAAAACACAAATTGGAGGAGTGAACTCCTCGAATGTTTATACAACAAAACTATTTGTTTCATTTATTTTTTCAAATGGTTCGATTTTTGCGCACAATATGACCTATTTATGTGTCGACGTGCCGTAAAACACCATTCATTCATTCAAATGGTTCGAAGCATTGTTTTGTGTTACTATACATTCTAGAGCATTAAAATATTTTTTTATCCTATTTTTCATTGCCTCTGTGGACAGTAATGATTCTTCAGTAAAATTTAAACATATGTCATTACTGGACAACCAAATCTTTAATTTATTAGTCCCCCACCGGTCTGTCCTTCCAAATGCTTGTCCGGGCCATATTTTCAATACTATAAGACTTTGATATACCAGACTTGGTATCTGGATACATCTTGGGATAGCGGTGTGTCACGTACCAAAATAAGGTCACTGTGACCCTGATCTGTGACCTCGATCATAGAAAATGCATAGAAAATGCTTGTCTGGACCATATTTTCAATACTATAACACTTGGAGATACCAAACTTGGTATGTGGATACATCTTGTAATAGCAGTGTGTCGCGTACCAAATTAAGGTCATTCTCACCTTGACCTGTGACCTGTCATAGAAAATGCTTGTCTGGACCGTATTTTCAATACTATTACACTTAGAGATACCAAACTTGATATGTGGATACGTCTTGGGGTAGCGGTGCTCCGCGTACCAAAATAAGGTCACTGAGACCTTGACCTGTGACCTCTGTCAGAAAATGCTTGTCCAGACCGTATTTTCAATACTATAACACTTAGAGATACCAAACTTGGTATGTGAATACATCTTACGATATCGGTGTGTCTCATACCAAAATAAGGTCATTGTGACCTTGACCTGTGACCTCTGTCATAGAAAATGCATAGAAAATGCTTGTCCGGACCGTATTTTCAATACTATAACACTTAGAGATACCAAACTTGGTATGTGGATACATCTTGGGATAGCGTTGTGTCGCTTACCAAAATAAGATCATTGTGACCTTGACCTGTGACCTCTGTCATAGGAAGTGCTTGTCCGGACCGTATTTTCAATACTATAACATTAAGAGATGCTAAACTTGGTATGTGGATACATCTTGGGATAGCAGTGTGTCGCGTACCAAAATAAGATCACTGTGGCCTTGACCTGTGACCTCTGTCATAGAAAATGCTTGTCCGGACCGTATTTTCAATACTATAACACTTATATGTACCAAACCTGGTATGTGGATACATCTTGAGATAGTGGTGTGTCGCGTACCAAATAAGGTCTGTGTGACCTTGACCTGTGACATCTGTCATAGAAAATGCTTGTCCGGACCGTATTTTCAATACTATAACACTTAGAGATACCAAACTTGGTATGTGGATATATCTTGGGATAGCTGTGTGTCGCGTACCAAAATAAGGTCATTGTGACCTTGACCTGTGACCTCTGTCATAGAAAATGTTTGTCCGGACATTCTTTTCAATACTATAACACTTAGAGATACCAAACTTTGTATGTTAATACGTCTTGGGATAACGGTGTGTCGCATACCAAAATAAGGTCATTGTGACCTTGACCTGTGACCTCTGTCATAGAGAATGCTTGTCTGGACTGTGTTTTCAATACTATAACACTTAGAGATATCAAACTTGGTATGTGCATACATCTTGGGATAGCGGTGTGTCGTATACCAAAATAAGGTCATTGTGACCTTGACCTTGATCTTTGACCTTCATCATAGGAAATGTCCGGAAAATGCTTGTCTGAACCGTTGGAGGACTATGGATTGCCCTGGACGTCTTGTTAAGTGTAGATTGTGTTTCAGGATAATACTAAAGCATGTGAATTAATGTCATTTCAGGTTATTGAATTGAAAAAAGAAACATTGACAGCAAGTATCCACTGGCCCTAGCACAATGCGGTGCCCTCGGCCAGGGTGCGGCTGGACCACAGAAGGAACCAGCAAGTTCTGTCAAGAATGCGGGACCAAGATGGTATCCAGCTACACTGACCTTGTTGTCATCTGTGATGGCAGGTTGGATGACAAGTCACCCTGCCAGGCCGAGCTAACAGCCAATCAGAAGTTCTGTTACAATTGTGGTAAAAAGGTTGATCAACAGCTGTTTACCTGTCTGATGGAGACGTGTACAAGGTGTAGCACTGCCCTGAAACCAGGAAGTGTATTCTGTCCAGAATGTGGCATGAAGAATACCAGGACGATGTCAGGTATATCTTTTAAAAGGGTTTGTTGCGCTATTCTGGGACTAGCTTCATTTATAAGGGATCTAAAACTGTGGAAAAAGCTGAAAGAATTATCAACATATCATAAAAATACAGGAGATATAATCTTTTAAAAATTTACAAACATTCTCAAATTGAGGCAGCCATCTTGGATTGATGTCATCACGCCTTTTTACCATTTATTGCATATTGATAAATATCATTTAAAAAACAAAGAATATCACTGCAAATACATGTAAATTATAAAATAAGCATATACAGTATAAATATTTTTCTTTGTATTCATAATTTATTACATTTATTTGCTTTAAACACTTTTTGTTTATCTATTTTCTATATATGGAAAAAGGCGCGATGACGTCATCATTCAAAGATGGCTGCCTCCATTTGAGTCATTTTGAACATTTTCAAAAGGTCATATCTCCTATATATTTTAAGATATTTTGATAATATTTTCAGCTTTTCCCATGGGTTTTAAAGCCCTTTTAAATGAAACTAGTTCCAAAATAGCGCAACATTTCCTTTAATGAGAAACAAAATGACACCTCAGGGCACTCATTTGGCCTTTTTTTCGGGGCAGAAATTCAGTTGCATTCCCCTCATCTAAAAGAATACATTTTCTCAGTTGTCTGTTGAAAGTTCCCTATAAAATATTAAAAAATAAATAATTTTTAGGGGGGAATTTTGAAACTTCGCTTTGGCCAAAAACACTTTTTACCATTGGGAATGGTACCATTTATCTGTACCACTTATATAAGGGAAATAAACACTGATTGGTGTTTAATAGAAATTTTCCTTTGATAATAAAATGATGTAAAATTCCCCTTCTTTTCCCCTTCCTGAGTGCACTGGCCCCAGACCCCTAAAAGCTAAGGCCAAAAATAAAAATAAATCTGCTTCCGGTTGCCTGCCCGACACTATTTTTAAGCGACAGACTCTAAAATATTTTATGCCAAAATGAAAACAAAAATTGTTTTAATTTGTTCTGAACAATATTTATCACATATCTTACATCATGGAATTGAAACATAACACCATTCTATATTTTCTGTAATCCAGTGTGCGCTGGTTGTATAAGTATGCAAATTATTACCAAATTACACAGCAAAAGTGTAAAATATATGATTTGCCTGAAATGCCATGTGATGCATTCAGAGTTGGACATTTTCCTTTCATGTAAACAATGCGATGCTAATAAAATATTAAACTAATTAGTAAAAAGCGTGTTAAACAATGGTCTTCTGGTTTAAAATGTCCTATTATTGTAACAGAAACGCTTATTTTAACTGTGGTGGTCTTGAGGTAAACTGAAATCATAATAGAGACACTTTCACTTTGTATCCTCAACTTGTATGGGTATATTTGATTATTAGAATCTCACAATATCTTGCTAAAAAAAGAATCAAAAACAAAGAAGAAAATGACTACTGACCTACCCTATTTTTTTTGAGCATGCAATAGGAAACACACCTATTTTCCTTTTTGGCCTATATAACCAGCTGCACCAGAAACTGGCTTGTGTTAGATACAAATAATAATTCCAGTGTGAGGTCGGGGGTAATACAATTGATTTGATTTTTCTGGCCTTAGAAACAGGCACATTCGTTTGCTAACTAAGAAACGCTTTAGTTTATTAAACCTAAAATGAAAACACTGTTTTATTATGTATTAAAAAGCAGCAATCCTTATTTGAACATACATGTACACCCGAATCCTACTCAAAACATGCATTTTTATGCTCCTCCCCAAACAACACAATTGAATGAATTGATTTCATAATATTATGAGCCAGAGTAAAAGTACGATAAATGACATCAAACTGAACATTTTTGGCATCGAAAATGTAAAATTATGGCATTAAGAACATTTTTAATAGATTCTCTTCTCTCAAACTACAAGAGCTAGAGGTCTAATATTATACATGTAGCATAAGCTCTAATATTACGCATGTTGCATAGGCTTATGATCTTCTACCACCAAGTCTGGGGGTGTGACTATGGGGTCAAGTTTGCTCCCGCCCCAGTGGTCACGTGTGCCTCTTTTTCTTGTCTGAAATTTATCAAATTATCTTAACGAGGGGATCAAATCCACTTAATATGTTCTTAAAGCAGAGTGATTTGAAGTCGTTGACTTCTTGTTTTTTCATTTTTAGCTCTGCTGGCCTTGTGGGATGATGAGTTCGTCGTCCGTCCGTTAACTTTTGCCCTGTGAACACTAGGGCCTTCATTATTAATCGGATCTTTACCACTTTGCCAGTGACTTTATATCAATGAAAGCTTGGACAAGTTAGAAAACCAGCCAGATCGGATTAATTTCACCGGAGTGATGGCCCTTGTCTTGCTGAAAAATGCCATATTAAGCCTTGTGAACACTCTAGCACCTTCATTTATTATTTGATCTTTACCAAACTTGCACAGAGTGCTAATATCAATGAAAGCTTGGACAAGTTCGAAAACCAGCCATATCAGATCAGTTTGGTCCTTGTTTTCTGAAAAATGCCATTTTCTGCATTGTGAACACTCTAGCACCTTCATTTATTATTTGATCTTTACCAAACTTGCACAGATCGTTAATACCAATGAAAGCATGGGAAAGTTTGAAAACCAGCTAATTGGGTCAGTAACTTGGGAGTTATGGCTCTTGTTTTTTTCCTGAAAAATTCCTTTTTCTGCCTAGTGAACACTCTAGCACCTTTATTTATTATTTGATCTTTACTAAATTTGCACAGATTGTTAATATCAATGAAATTTGTAAACCAGCTAAATTGGGTAGTAACACCAGAGTTACGGCCCTCGTTTTTTTTCTGAAAAATGCATTTTCTGCCTTGTGAACACTCTAGCACCTTTATTTATTAGTTGATCTTTACCAAGCTTGCACAGATTGTTAATATCAATGACAGCTCAGACAAGTTCGAAAACCAGCCAGATCTGATCAGTAACACAAGAGTTACGGCCCTTGTTTTTTCGGAAAAGTTCCGTTTTCTGCCTTGTGAACACTGTAGCACCTTCATTTCATATTTGATCTTTACCAAGCTTGCACAGAGTGTTAATAGCAATGAAATCTTGGACGAGTTCAAAAAACAGCAAGGCCGGAATTTTGGCCCTTGTTTTTGCTAAAATATGCCATTTTCTGCCTTGTGAACACTCTAGCACCTTCATTTATTATTTGATCCTTACCAAACTGACACTGATTGTTATTATCAATGAAAACTCGCACAAGTTTGAAAACTACCCAAATTGAATGAGTAACAGCAAAGTTATGGCCCTTGATTTGTTAAAAAATGCCTTATTCTGCCTTGTGAACAATATAGCACCTTCATTTATTATTTGATCTTTACTAAATTTGCACAGATTGTTAATATCAATGAAATTTGGATGAGTTTGAAAACCAACCAAATGAGATTAGTAACAGCAGAGTTATGGCCCTTGTGGACATTCTAGCATTTATTATTTGATCTTTACCAAACTTACACAGATTGTTAATATCAATGTAAGCTCGGACAAATTTGAAAACCAGCCAAATCGTATTAATAACACCGGAGTTACGGCCCTTGATTTAGTTAAAAATTATGTATTTTGCCTCATTAAGACGATAGGGCTTTCATTTGGCCAGATTTGAATGAACTTTGCATGGATGATCAGTACCAAATCTAGTTATATATCTTCACCATGTTCCAGTTAAATGATTTTTGGCAGAGTTATGGCCATTTAAAGGTTTTAACACACAAACTTTGTCCAGACTTTTTTTTACTGAACCCCTGGCCAGATTTCAGCAAAACTTTGCAGGGAAGATCAGTACCAGGCGTATTGGTGCATTTCATCACTAATTGTTCCGCTTTAATGATTTTTTGCTGAGTTATGACCTTTTAAAGGTTTTACTACACACATTTTATCTGGACTATTTCTCTTGAACCCTGGGCTGGATTATAACGAAACTTTGCAGGGATGATCATTACCTGAACCCCTGGCCGGATTTCAGTGTGAAACTTCACAGGGTTGGTCAGTTCCAGGCCTAGTTGTGCATGTCATCGCCATATTCCAGTTGAATGATTTTTGGGCGTTATAGCCCTTTAAAGGTTTTGATACACAAACTTTATCCGGACTTGTCTCTTCTGAACTCGTGGTCGAATTCCAACGAATTTTGGTAGGGAAGATGAGTACCAAGCCTAGTTGCGCCTATCATCGCTGTGTTCTGGTTGAATGAGTTATGGCCTAATATACACAAACTTTATCCAGACAATTTTTTCTGAACCCATGGCTGGAATTAAGTGAAACTTGGCAGGAATGATCAGTACCAAGCCTAGTTGCTCATGTTGTTGTCGTGTTCCCCATCAAAGACTCCATATAGCCAGCCAGTAGAGCCATTCAGGCCCCTTTGGGCCTCTTGTTGAAGAGTCGTCATATGAGAACACTGCAATTTTTTTTGTGTGAGCTGACTGAGTATTACTTTGTATTGTTATACATACCTTAGTGTAACCATGCTTATGTAAATGCATTAAACTGTACTCAAATTTTTAAGAAATATGTAACATTAGTTCTGTTCTCATTTATAAAACTAATTGCTATACTTTTAGTATAGTTTTCTGTGTTTGCATGTCTATTGTCTATTCTTATGTACCCATTATTTTGCCCCGTGTGGTTCTCGGGGGCCCCGTTTGGTCACGGGGCAAAGAATAGTGCCACTGCAGATCCCTTTGGAGGGATAGGCAGAGGGGTAGAATCCCCCCAAATTCATGTTCATTTTATCATTTTTTGTTCATGTTCATTAAAGGTCTTCATCATGATCCCTGCATTGTTTCAGGTGCTATCTCGCTCGCATAAAAAGAGCAGTGGCAGAAAAACAATAACGTGGCTCCAGCGTAAATGGAGTTTCTACGATAGAATTTGCAGCAACTCTGCAGTTCAGGGTGAGAAGGTTCTAGGCCCATTTTCCATATTTTATCTCGATGTACATGGAAGATGAGCCTGGCATGTTCATGCCTTTTAGGCGCCATATAACCTGTTCATGTGTTGGTGCGCCTTAAAACACCAATTCAAGTACCCAATACTTTAGTTGATCAATTCCTAGAACAATCATCAGCGACAAAGCTACAATCGATGTTCAGTTTCACTTTCTTTTTCCAAAATATTTGTGACAAGTGTAAAAACTACTTTACTTTCACTTTCATTTTATTTCTAGAAGTTTTTTTATCAGTTTGTCATTGATAAACAAGAAATTGATCAATGTACAAAGTACATTGTTATATTCATACGCATATTCAAAGGGCTTTCGTGGATGTATCATGGATTTAAACTTAACATGAGGTTGTACATAATAATTTTTCAGTATAATCTGTGAACTTTATATTGTATGTAATACCTATTATTTGATAAAAGTGCTCTGATCTAACCAATTGCACCTTAATCTTTAAAAAAAAATGTATTAGTGATTTTTATAAACACTTTTTATATTATGGTTTAACATATATTATTAATATAGCATGTCATTTTCCATCTGACTGTCCATATCTATGTCGGGTCGTTAACTTTTAGCTGACAAGTGATTGTGGCTTACAACTTCCAAAGTATTAGGTCTGCTCCATATTATTTTGAAACCTTGTACAAATCTTCAGAATGATCAAAAAATACAATCTGAAAAATGTCCATACCTCTGATTCATATATTTTTTCTTTGAAAAAGGTTTAACCTGGAACTTAACCTTACCTTTTGCAATTAAGTGATTGTGACTGATGAATTTCAAATTACTATGTAATCTTTTTCAGCTTCATCCAATTAGTTCATATGAAAAAGGTCCATGACTCTCTCAATTATATTTATGTAATTATTTCCCTTTGACAAAGGTTTAACCTGGAACTTAACCTTTTATTTCTTCGTTATCAGCGCTAAGGCTTTGAAACTTAAAACAAATGCGCTTTTTTACCCCAAAAATAAAATCTAATGGTCCCATAAACCATAATATTTTGTATTAAGTCCCTTAGAAAAACTTAACTTAGAATTAGAAATACTTCCCTTCCCCCTCCCTACTACACACACACACACACACACACACACACACACACACTTTCCTGGCCCCCAATATCTGAAAAGTTCTTATGCCCAATAACTGAAACGTTCCTATGCCACTAACAGGGAGTGAGATGAAAGTGCACTGTTAAATACCATATTCAACCTAATTACTGCACGTCTCTATAATCACCCAATAAGGTTATTTCCAAGCGCGCAGATCTCCATTTGCACCATTGCTTTCAAACTCATTGAGAAAGATATATTCTATTTTTATGAATGATTAAAAGGGCACTCCTGGACCAATTGATGTGCTGATGTAGGCCTTTTTGTGTTGCCTTTTCGAAGAAAAGTGCGATAAATAGGGATCACTTTGTCGTCAGTCCGTCCGTCCGTCAGTCCACCCACCAGTCCGTCCGTCACGAAAACTTAACGTTGGCTATAACTTTCTCATTTCATGATATTTCTTAATCAAACTTTCAACATATACTCATCATGACAACACCGACATGACCATACTAAAATATAAAGGTGAAGGTCACACTGAAGGTCGTTAAATGGGTTAAATACTTGTTTTTTCATGAAAACTTAACTTTGGTTATAACTTTCTCATTTCTTGATATTTCTTCATCAGACTTTCAGGATATACTCATAATGCCATTATCGACCATACTAAAATATAAAGGTCAAGATTACACTGAAGTTCATTATATAGGTTAAATACACATTTTTTTTCTTCATGAAAACTTAAGATTGGCTATAACTTTCACATTTCTTGATATTTCTTCATCAAACTTTCAATATATACTCATCATGATAACACCGACATGACCATGCTAAAATATAAAGGTCAGGGTCACACTGAAGGTAATTAACTTTTCACAATGGTGCTGCATCAAACTTTCATGGGTTAAATACTCATTTTTTTGTTCATGAAAACTTAATGTTGCCTATAACTTTCTCATTTCTTGATACTTATTTCATCAGACTTTCAATATATACTCATCTTGACAACATCGACATGACCATACTAAAATATAAAGGTCAAGGTCACACTGAAGGTCATTATATGGGTTTAATACTCATTTTTTTTCACGAAAACATAACGTTGGTTATAACTTTCTCATTTCTTCATCAGACTTTCAATATATACTCATCATGACAACATCAACATGACCATACTAAAATATAAAGGTAAAGGTCACACTGAAAGTAGTTATATGGGTTAAATACTCATTTTTTTCACAAAAACTTAACGTTGGTTATAACTTTCTCATTTCTTGATATTTCTTTATCAAACTTTCATATATACTCATTATGACAACATCAACATGACCTTACTAGCTTATAAAGGTCAAGGTCACACTGAAGGTCACTATATGGGTTAAATACTAATTTTCTTCACAAAAACTTAACATTGGTTATGACTTTCTCATTTCTTGATATTTCTTCATCAGACTTTCAATATATACTCATCATGACAATACCGACATGACCATACTAAAATATAATGGTCAAGGTCACACTGGAGGTCATTATATGGGTTAAATACTGATTTCCTTCACAAAAAACTTAACGATGCTTATAACTTTCTCATTTCTTGATATTTATTCATCAGACTTTCAATATATACTCATCATGACAACATTGACATGATCATACTAAAATATAAAGGTCAAGGTCACACTGAAGGTCATTATATGGGTTAAATACTCATTTTTTTCTTCACGAAAACTTAGTCAGGCCAGTTTGTCAAGGTCATTTATTTGGGTCCAAAAAAACTTGTTATACTGACAAAGCACTGACATGCGACACACGTGTTCCGTGGAACACCCATCTAGTTGATATTTGCCATGTGTTGAAATTTTCTTGCAGCTTAGAAAAGTCAGTCAGAACGTCACGTGCTTACAGTTCAAAGACCTTTGATCTTGGCCGAGGTTGCAGCTTGATATGAATAATGCAGCACCATTGTGAAAAGTTAATAAAACAGTTCTTATACCAGCTTAGAGCGAGGAATTATAAAAATAATATAGTCCCCCTTTTATTAAGATGACCACTTGTTTGTACTCGCTATCGGTTTGTTTGTTTGTATGGTGTTTTACGTCATTTTCAACACATGTAAGGATATATATGACGGTAAATTTTTTTGTGGTGGAGGCAGATCACCCACTTTTCCTGGGTAGAACCAGTACTGTACACCTCCCGCCATCCATAAGAATCGACATTTCCTCACTTACAAATCAAGCTCACAGTGGGATTCGAACCCGCAGCAGTGATAAGCGAAGGTTTACAACGCAACTTGTTAAATCCCTGTGCACTGTTACAAAAGTTTTCTTAGCTAACTCATAATTATACGAACTGATGATCATAGAAATTAAAAAAATTACATAGGGAGTGCTAGTAACTTTGTACATATCGTACAAATTCACAATTGCTTGTTTTCTTACCTGGCCATGTTTTAGTCTGCGCTTATTATGCAGACATTTTACCACTCCTTTTTACAATAATTAAAAAACAACTAACAGCACCGTGCAATAATCAGGTTGAATATGGTACAATGAATTACTGCAATGTTGTTTTCTGGATATTCAGATCAAACTTTGCATATATGTAATGTTTGATCCGAATATCTCAGGAAGTATATATAACATATGATCTGAACATCTCAGAAAACACTGCAATAATTTATTGGATTTAATATATATATTTGATATTAAACAATGCACCACATATTTGACAAGTTTAAGATTTGAACCCTTCATTATACCCCATTGTAGGCGTGAATGACAAAGATAAGATACAATTAACTTACTGTACTTGTTTTTAGCTCGACTGATCAGAGATCAGCAGAGCTTATGCCGTGGTGCGGCGTCCGTCGTCCGTCTGTCCGTCCATAAACTTTTATTTGTAGCGACTACTCCTCTGAAGCTACTGGATGGATATTCATGAAACTTTACAGAAATGTTGCCCATGAAGTCTAGTTGATCCTAGCAAAATTCATGTTGATGTGAAATCCAAGATGGCCACCAAAGCTAAAAATAGATTTTTAAAATACAAGTTTGTAGCGACTGCTTCTTGAAAACTCTTAAGTGATATTGATATGGGACTTTTTCTAAAATGATCAGCATGACATGATGTTGGTCCTTGTCGAAAATCGTTTTGATTCGGCGTTAAACATGGCTGCCAGCGGCCATCTTTGTTTACATAGAGTTATATAATGAAAACTTGTAGCGACTACTCCTCTGAAACTACTTGACGGATTTTCATGAAACTTCACAGGAATGTTGCTCTTGATGTCTAATTGATCCTAGCAAAATTTCAGGTCGGCTGGAAATTCAAAATGGCCGTCTCGGCTAAAATAATTTTTCAAAATACAAGTTTGTAGCGACTACTTCTTGAAAACTATAAGTGATATTGATATGGGACTTTTTCTAAAATGATCAGCATGCCATGATGTTGGTCCTTGTCAAAAATCTTTTTGATTCGACGTTAAACATGGCTGCCAGTGGCCATCTTTGTTTACATAGAATTATATAGTAAAAACTTGTAGCGACTACTCCTCTGAAACTACTAGGCGAATTTTCATGAAACTTTACAGGAATGTTGCTCTTAATGTCTAATTGATCCTAGCAAAATTTCAGGTTGGCCGGAAATTCAAGATGGCCGCCATGGCTAAAAATAGATTTTCAAAATACAAGTTTGTAGCGACTACTTCTTGAAAACTATAAGTGATATTGATATGGGACTTTTTCTAAAATGATCAGCATGACATGATGTTGGTCCTTGTCAAAAATCGTTTTGATTCGATGTTAAACATGGCTGTCAGCGGCCATCTTTGTTTACATAAAGTTATATAATTAAAACTTGTAGCGACTACTCCTCTGAAACTACTTGACGGATTTTCATGAAACTTCACAGGAATGTTGCTCTTGATGTCTTATTGATCCTAGCAAGAGTTCAGGTCTGCCGGAAATTCAAGATGGCCACCACGGCTAAAAATAATTTTTCAAAAAACAAGTTTGTAGCGACTACTTCCTGAAATCAACATCAATCAGTAGAGCTTCAAGGTCATTGACCTCTTGTTTTTTTTGGGATCACTAAATTATTATGTTATACCAAACTTTAAGAACAGCATTCTTTCAGTAGAACATAATCAGACACTTCCTCTATTGTTATAATACCCATGCGAGAAGTAGAGTGTCCTCAGGCCTTCTTGGTCCTCTCGTTTATTGACCGTTGTAAATTCAAATATTTATCCCTGAAGTATATTTTCTTCAGTATTTTGGATTTCAATATTTAGCCTTTAATAATACTTGAAGTACATGATATTTTTACTTTATTTGATTCATTATGATACTAAATACATTTGTTCACTTCAGATTCAGATAATTCAGCTACACTATTGTTGGATATCCCTCCCTTGAATAGTGGAGACAGCTCTCCCTTGAATGGTGGAGACATCCCTCTCATGGAGAATGGTGGCAATCAAAACACTGATCCACTACCAAGTGGTGACAGCCAACCTACCCAACCTACAACTCTAATTAGTGACAGCCAACATACCAAACCTAGAGCTCCAAGTGGTGACAACCAGCCTACAACTCCAAGTGGTGACAGCCAACCTACAACTCCAAGTGGTGACAACCAACCTACAACTCCAAGTGCTGACAACCAAACTACTATTCCAAGTGCTGACAACCAACCTACCAAACCTACAGCTCCAAGTGCTGACAGCCAATCTACCAAACCTAGAGCTCCATGTGGTGACAACCAGCCTACAACTCCAAGTGGTGACAACCAGCCTACAACTCCAAGTGGTGAAAACCAACCTACAACTCCAAGTGCTGACAACCAAACTACTATTCCAAGTGCTGACAACCAACCTACCAAACCTACAACTCCAAGTGCTGACAGCCTATCTACAACTCCAAGTAGCGACAGCCAACCTACCAAACGTACACCAAATGCTGACAGCCAACCTACTAATCCATTATTAAGTGACAAAAGTCATCCAACCATTAGAAGTATGGAGACCCAATCAACACCAGACAAACCACCAGATATGGTAACACCTGATGACATTCCGATTAAAAGTGAACCTGAAAAAGAAAATATGAATAAAGAACATGAAAATGCTATTCAACCACCTACTGGTCAAAGTACCTTAAGTGAAGATCCTCACCATGATAATAGTCCAGTAATCATTAAAAGTATCATAAGACCAACAGAAGAAGAAAAGGGAAAAAATATATTATTGGAACACAGACCAGAGGTTGACGTTGATACTGAGAACAGTGCTTTATCTCAACAACTAGGAAACAAAGGTGTAGGAAATCTGAACATAATAAATGAATCTGATAAAAATAGTTCAAATGCACAGGATGAAGCACAAACAACTGAAAAAAGCCCAAAATATTCTACTGACAGTGATGAGTTTCTGAGCTGCACAAGTTCAAACGAATCTGACAATGATGACAATACTGACAGTGCATTTAAGAAAAAGAGCAAAAGAAATGACAAGAAGAAAAGCAAGAAAATCAGTTTGAAAAATAACAAATTGCCGGAACAACAATCACAGGAAAAAGAACATATTGCTAAAGATATAGCGAAGGATGCAAAAGATGAAACCAAAAATGAGAAGACTGTGACATCGGAGAAGAGTACTGTAGTTGACACAAATACAGACCAGCCTAAAAAGTTCACGGAGTCAGTGTTTGGAACAGGTAGAACAAAGAAATTGGATGAAAAACAAGACACACTTCAAACTTCAACTGCAACTCACTCAAGCTTATTTCAGATTAACTCAAAGGATAAAAGTGATAAGAATAAATCAGAACAGAAAGATGTTCCTGCTGCTAAAAAAGGGACTCTTCCTGAAATTTCGAAAACTCACAAAAATCAGAAAGAAGAAGCTTGTGCTTCAGGAACAACAAACATAAAGGCTAGAAGTGGCGATGGAGGGGATGATGCTGATGAAAATAAAGCAAAGAGTAATGATGCAGATGGAACTGATGTTGATGCAGGTGCACTTACAAGACGAAAGAAGAAAAATGAAAAGAAGAAAGATCAAACTGCCCCCAAAAATGCACAAGCACAAGAGGTACTATAATTACGTTTTCTAAT
Source organism: Cyrtodaria siliqua (assembly GCA_037043455.1). NCBI lineage: Eukaryota > Metazoa > Mollusca > Bivalvia > Adapedonta > Hiatellidae > Cyrtodaria > Cyrtodaria siliqua. The sequence goes on from JAWPHD010000484.1 coordinate 174,487, forward strand.
TGTTTATGCACTTAACAGTATTTTCCCCCAAGAGAATTAGACAAATGCAAATTTAAATAATTGTAAATTGATTGTTGTCTTATTCCCATCCCAAGGTGCAACATTTATGTTTAGTATCAATATCAGATAACCCCATGTTGGTACCAAGTTCCCTGCCCTGTGGAATTCATTTCTGTCTAATACCCGGGTACACCTGCTACCCTGCCACCTCCAACTCCTCCCTCAGTGGAGGAAAACATTAATTGTTTTTTTTAAATGATGTCTGCCCCTATACTTAAGAGACATTATTTTTGTTGCTTTCCCATGTTTGTTGTCAAAAAGTGTGTGTCCTAAACTCCTCTAACAGTATTTTATCGTACGGATGCTCATGAATCTTTTAAAAAAGAAATAATTTGAAGCGGAGATAAGCTCATATGTTGTTGCAGCATTTCATGTGATGTTTTGTCGCCTGCATAGCATGGCAGACACGTAGGGATCACTTCGTCCGTCGTCCGTTGTCCGTCACACTTTAACCTGCAACCTAACCTTGGCCATAACTTGAAAAGTGTTTGACATATGTTCATAAAACTTCATACACATCTTCATCTTAACTCAAGGAACCCAAGGAATGTCATTACACATGTCCAATAACTCTAACTTTCAGTTTGACAGAGTTATGCCCCCTTTTATAAAACTTTAACCTGCAACCTAACCAGGCTCATAACTGGCCATAAGTTAAGACTTATTGGACCTTTGCTCACGAAACTTCACAAGCATATTCATCTTACCACACAGAATATTGTTACCCACGATCAATAACTCTGACTTTCATTTCAGCAGAATTATGCCCCTTTTCATAAAACTTCAACCTGCAGCCTGGTTAGCTCATGGCCATAACTTGAAAAGTATTGGACCTATGTTCATGTAAATTCACACACATATGTCCAATAACTGACTTTCATTTTGGCAGAGTTATGCCCCCTTTTCATAAACTTTAACCTGCAACCTAACCTAGCTCATAACTTCGCAAAATATTGACCTATGGTCATGAAACTTTACACATTTCTTCCTTATCAAATCAATTATTCAATGCAGATTTATGCTCCTTTTCATAAACATTAACACTTTAAAAAAACCTGCTCCATAATTCATGAAGGATTGCACCCTCTGTCTTCACGATTTATAGTTAGATTGTACTTGCTGAAATAAGCACACGGCAGGCGACACAAGTGTTCCGTGTGGAACACCTTTCTAGTTTAACTTTTAGAGTGCCTGCTGTTTCTTTTATTAGTTACCACTGTTTTATAAGTCACCGAAAGCCTTAAACTCTTCATCTAGATTGAAGTTAGAACTCTTCATCTAGATGTGAAGTTATAACTCTTCATCTAGATGTGAAGTTAGGACTCTTCATCTAGATGTGAAGTTAGAACTCTTCATCTAGATGTGAAGTTAGAACTCTTAAATATATCTGTGACTGAATATGCGTAAAATGAATTATGAGTTGGTAAACTCTTAATTCAGTGTTCCACTTTTTTGGTTTGGCCTGCCTGGTTAAAGCCATTTATATTGTGTCTATAGAGTTTACATTATCAAAATATATAAGTTATATATATACCTCTTCATCAGTAGGTTTAAAAATGGTGTACATATGTTGCAAAATGTGGCTGTTGTTGGCAGGATAGCTACTTTAAATAAAGTTTAATCAGAAATGACCAAAAATGTTATGATTGCCATGACTGTATGGTGTTAAAACATGCTGTTAGCACCTTTATCACGTCAGTTTATAACAACTAACAAATGCATGATTATCTAATTTGGACACAATAAGTCTATAATTTACGATTTGATAGTCTGCTGATCTCGTTAGTGGTTTCTTAATGATCAAAACTATTGATATTTGATGTAAAAGTTGATAAAGTTTGGCAAAAGTTGTCTTATGCATTTAAAATATATATGGAAAACAATCGGGGGGTCGTCGGGTCTCAAAAGTGGTCGCATAAGACAATTGGTCACTGATTGAATGTGGTTGCATGAGCACATTTGACTATAAACATTCTGATCAAAACTGTGTCAAAGTGACGGACCTTGACCAGACTTTTACACTTCAATGATTCTGGCTACCTCCATTTCTAAGTCACATCCTTTATACAGGACCCTTTTAACCTTCTTAAGTGGGCTGAAATTTGGCCCCTTTGGGCCTAATTTCAGTACTTCCAAATTCTTAATTGCAAAAACCTATATTTTCCAAATTCTGAAGAAAACAAATGTACTGTAGGCTTTTTGTGGGAATCTAGGGGTCATTTTTTTTTAAAAATTGTCTATTCTGAAGGGCCAATACATAACGAGTGGACCTAATAATAGAACGCAAGGAAGTTCATGCTGCACAGTAATATCCTAGGTTACGCATCAGGGTTAATTTAAGCATTTTATGCCTGATTTCGTTCAACATTCATGGTGAATTAAAATTTTAGATCTGAACAACTATATTTCACATGTATGAAATGCTTATTTTATTTCACTGCTAAAAATTTCACTATTTCATTGCTAAGCATAAAATAAAAAACATTTTGTTATTTTTGTATATTTTTTTGTGTATAGCTCTATTTTTTTTTTTTTTTTTCTTCTTCAAAATATATGATCAGCCAAACTTGAGTCATAGTTGCATCTGAGGTATTGATTGAATTGGATTTTATAGTCGCACCAACAGCTAAGGTCATATGGCGACTTTCCAGCTTCCATTGGTGGAGGAAGACCCCAGGTGCCCCTCCGGGCAATTTTCGTGCACGGCCAGGCACCTGGGTAGAACCACCGACGTTCCGCAAGCCAGCTGGATAGCTTCCTCACATAAAGATTCCTAGGCCCCTGAGGCATCTGAGGTAGTAACTATGACAGTATGACCTAATAAAATAATATATATTGAAAAAAGCATTCTTCTCAAAATGTCTTCTGGCTGTGCATTGTGGTTTTGTTTCCTCAAAGTTTAATATGTACAAAATATATATATATATATATATATATTTCAGACTACTGCTGGTTGTAAAAAGAATAAGAACTCAGAACCAAAAAGGTTAGTTGATTAAAGTATGTGATGTACCCAGACATGCCTGCTTTAAAGATGTGGATGACATTCTTCATGAAAAGTGCAATATTGACGAAATCAATGAGGAGACAGATTGTGTTTGTTTTTTATGGCTTCATGAATTCTGTTTTATGTTCACGCAGTCGTTAGTTGATTGACTTAAAGTGATTTTTCCAAATTCTAAAACAGTATGCTGTTTATAACTTTTAAATAATGAGCCCTTTTTCAGTATTTATCAAATTATATTTTTAATTTTACAAAGTTACCATACTGTAACAAATACATATTTGTAATTAATATGTATTCCAGAAATGTACAACCAAGCAACCAGAATGAGCAGAAGATTAACGTCCACTTCCATGTGTTAATTCCACCTGAGTTTAAATTCAAATCAGCTACTGATGAAGTCCAGCTGCGCTTCGGGCATACCAATATGGGTGGATGGAATACGAATAAATGGAAACTAAAGCTTGTTAAGTATGTCTGTTATTTTGCATAATATATTGTTGTCTGAGTAAGAAAAGTTGTCCAGAAATTGAAGACCGAACTTGTGCAAATCAATATCATGTAATCATGTGTAGGGCAGATATTTCTGATAAAAAATTACAGGAGTCATTTCTCTTTATAATTCTAAGTCGTCTTAATATTGTAAAATTTTGTATCGCCTACTTTTAAAACTATATGAGCTAACATTACCAAACTAAATGTGAAAGATTACTACCTAGAAATTATAAAACAGGTACAAATTACAGGAGTTCTCTTTATATGTTAAAGAAAAGTCTTCCGTCTGTGTCGCAAACTTGTGTCGCTTACTCCTAAAACATGTTAAACCTGCTTACACCAAACTTGGTGTGCAAGATCATTAGCAAGTAATGATGAGTAGGAAGCAAGGGTAGATAAATGGGATACAAAATACAGGAGTTATTTATCTTTATAGTTTCATTCTGGTCTTAATATTGTAAAGCTTGTCGCCTTCTCCTCTAAAACTGTAATAGCTAACCTGACGACAAACTAGGTGTGTAAGATCACTATCATATAACCGTGTGTAAGAAGCAAGGGCAGATAAATCTGATAGAAATTACAGGAGTTATTGCCCTTTATTATTTACTGAAAAACCATGTGTTTTTTTTTTAAAGTAATTCTTTTTAGTGTTGTTCATTTGCAACACTAATTTCAACCATGTTTGTGTTTTTGTGGTCTAAAATCTGTATCTGATCTATGTATATTATTCATATTAAACTTCTGTATTTTATTGTCTTTATTGAGCCATTGCAAAAATCTGTATCTGATCTATGTATATTTTTCATATTAAACTTCTGTATTTTATTGTCTTTATTGAGCCATTGCAAAAATCTGTATCTGATCTATGTATATTTTTCATATTAAACTTCTGTATTTTATTGTCTTTATTGAGCCATTGCAAAAATCTGTATCTGATCTATGTATATTTTTCATATTAAACTGTATTTTATTGTCTTTATTGAGCCATTGCATTTGTTGTTATCAGCTGTTTAACAATAGTGAAAATGTTTACATGTGTTTTCAGTATTATTGACATTGCATATTATATAAATTATGAAGGCTTTGCTGCACTTTCTTGGGTGAACAGCCCGGTGTGGTTCCGGGGTCCCCATTTGGTTATGGGGCAAAGAATAGGACCACTGCAGATCCCGCTGAAGGGGAAGGCAGAGGGGTAGAACCCCCCAAATTTATGTTCATTTTATCATTTTTTGTTCATGCTCATTAAAGGTCTTCATCATGACCCCTGCATTGTTTCAGGTGCCATCTCGCTCATATCACTAGAGCAGTGGCAGAAAAACTATAACGTGACTCTAGCGTAAATGGAGTGTCTACAATAGAATTTGCAGCAACTCTGCAGTTCAGGGTGAGAAGGTTTTAGGCCCGTTCTCCATATTTTATCTCAATGTACATTGAGGATGAGCCTGGCATGTTCATTCCTGTTAGGTGCCATATAACCTTTCATGTGTTGGTGCGCCTTAAAACCCCAATTCAGTTCAATTGGGTGAGCAACTTAACGTTCAAAGCGCCTTTGTTATTGATGTAATAACATTAATGTAACAACTGTTTTCTGTACTTTTAAGGGATCAACCAATTGGTGTTTTAGAGATGGGGATAGAAATTGATATCCCAAAATCATTAATTGTGGGATCAACACTTGAATACAAATACCTAGTCAAAAAGCAGCCAGAGAAGAAAAAGGATGCAGCAACAATCATATGGGACTATTACTACAGGTTTGGAAGAGTTGGTGCAGAAGTGAATAGGCATTTGAGAACTCCTGATAAATGGAACATAAAGGGTAAATATTTAAATGCCCCGACACAAACGTCCAGCTGGCATATTGTGTAACCTTTGCCTGCCGGTCTATTTTATGTCATCTGTCTTTTGCTTTATTGACTTCCTGTTTGAAACTGCTTCACCAGCTTCGACCAAACTTCACATAGATGATCCTGAGACCAGTGGTTTTCAAGTTTGTTAAGATTAGGGTAACATGACATCCAAGAAGGTCACCATTACTAGATATATTTAAAACCTTAAAAAAATCTTTTCAAGAACAGCTTAACAGATTTCAACAGTTTTGCTTAGAAATGATTGTACAAGACTATCAAAATTGTTCAAATGAAGTCCCTGCAGGGTCGAAATTCAAACCTGACTGGTTACATAGATATTTTGCATGTTTACATAGCAAAAAACTTAAAAAAACATTTTTCTCTAAAACCACAACGCATAAAGCCCAGGGGTGAGTTTTGCATAGAGTTATATAGGAAAATCAGAAAACAGTCTTACTTCTGCAACTGTAACAGAAGAGATTTTAATATTTTGCCTGTATCATTATATTGTGGTCTTCTACCAAGTTGTTCAAATGGCAACCATAGGCTTCAAGTTTGGCACTGCCTCTGAGGTCACATTTTACATAGGCTTATGTAGGGGAAAAAATCAATCTCATTAAAATCCGACCCTTTATCACGCTATGATACTCTTCGCTACTAGGATCTAATGACATTCCATTACAAGTCACATCCGATTGATCTTACGATTATCCAATCAGATTTGAGCCTACAAAATTGTTTGGTATTGACAGCTTCACTGCGTATGTCGCATTTTCAGTAAAACGCTGTGGAGCAGTCTACGCTTGGTATTGAAAAAGACAATGTCCGTAACTTTTAGCTTATGAAACATAAACGAATTGTGTTGACAAACGTAATACACCAACCATTATTGAATTTTGAATAGGGGTGTTTAAGGCGCACCAACACATGAAAGGTTATATGGCGCCTAACAGGAATGAACCTGCCAGGCTCATCCTCCATGTACATCGAGGTAAATAAGGAGAATGGGCCTAGAACCTTCTCACCCTGAACTGCAGAGTTGCTGCAAATTCTATTGTAGACACTCCATTTAAGCTTGAGCCACGTTATAGTTTTTCTGCCACTGCTCTAGTGATATGAGCGAGATGGCACCTGAAAACAATGCAGGGGTCATGATGAAGACCTTTAATGAGCATGAACAAAAAATGATAAAATGAACATGAATTTGGGATGGTTCTACCCCTCTGCCTTCCCCTCCAACGGGATCTGCAGTGGCCCTATTCTTTGCCCCGTACCAAACGGGGCCATTACTGAATATTTGCTGAAAACAAGAAAAAAAGATTGATGTGAATTTAATAGCAGTACAAAAATATTACCGATTCTTGGGATTGAGCCCACACTAAAATGACACTCATGTGTCAGCGGTCCAGTACGCTTTCAACTGAGCTAATCGGGCTACACGTACTACGGTATACTATTTAGGCTATATAATGTGATAATTTCTGTGGAATATATATTTTCAAAATACATGACAGCGCCCATGATTTTCTTTGTATCTTGATGTACAACATGCCATTTAGTGCAGTTTTAGCTCTACTGGCCGAAGCTTATGGGATGACGAGTTGTCCGCCGTCGTCAGTTAACTTTTGCCTTGTGAACACTCTAGGGCCTTCATTATTATTTTTATCTTTACCAAACTTGCACAGATTGTTAATATCAATGAAAGCTCAGACAAGTTTGAAAACCAGCCAAATCGGATCAGTAACACCGGAGTTATGGCGCTTATTTTTTCTGAAAAATGCTGTTTTCTGCCTTGTGAACTCTCTAGCACCTTCATTTATTATTGATCTTTACCAAACTTGCACAGATTGTTAATACTAATGAAAGCTTGGACATGTTTGAAGATCAGTCAAATCGGATCAGTAACACCAGAGTTATGGCCCTTGTTTTTTATTTGAAAAATGCCATTTTCTGCCTTATGAACACTAGCTCCTCCATTTCATTTTCCATCTGGTCTTTACCAAACTTTAAGAGATTGTTAATATCAATGAAAGCTTGGACAAGTTCGAAAACCAGCTATATCGGACCAGGAACACCAGAGTTATGTGCCCTTGAATTATTGAAATATGCCATTTTCAGCCTTTTGAACACTCTAGCACCTTCATTTTGTATTCGATCTTTCCCAAACAATGGCCAGATTGTTGATATCAATGAAAGCTGTAAGGAGTTTGAAACTCGGGCAGATCGAACGAGTAACACCGGTGTTTATGGCCCCTTTTCAATATTGGTTATGAACGCTCCAAACTCAAAGGGTCACTGGAGGCAATTTTTTTTCATAGGAAACCTTGGTTTATGGGTTCAATTTTTTTAATAATTTTTATTTATTTTAATTTTTGTCTCGCCTTTTTAGCTCGACTATTCAAAGAATAAGAGAGCTAATGTAATCACCACGGGGTCGGTGTCAGCTTCGGCGTTGGTGTCGACGTCCCACATCAAGCTTTATGTCTCTTACATTCTTATCCTAGCACAACCAAATTTGGCCATGGGCTTTCTTATAGCATTATCTTAAACACTGCAATTTTGGTACCTGTGACCAATGGGCTCCCATGGAACCCAAATAAAATGTGTCCCATTTCACATCAAATTTTGCATGTAAGCTGTGTTTACAAGACTATATATCTTACATTTCTTATCATAGCACAACCAAATTTGGCCATGAGCTTCCTTATAGCATTATCTTAAGGGCTGCTTAAGTTAATTTTGGTTTTTGTAACCCCTGGGCTCGCATGGAACCCAAATTCTGATGCGTCTATTTCACATAAAATTTTGCGTGCAAGCTGTGTTTACAGGTCTATATCTCTTACATTTCTTGTCCTAGCTCAACTAATTTGGGAATTGGTTTCCTTATAGTATGTTGTAAAGGGTTGCTTAAGTAATTTTGTCTTCTGCAATAAAGGCAGATCTAGGTTTGCATGTAAGCTGTTGTATATATATCTATAATTTTAGTTTGAGATATTTTATTAGCATTATACATCATATTCATACTTCACCCATATTGGGGCATGGGCTCCCTCTCCCTGACCCCGAACCTCCCCCCCCCCCCCCCCACCACTGGCCTTTTTTTTTTTTTTTTTTTTTTTTTTTTTTTACATATTTCTGTGTTTTGGTCAATTCTTTCACATATAGCTATGTTGTCCCTCCCCCCCACTCAAAACTCATAATTTTTATTTATTTTACATATTTCTGTGTTGTTTTGTTAAATTCTTACACATATTAGCTATGTTGCTTTCCCCCCCCCCCCCCCCCCCCCCCCCCCTCCCCCCCCCCCCCCCCCCCCCCCCCCCCTCCCCCCCCGCCACCCACACACACACACCACCCACACACACCACCCCAGCACTCGAAACTCATAATATTTAAAAAAAAAAATACATATTTCTATGTTGTTTTGTTCAATTCTTACACATAGCTATGTTGCCCCCACCCCCCATGTTCGTCTTCCCACCTCCCAGCCCTCCCCCACCCCACCCACAATCGAAATTTTTTTTTTTTTTTTTTTTTTTTTTTTACATATTTCTGTGTTGTTTTGTTGTTTTTCGTAAATTCTTGCACATATACAGTCCACTCTCAGTAACTCAAACTAGCTTACTTCGAATTCCGCTTAAGTCGAATTTTTGTCACGGTCCCAATTTATTCCCTTCTATTTTTATGGAATTTGACTTCTTTCAAGTGAAATTTCGACAAGTAAAATTATTTGCTAATTCGAACTATATTTCTGGTCCCAAACAGGAATCTATACAGTAATTAACACTCGCTAATTCGAAGTTCAATTGAAGTGCCGAATGCAAGTTTGATCAAACACAAGCCGCATTTAAGTTGATTGTGAAGCAAACAAAAGGTGATAATTGCTGAGATGATTTGACCCTGTGACAGAAATAATTAAATCATTGTGACATTTTGTTAATTTATGTTGTTGTCTCCGATTTTCATGGTAAATTAAGACTTGTTATCGAGGAAGTTTGTTTGCGATAATTGAAAACAAAGGCCATCACGTTGGGTTAAAACAATTATAAGAATTGTACTAAATTGACATGGACGAAACGTATAATTTGTGAAAAGATTGTGTCATTGTATACAATCATGTCTTTCTATGTTTTTAATAAAATATGAAATCATAAATATTTTGCTGATTGATTTAATTACCAAAACGTTTTCTTATACCGCTTTAACAAGCTATGCCCGAAAATAAAAACTGACAAAACGAAAGTAGCATGCTGCAAAACAGGTCTCAAATTTGAGTGTGGTAATAGCAATCAGTAATTTATGTGTAATTGCATTTTCCCGTTTGATTTGAATGAAATTATAACAGTAAAGAAACATATTGATAAAAAATATATGAAGGAAGAAAACATGTATTTCATTAAAAGTCGGCTAATATCGGTAATATATATGTATAGTGTAAAACTGGTGAGTGGGGTAATAAAATGAAGACAAGTCTGCCAAAATCGTTTAATTAGAACTTCGGATAGCTCAAACTTTTCTCCCAGTCCCTTGAAATTCGAGATACTGAGTGTGGACTAGCTATGTTGCCTCACCTCCCACCCCCCTCCCACCCCCCTACCCCAACTCGAAACTCGCAATACATTTTATTTTTTACATATTTCTGTGTTGTTTTGGTAAATTCTTACACATATAGCTATGTTTCCCCTCGCCCCACCCCCCACCCGCGGCGGTGAAGTTGGGGGTCTGGACGATGTCTAGGTGGTGCTGGCTACATCCGCTACTGGAAAACGATCCCTTTGAGAGCCACACCAATCACATTATGACCCCTGCGCCGCTCCGGCCTGCGGACTTCTGACTTCCAGGATATGTAGACATCAGATGATGTGTGCTGTGATGGGATGCAGGAGACACCTTCACTCTCGGTCTAATGACAGTCAGTCTGCTAATTGCTCTCGGCCTCGCTTCGATACTGGTGGTTACGGTATGCCACAATTCGACCTCAGCTCCGACTCCAAGTTTTCAGCAAACTGAATGTCATCAGTGCCCACTCATAAGTTTTTACTTGCTTTATGGGATTAAAGAGACATAGTCACTATAGAACAACAATGTTGGTTTTATGTCTTATAAAATACAGACAGGAGATTAAACTGTCAAATATAATTACTATTGTATTGTGTTACAGTACAGACCACCAAATTCATTTGCAACTCTTTTCATATTAGTTTGAATTTATTTATTTTTATATGGATTATAAGAATCACTCTCAATGTCTTCCTTGGTAGAACCAGTACTACACAATGCAGATAAAGTGTCTTGTTCAGAGACACAACACATATGATTCTTTTATATTAGTATGTGTTCGAAATGTAAATGAGTGTCTGTGCATAACATTTTAACATATCGACACATTTTCTGGTTCCCTGCATCGAGCCAAATCAGAAAAAAGGCATATTTTATTTAGAGCACCTCCAAATGTCATATTTCTTGTTATGGGCTATTTTTAGAAATTCTGCACTTCAGTGTTTTATTTTTTCCCCTTCGAGGTAGCCCAATATAAAGTATATGTTTCTGAGGTATTTTTGAGGCTGAATCGAAATCTGTCATCTGCTTTGTTATAGCCAGTGTTAATTGCTATTGCAATGCCAGCAACAACATCACATTAATTCGGCTGACATTTCTTGATAAAACATGATACCCTTAGATTAAAATGTAATTTTGTGAAACAATACAAGTTGAGAACTGTAAAATTGCAACAATTATAATAACCTATATGTTCACAAACATTTAATACACAACAACCAAATTTAAAGTTTTTTTTAAAATATATTTATCTAAATGAATAAAAATTTCTCTGTTTAAAGGACACTGTAACTTTGAGATGATAAAGCACAATATACATATATAATTATGTTAACGACATTACACGACTACAAAACTGAATATTCCAATGATATCTTCTTCAGATGGTACATGTATTTAAGTGGACTTTTCATTTCTCTATATCTAAAACATGTAAAGATTCTGGAAATAAATATATTACTAAACAAATAAAAAAATCTTTCTTCCTCTCTTTCTGGGCTGGCTCTAAATATTTTTAGTTATGGACAGTGTCCCTTTAATACTGATAAGTGGAAAACATTAATGATTCTTTACCATACTACTTCTAATACGAGCTTTAAAAGACTGTATGACTCTGCCGAAATGAAAGTCAGAGTTATTGGTCATGGATGACGACGTTCCTTGTAGTAAGATGAAGATGTGTTATGGAAAACTATGAATGCTAACCTACTGAATGCTGACAAAAGTGTTTGACCACGTTAACAGTTACTATAAACCCACGATTTTGTCAAGATGAAGATTGCTTGAAACATGTATGATGGACATGTCACTTTAGGCGAGACACCATGTTGCGCGCAACTCTTTTTTTTTTCTTTTTTGTATTTTTTTTTTTTTTTTGTAATTTTTCTTTTTTCTTTTTTTCACCCTTGTTGGATCAGTTTTACATAGAGTTATAGGGAAGAACTTCAAAAATCTTCTTCTCTGAAACTACAATAGATAAGGTTTAATATTTTTTTATTTATTATCAGCTTTTGGATCCTCTACCAAGACCCTCTTGGGCCTCTTGTTTGAATTTATCATGCAATAACACAGCAGTAACACACAAAGACTTTATCTTTATTCGGATATGTAGATTTAGATTTGTTCAGTTCACTCGAATGTCATCTAAAATGCATATGAAATGCGTGATTTCATTGGTGACCTCAAAGGTAATGTGGTCAGATCCAATAGTGGAGAGTATGAAAGCGTAATTAGGATATGATTTTAATGAGAGCTGGAAAAAATGGAAAAACTTCTCTCCCTGTGGTTGTGCGAATAATCTTCTTAAAGAAAGCCTTCTGTAACTACAAGACCATGTGGTTTAATAGTTTGCATGTAGCGTAAGGTTATGGTCCTATACCAAAGGTAAATATAAAAAAATTGAACAGGAAAAGTAGCGTTCAAGGATGATAGTCTGACTGAGTCAAACATAAACACACAGAGAAACAAACAACAACTATGAAGATGAATAAAAAGCCAAGATATGACATCATAGACACGAAAGGGTTGACTATTGTTACTGCCTTGGAGCGGTCAGTTGCAAAAAAGGCCGCTGTGGTGTTTAAACCAGGTTCTAGGGTGCACCAAATCTCACTTTTATCCTATTGTCATCCCAACCAACAGGACAGTGTAAATAAAGATATCCTCGCCAGGTTATAATCTCTAACACGCAAGGCAGCATTAATAGGCAATATAAGTAAAACACATAAATGATCATGTATATATAATATAAAAAAACACGAATGCCACAAAGTAAGTACTCAGTGACTTGGCAGAAGCCAGAGCAACAAGAAACAAACCGTTAAGGGTAAGACAAGACAAGATTGAAGACAAACATCAAATGCTACCATTCTATAAGGATTTAGGTAGATGTCTTCATAGTGTCCACAATCTGTCCAGTCATCGCACAATCAAAGAGGAAAGCATAATGGCAAACTGTAAATGGGTCAACCACTAAACATGCAGTGCATTGCAAAATGATAGGGTCATAACCTCTTTTGATATACTTTTTAACAAGTTTAATAAAGATTGTATAAAAGTGATTATGATCAAGTTTGTTATATATACATATATAAAATATGTTCCATCATGATTTGTGACGTTTAAAGGTATTTTGTATATTCAAAAAGAAACTGAGCTACACACAAATGATAACCATTATGTTATTTGAAACGAATGGTTTCCTGGAAATCTTTGCACTTTTTTAACTTGCTAATAACAGGTGAGATTTACTATCCTCAGACAGTCTGACAATTTCATTTTTGATTATTCTTTAAGATTCCTGGCATCAGTATGATGGTGTGATGAATGGAGAGCCAAAAGAAGGATTTTTTGCTGGATTGAAAGATTACTTCACAAGGAAGAACAAATTTATCAAGGATTCTGAAATCACTCTGCAAATTTTTGGTGGTAAAATGGTGCAGGCATTGATGGAAGAAAATGTAAATGCACAAGCGCTTGTCGATGCAGTTGAGATGTCAGAACTACTGATGTTTAGTATAAAGAGAATCTATTTCACTGATGCAATGTGCTGGTCATCAGAGGAAGATCTGTTGAAAGAAGTAAGTGTTTTCTAATTTTAGGGCTCTTGATACAGAATATGTACAAACTCTATTTTTCCTTAAAGGCAGAAGATTCCACCTGAACTCTTTTCATAAATCAATTTTTAGCTCTAGCCAATGGCTAGAAAAGCCTATTTGATGGTGCATTCCGTCATCCTGTGTTTCACATTTATAGCACCTTAATCATTTATTCAATAAGTGTGATTTGAGCTCACCTGACAAAAGAAAGCTCAATCACAGACCTAATAATAATATTATTAGGTCTGTGGCTCTACGAAATTATTAAGCTGAGCTTTTATCTGTCGTTCATACAAACATGCATCCTTTTTTTCCCAATTTGTTTTAACTTCCACCACAATGCTGAATCTAATTAACCAATTATCATTTAGTCAATAATTATATAATCTTACCAAGTGACCACAAATGCAAATATAAACAACAAACTTGCAGATTATCTTAATCATCAATGGCCAGTTATAATACCCTCAAATGTACACATGGAATGAGCATGCAAACTATACTAACCAGTTTTGACAATAAATAGCGGTGGTTTCAAATATGCATACTGCTATTTTTACAAATATCAATGCTATTTTTTCCACCACATAAATTTAGTTACCACTTCAAAAATGTTGTTCGTTCACATTTTATTTGTTTATGACTATTGAAATGTTTTAAAAAGTTGTAGTTCACTTAGGGGAATGTATAAAACAAAATGACAACTCATCTGATACAGCTTTAAATAATTGAATGAAAATAGACCGAAGTGCCTTTGATGGTGTTCTTTGTTTTTCATTGCTGACTGTAATCCAAGATGGTCTTCTTTGCAAAAAAACAACTGAAAATTAGGAAACTTAAAAACTCTCCTTCGAAAGTAATGCAACATCACATGTATACTCCATGGATGACCTTAATCAAGTTTTGATTTACAGAGTCATCAAATATTAAACATTGATGTCTTGGCAATGTGAATTTTACATTCATATTTATAGGAAATGTCTTAAAACGACATCTTGTCTGAAAACTCTCGGTATTTATATGAAATTTGGTCAAAGTGAACCTTGGTTGGTTCCTTTTCGAATAATTTTATTATTGCCTCCAGTGATCCAAGATGGCTGCCACTTTATTAACTTCAAGTAATGTTCTTTCTGTAGGACTGATTTTGCCTCCTATCTCAAAAACCAAAGTGTCCATTAACTTAACTAATGCTAGAAAGTTGTTAGTGCATAAAAGGAATGCATTTTATCATTCCACATGACAGATTTTTCTTTGTATCATAAAACTTTGTGATTTATAGACTACTCAATAGTAAGAACCAGATGGATAGGTTTTGTTAAATGCAACATTTTAATGTCATTCCGCGTGCCTGATTTTGCTTCTTATTTCAAAAAATGAAGTGGCCTTTAGCTTAATGAGGAATAGAAAATTGTTCGATAAGCTAAATAGAACATGACAACTCCTCTGTAAAAGCTTTAAATAGTTCAATGAGTCATATTTTGTGATTCTTGGTTTCAAGAAACTATTTACTCAATGTGTGATACAAACAGTCTTAATCTGTTTTTCACAGCAATTTAAAGGCTCAATCAGTTCTGAAAACACACTGAATTGCATCATAATAGTTTCAGCATAATAGCATGACGTGATGTCATAATACCAGGATGTGATGTCATAATACCAGAAAGTGATGTCATGATAGAAACAACCAAATGAAAATATGAATGACTCATTCTGATTGGTTCTGTGAGAAAAAATTGGACCAATTAAATCTGCTAATTTAGCGAGTTGGAAAAGGTCCTTCTGTTCTCAGAACTCATTGAGTTTTTACTTGACACTGAGTAATGAGGTTCTTTAAATCCAGTATCACAAAATTCTAATAATAAAATAATTCTAAAATGATTTAATAGACTGTTTTTATGCATGTAGAGTATCAACGGCCCTCTTAGGCCTCTTGTTATTTTCATTTTATAACTTATTTTATACCAGGCCTTTTGGAAAACACTATTAATAATACGTCATTCTCAAATCATATCTTAATTACATTCATTTTAGTAAGTGATATCATACTATAACATAACATCATTAAAAGAAGTGGTGTCCGTGCCCAAGTGGTTAGAGTCTCTGATTTTAAATCACTTGCCCCTCGCTGCTATGGGTTCGATCCCTTAGGGGCCTAAGAATCTTTATGTGAGGAAGCTATCCAGCTGGCTTGTGGAACGTCGGTGGTTTTACCCAGGTGCCACCCTTGCACGAAAATTGCCCGGAGGGACACCTGGGGTATTCCTCTACCAATGGAAGATGGAAAGTCGCCATACGACCTTAGCTGTTGGTGGGACTATAAACTACAATTCAATTTGTTAAAAGAAGTGATTGGGGTGAAAAAATACCTGTGCTCCTGGTTTGTATATCAGTTGAAATATTAAGGAAAACTGTTGAAAGATTTTGTCTAAAGACGCATTGTATATATTTTGACAGTTGTTTTCCAGAAATGATCTTCATATCCTACAATAAAGTTTGTTCAAATGTTCCCCAAAATGGTGTGGTGTCCAAAGTTGTATAGAGATGTAAAGGAAATACTCGAAAAAATATTCTTCTCAGTGTTTTTTAATTTGACAGTTGTTTTTCCAAAAATGATCGGTATACTTTAGATTATTCTGTAAGATAAGATCCGAAAATTGAATTGATTGTCATTTTCATTTCAGCTTGGAGTGATACTCTTGCAACCTTTAGTTACTGCCCTAAGAGATTATCTAAAATCAGAGAGACCTGAGACTGAAAGAGAATATAAAAAGAGAATTATCACAACCCTTGCTCTGTTAGCCATCATGAAAAAGCTCAATCTTGCAAATTTCAAAATGGAGGAAAGTCTGAGGGGCAAGATCTGCAGATCTTTGATAGTTCATCCGTTACCTGAAAAGAAATCATGCAAAGAATTAGACTTCATCGAAACACATTTTCCAAAGAAAAGGTTTGAAATATTATTATTTTCTAATTGTAGATATTTTATTCTAAGTCAGTGTGGTCTAATTTTGACTAGACCCTTTATAGACACCTGTAGTTTCTTTGTGTTGTGTTGCTATCTGTAGAACATTTTATACATCCGTTTAAATAGATATTGTGCGTCAGCATAGCTCATGTTTTAGTATCATCTGTTGTCTGTTATCTTCTAACTCTTTGTAAGTCCCTATTTCTGTTGTTGTCATCATCATCCTTTGACGAAATTAGGCTTTGGATATCTCACCAAGATGACCACGACTGGTTCTTGTCCAAAACTACTGGTGCAGAATTTCATAAAAGACTCAGGATCATTCCTATTGTTTCTAAATGAAATTTAGTATCCTGTTAAATTCAGAATGGTCACCATGGCTAAAATAAGCAAAACATAGAAAGGTTTGTGATCACTATTCCCCAAAATTTGTATTAAAATGTTTAGAATGTTGTTTTTTCTGGCTTCCAAGATCTTTATTTATATATTTATACTAGCATCAGAAAATTGGGTGATCACTCCTCCAAAACATTTGAGGAATTGTCAGTGAATTTTGAAAAATGGTCAGGGAAATTTGAATTTTCTGAAAATTCAGTGAAAAGTCAGGAGGGAAAAATGTTTTGTTGAGAAATCGTGTATTTTGTTGTCTAGAAACTGTGAATCTGTGGCTATGGCAGTCTTCAAGTTACACACTGACCAGTTTTAACCCTTAATACAGATGCTGTTCACTGATGTTTTATTACTCTTTAAGCAAATATGTGCAAATATGTACTGATTTCACTGATGTACCTTTCACAGGTTAGCATTGTCCAGAACATTGCAGTATACAACATGAGACTGTCAAAATTTGATTGTTTTTATACATAATAATTGATGTAACATATCTTTCAATTTGAATTAAAGTAATATCGGTGGAATGGTAGGGGAGTGAGGAGACCGATAAAATTGCGTCATATTGATCAGTGAAAAATTGTTTGGTCATTTGGTCAGGGAAAAGGAAAAGTCTGAGAATTTTATTTGACCCAGGTACTGGCAACCCTGCATTTGGTCTTATATAAGAATTCATTTGTTTTTTCAAAATCCAAGATGTCCAACAACCCTTAATGTCGAGACCTGTATATGTATATAAAACAATCAACATATACTAAGAACATACAACATTTTTCATATCAGTTATTTAGTTGAAACCAATATTTAGACACATTTGATATACTATTGAACAACATGTACTAAGTACACACTTTTGAATTATGAAATTTGAATGTATACATTTTAAAACTATGGATGGAATGAATGTTCATGAAACACAGAATCATTGCCTTTGATGGTTAATTTGCCCTCAATGAATTTACCTTCCTGTGAAGTCTAGCCACAGCTAATATTAAAGTACATAATATTATACTTCAGTTAGAAATATTGTTTACTTCACTTCTCTAGAATAGTAATAGATAATGATACGGAACCTTTGCAGATGTGAACAGCTTGGCATCTAGTTGGTCGTAAACAATTTAAATGTCTCTCAAAATCCCCTTTTCTTCCAAAATATATGTTTTGATCAAATCTAGTCCTGATCCTACAATAGTTCTTTGTGGTCCATGGACCTCTTATTTATTTAAATATCCTTTAATTGTGGTTTCAGGGCATTCTTCAAAGAAGCTTTGGTTTTGTTCGCAAAGAGTGTTGTTGGACGTTCTAAAGACCCATCCTGGATGTATTTACTGCCGTTGATCCATTTCTTGTCTGACTCTTGCACCCCGTTTGAAGTTGTTAGTCAAGATACTCAACACGACAGTGCAGAACCTGTATGGTGGGGCATATCACATATTGGACAAGATACCTTAAAAAGCTTCAAGCAGTCAAGCCAGAGATGGGAAGTGTAAGTCCTTGTTTAGTCTGTATCATTTTTGAATGTTACCTTGTCTTAAACATTGCACATTGCATCTTTAATAATAAAGCTATACAGTATTTATTATCTTACGCTCATAACTCATGATGTTTAACTATATAACGTCATATTTATGCTCCCCGAAAACATAGTTGCCATCATGTCCGTCCATATGTCCGTCCGTCTGTCCCGTTTTCTTGTCTGCTTAACTCCTACATTTTTCATCCGATTTTCAATTATAACTTTATGTAGGAAGTATCAGTATGCTGTCTAGTAGCGTATATTGTTGGTAGGTTCCGGTTGAATGAGTTTTGGCGGAGTTACAGGACTTTGAAGTTTTTTGATTTTAAAGCTTGTCCACTCAACTCCCCCTGTTGTTTTTCATCTGATTTTCATGAAAATTCACAGGAAGCATCATTATGATGCCTAGTAATGCATATTATCAGGACGTTCCAGTTGAATGTTTTTTGGTGGAGTTACGGAACTTTGAAGTTTTTCGGATTTTAAAGTACTCCTCCTATGTTTTTCCTCCAATTTTCATGAAACTTCACAGGAAGTATCAGTATGATGCCTAGTAATGCATATTGTCAGGACATTCCAGTTGAATGATTTTTGGCATAGTTATCTGATTTGCATGAAACTTCACAAGAAGTATCAGTATGATGTCAAGTAGTATATATTGTCAGGATGTTCCAGTTGAATGATTTTTGGCGGAGTTACTGGACTTTTAGTTTTTCGATTCTAAAGCTTGTCCACTCAACTCCTCCTATGTTTTTAGCTCTACTGATCAGAGATCAGCAGAGCTTATGCCGTGGTGCGGCGTCCGGCGTCCGTCCGTCTGTCCGTCCGTCCGTCCGTTAACTTTTATTTGTAGCGACTACTCCTCTGAAACTACTGGATGGATATTCATGAAACTTTACAGAAATGTTGCCCATAAAGTCTAGTTGATCCTAGCAAAAATTCATGTTGATGTGAAATCCAAGATGGCCGCCAAAGCTAAAAATAGATTTTCAAAATACAAGTTTGTAGCGACTACTTCTTGAAAACTATAAGTGATATTGATATGGGACTTTTTCTAAAATGATCAGCATGACATGATGTTGGTCCTTGTCAAAAATCGTTTTGATTCAACGTTAAACATGGCTGCCAGTGGCCATCTTTGTTTACATAGAGTTATATAGTAAAAACTTGTAGCGACTACTCCTCTGAAACTACTTGGCGAATTTTCATGAAACTTTACAGGAATGTTGCTCTTAATGTCTAATTGATCCTAGCAAAATTTCAGATCGACCAGAAATTCAAGATGGCCGCCACAGCTAAAAATAGATTTTTAAAAAACAAATTTGTAGCGACTACTTCTTGAGAACTATAAGTGATATTGATATGGGACTTTTTAAATGATCAGCATGACATGATGGTTATCCGAGTCGAACATTATTTTGATTCGATGTTAAACGTGGCTGCCAGTGGCCATCTTTGGTTACATAGAGTTATATAATGAAAACTTGTAGCGACTACTCCTCTGAAACTACTTGACGAATTTCCATGAAACTTCACAGGAATGTTGCTCTTGATGTCTAATTGATCCTAGCAAAATTTCAGGTCGGCCGGAAATTCAAGATGGCCGCCATGGCTAAAAATAGATTTTCAAAATACAAGTTTGTAGCGACTACGGTACTTCTTGAAAACTATAAGTGATATTGATATGGGACATTTTCTAAAACGATCAGCATGACATGATGTTGGTCCTTGTCAAAAATCGTTTTGATTCAATGTTAAACATGGCTGTCAGCGGCCATCTTTGTTTACATAGAGTTATATAATGAAATATTGTAGCGACTACTCCTCTGTAACTACTTGACGGATTTTCATGAAACTTCACAGGAATGTTGCTCTTGATGTCTAATTGATCCTAGCAAAATTTCAGGTCGGCCCGGAAATTCAAGATGGCCGCCACGTCTAAAAATAAATTTTCAAAAAACAAGTTTGTAGCGACTACTTCCTGAAATCAAAATCAATCAGTAGAGCTTTAAGGTCATTGACCTCTTGTTTATTGGATTTTCATGAAACTTCACACGAAGTATCAGTATTTTGCTTAGTAATGCATATTTTCAGGACATTTTGGTTGAATGATTTTTGGCAGAGTTACGGAACATTGAAGTTTTTCAATTCTAAAGCTTGTCCGCTCAACTCCTCTTTAAGTATTCATCTGATATCCATGCAATTTTGTAGGAAGTATCAGTATTATTTCTAGAAGTGCATATTTTCAGGATGTTTTGGTTTGTTTTAGTTAAAAAAAAATGGGCGGAGTTAATGGACTTTGCAATTTTTTTTAAAAAATATAAAGATTGTAAGCTAAACTCATCCTACATTTTCCATCCGATTGTATTTCACATGTGTACCTTTATTCGGGGAGCATCCATCGGTTCTACCGATTTCTTGTTATCCTTGTTTTCTAAAACACCGTACATTTAAAATGTCTTCAAACTTTAGATTTCTGTACATATTGATGAACATAAATGATCCTTTTAACATTATCTGATTTTTCTTTTTTTCGACAATATTATAATTGCGGTTCTGTGATTGCAAATTTTATTTTGCATTAATTTCAAGGTTAAGCATAATTATGTTAAGAAATTCTGTTATTGAATTTTATTCAAAAGATTCTATATGTATTTGCAGGCCACTACAGAAAGTATTGGAGACATTGTCACCTCTATTCGAGGTTGATTACCTTCTACCTCGTTCGGTCATTGCCAGTCTGAATTTGTCAGAAGTGAATGAAGCCATATCCAGCAGAAAAATACCAGTAGAAGTGTCCTGTGCTAACCTAGTATATTACATAAAAGAAATGCGATCATACTATTTGAGAAGCAAATCAGATGTAAGTATTAATATGACAATAACACTAAAGGTTAATGCACAGAGAGAACACTGGCTATGGCAGTTGATATGACTTTCAAACATATGGTGAAATTCCAACTGTGACATTTACATAAATAGAGCAAAGAAAAGCTGCGTATCTGCTTAAATATGCAAATAAATAATGAAAAATGCAATTTAGATAAAAACCTAACTTTTTAAAAAGCGAAATATAATTTCCTCATCAAATGTTTTAGGTAAACAGCAAATAGATTCAAGTTCTCTTTAAGGTGAATATATTTTTTCAGACCATATTAAAGTGCATAGAATCGTTGATGGCACAGCTGCGTGAACAGTTTTTGCCAGAAGATTATGAAGAGTAAGTCTTTTCCTAATTGTTATTTATTTTCATTGAACAACTCATTAGAAAATTGAAAATCTTTCAACATACTTAAAATATATAGCCCAAGGAATCATTTTAGCTCTACTTGCATACAATTTTAAATTGGTAATACATATACACAACAAGTATGCAACTTGTTTCATTTCATAAGTTACATGATTTTGACAATGAACTTACCTTGAACATGTGACCCAGAAATTTTAAGGTAATGATGTGAAACAGTCTGTGTGTCTGTTCCATCAGTAGTCGGACTCCAGACTTTGGGTCATTGTCATAATATGTTGTTGGTTTACTTCTCCCAAACTGCTTCAGATAATTGGATGAAACTTTGTGCATGTATATATCCATTTCTGGGTCGCATGTTCAAGGTAAAGTTCATTGGTCAAAATCATGTAACTCGGTTATGAAATGAAACTTGTTATGTATATGTATTACCAATATACGTGGATGTGTCATACACCAAATTATAAGTCACACACTTTTTTTATGTCACCTACAGTCATAGAGGGGTTATACATTTTGGACAAGTTTGCTTGTTATAAAGTGAAATAGATGGGGGAACAAACTTTGGACAAGTTGCATGTTATA
This sequence comes from Cyrtodaria siliqua, assembly GCA_037043455.1. Lineage (NCBI taxonomy): Eukaryota > Metazoa > Mollusca > Bivalvia > Adapedonta > Hiatellidae > Cyrtodaria > Cyrtodaria siliqua. The sequence continues at coordinate 196,755 of JAWPHD010000484.1, forward strand.
AACTGAAATTGACTAGGGAACATATTTTGGACAAGTTTGCTGTTTTGTTTATAAAGTGAAATAGATTGTGGGGGATGAGGGAGGGGCACATTTCGGACAAGTTTGCTTGTTATAAAGTAAAAAAAGATGGGGGAACACACTTTGGACAAGTTTCTTGTTATAAATTGAAATTTACTAGGGAACATATTTTGGACAAGTTTGCTGCTTAATAGATGGGGTGCCACATTTCGGACAAGTTTGCTTGTTATAAAGTAAAAAAGAAAAGGGAACGCATTTCAGACATGTTTGCTTGTTATAAAGTGAAAAAGATGGGGGAGCATATTTCAGACAAGATTGCTTTTATAAAGTGAAATAGATAGGGGCTGCCCTATCTCACAAGTTATTTTCAGACAAGATTGCTTTTTATGAAGTGAAATAGTTGTTGTACTTGATCAAGGCAAATAGGAAACAAGAGATATTCATCTCTGATACTGCATTACAGATGATATTTTGTCGTGTGTCACCTCTTTTTATATTCCTGTTTGAAAAACGTATTATGGTAAAGGTTGCCATAGATCCCAACGTAAACAATTCACATTCCACACAATATAAGTCCCCCCCTTTGGAAACTTCAAACTGAGAGGAGGAACCATATTGTTGTTTGGGCCAGTAGGTCAAAGGTCAAGGTCACAGTGACCTTATATGGAAGTATGCATTCCTCACAATAACGTCAAAACCATAACACCTACACTCATGAAACTTCATAGGTACATTGCCCTAGATGAGAGGAGGAACCCTATTGTTTTTGGGACCAGTAGGTTAAAGGTCAAGATCACAGTGACCTTATATGGAAATATGCATTCTTCAAAACCATAACACCTACACTCATAAAACGTCATAAGTTCATTGCCCTTGTTAAAAGCAAAAATCTTATTGCTTTTGGGGTCAGTAGGACAAAGGCCAAGATCACAGTGACCTTATATGGAAATATGCATTCTGCACAATAACTTCGAAACTATAACACATACACTCATAAAACCTCATTGGTACATTGCCCTAGGTGAAAGGAGAAACGCTTTTGTTTTTGGGATCAGTAGGTCAAATGTCAGGGTCACCATGACCTTATATGGAAATATGCATTCCAGACAATAACTTCGAATCCATAACACCAACACTTATGAAACTTTATAGGTACATTATCCTAGGTAAGAGGAGGATCCCTGTTGTTTTTGGGCTATGTAGGTCAAAGGTCAAGGTCACCATAACCTTACGTGGAAATACGCCTATGATAATATCGAAACTATAACACCTACACCCATGAAACTTTAACGGCACATTGCCCTCTGTGAGAGGAGGATTCCTATTTATTTTTTTTGGGTCAATAGGTCAGGGTTAAGAACAACATGATCTTGTATGTAAATATACATTACAGACGATAACTTCAAAACTATCTCTATATCACCTACACCCATGAAACTTTCCACTATGACTTTATATGGAAATACATATTGTGGACGATGACTTCCAATGCATAATATCCACACTCATAAAACTTCATAGGTACATTGCGCTAGGTGAGAGGAGGAATGCTATTTTTTGATGGGTCAGTAGGTCAAAGGTCAAGGTCACCATGACCTTATCTTGAAATACACATCCTGGACACTAACTTCAAAACCACAACAACCATTCTGATGAAGCTTCATAGGTACTTTGCCCTAGGTGGGAGGAGGATCCCTATTGTTTTAGGGTCAGTAGGTCAATGGTCATGGTCACCATGATTTTATATAGAAATTCACATTTTGCTGAGTAACTTCATAACATTCTCACTTTTGAAACTTCATATGTGCATTGCCCTTGCTGAAAGGAAGAACCTTATTGTTTTTTGGGGTCATAAGGTCAAAGATCAAGGTCACCAAGCCATTTTAAAGCATGACACCCACCAACATGAAGCAGTTATTTTGTTTGAAGGTCAGTTGTCAAGGTCATATTGACCTTACACCTAGGAAATGCTTTTAACATAACCCAGGAAGCCAACAAGAGTGATTGGTATAAGGCCTATGGTTGTTTCACAATCTTTGTAAAATAAATAAGTTTAAAGTAAACTAACATAATAATCTTAAGAAAATGGGCATATAATGCCCATTAGGCTGTGCTCATGTTCCGTTATAAGAGCCATGTTAGCCAGTTGTGCGTCCTCAGGCCCTCTTGGCCAACTTGTGTGTTCATTTTTCTGACAAAGCTATTTTTTCCTCGGTTTTGAATTTTATTTTGTTTGACGTATAATGCTGCTTTAATAAATCTTTCGTATTTTAAAACAAAATTGGATGTTTTGATGAGCCTGAACTATATAGTCTTTGCATACTCTTTAAACATCTTTATTTCTATTTCAGGTCTTGCGTAGTTCAGTGGTGGTTAAGATCTAGACTATCCTCAGATCTGTTGCTGGAAGCTCTAAAAAGTGGATTGAACCTCACAACTTCGTATTCATCTCAGATATTTTTGCACTGTGCATCACTTTATGAAAGATCTATACAGACTCAGAAAGACTGTGCAACAAAAAAGAAAGAACACAGAGAAAGCATCATGCAAATGAATGGTGAAGTACTGAGATGGTTGGGGAGAAACTGGACGAACTGGGAAATAAGGCTGGATGGTTGTTTAGTGGTATGTCATTAAAACATAATTGATATGCTTTTTTTATATAGCAAAATACATGTCAGGGTTTATGGTGTTTTACTTGATGGTTCATCTTACATTTTTTATATGTTTCCTGCATTAGGTTTTACAAGACACGTGTTGCATTCGGGGTCAGTAAGTTTAATGTCGAGGTCACAGTGAAAAAAACAATTTCTTTCCCTGCATTAAATGCAAATTTTCACCTGATCTATATTTTTGAGACTTTGTGGGTATGTTTTCTTTGAGTTTTTTCCAATAGCCTATTGACATGGTCAGATGAATTTAAACCTGTCCATGAAAATGCGATGTTTCAAAGGTCAAAGGTTACGTTAAAGTCTTGTCCCTGAATGTAACTTTGGTATATTATTTACATCAAATTCTTCATGATACTCTGTCAGTTTGATCCATCTGAAGATGGCATTATGTCTATTGATTTCTACTGAGGGCTTGCTCAGGCATTCACAAATAAGGCAAAATGTGCAATAAAAATAAATTTAGAAAATACGAGTGTGCCATACGGTTTTGAACAAAATAGCAAAAACCTGCATCCTACTATAAGCAATAAAAATAAAGTATGTTTTAAGTTCTTTGAAACTTGTCTTATCTGACATCCTATGGTTCAGGGCAACTATGTCGTATAGGAGAGGGTGTCGTTCAAGCCAGGTATTGATACAATGAAAAACATATATGTACATTTACAAAAACTTTATTACAGTGTAAGTACAGCTTCATTAGTATGCATTATATCAGAGAATATCTTATTAATAATGAAAATACATGTATATTTTACAGCTACTTAAAGAAAACTATCGATAGTAGATTGTTTTGTGACTGTCAGTTTCGATCTATGATACATTTCTCTGTCAGCCCAATCAAATGCTGCCCTGATGACAATAAGCTATCATCTTTGTTAACAGAAAATGTCCATCGTACACATTTACAGTCAAATGAAGTCAGCTCTAGAAGAAATGTGTATAATACCATTACCTTTAAATCGCTCATTCATGTACATTTAATTTAATTGATGAGACCACTTAATGATGACAGCGATAATTGGTATTTGCTGAGGTAATATTTAATCAGATCGGTGTTATCGATAAACGCTGATGGCTAAATTCTCAGTTTTCGATGTTGGTCAAGAAGGTGTGAAATACACTGTGCGATATGGGTTGTGAAGTCAACACAGTGTCATTATACAGGTAAGGGAGGTGTCGTTAATGAAGGGTTAACCTTATATAGATTATGTAGGACGAATGCCGGTACCGAAGGAGAGTGTCGTTTAGGAGAGGATGTCGTCCTAGCCAAGTGCCAAATAAGAAGTGTCACTGTTAACAGTCTATTAAATCATTTTAGAATTATTTTTTGTTAAGAATTTGCCATATCAGAAAGTCCAGAAACTCATTACTCAATGAGTAATGCAAACACTTAAAATATGGATTTTTAGCTCTACTGGCCAAGGGCCAGCAGAGCTTATGGGATCGTGTGTTGTCCGTCTTCCGTCGTCCGTCGTCCGTCGTCCGTCGTCCGTCCGTCCGTCCGTCCGTTAACTTTTTGCTTGTGTACACTCTAGAGGCCACATTTCTGATGCAATCATCATGAAACTTTGTCAGAATGTTTGTCTCAATGAAATCTCGGTCAAGTTCGAAAATGGGTCATGTGGGGTCAAAAACTAGGTCACTAGGTCAAATATTGGAAAAACCTTGTGTACACTCTAAAGGCCATATTTTTGACCCGAGCTTGATGCAACTTTGTCAGAATGTTTGTCTTAATTATATCTTGGTCAAGTTTGAAAATGGGTCACATGGGGTTAAAAACTAGGTCACTAGGCCAAATACTTGAAAAACCTTGTGTACACTCTAGAAGCCGTATTTCTGACCCAATCTTGATGAAACTTTGTCAGAATGTTTGTCTTAATTATATCTTGGTCAAGTTCAAAAATGGGTCACATGGTTTAAAAACTAGGTCACTAGGTCAAACTTTGGAAAAAACGTGTGTACACTCTAGAGGTCATATTTTTGAACCGATCTTGATGAAACTTTGTCAGAATGTTTGTCTAATGAGATCTCGGTCAAGTTCAAAAATGGGTCATGTGGGGTCAAACACTAGGTCACTAGTTCAAATACTTGAAAAAACTTGTGTACACTCTAGAGGTCATATTTGTTACCCAATCTTGATGAAATTTTGTCAAATTGTTTATCTTAATTATATCTTGATCAAGTTCGGAAATGGGTCACATGAAGTTAAAAACTAGGTCACTAGGTCAAATATTGGAAAAAACCTTGTGTACACTCTAGAGGCCATATTTTTGACCCGAGCTTGATGCAACTTTGTCAGAATGTTTGTCTTAATTATATCTTGGTCAAGTTTGAAAATGGGTCACATGGGGTTAAAAACTAGGTCACTAGGTCAAATATTGGAAAAACCTTGTGTACACTCTAGAAGCCGTATTTCTGACCCAATCTTGATGAAACTTTGTCAAAATGTTTGTCTTAATTATATCTTGGTCAAGTTCAAAAATGGGTCACATGGTGTTAAAAACTAGGTCACTAGGTCAAACTTTGGAAAAAACGTGTGTACACTCTAGAGGCCATATTTTTGACTCGATCTTGATGCAATTTTGTCAGAATATTTGTCTCAATTATAGCTTGCTAAAGTTCGAAAATCGGTCATACAGAGTCAAAAACTAGGTCACTAAGTCAAACTTTGGAAAAACCATGTGTACACTCTAGAGGCCATATTTTTGACCCGATCTTGATGCAATTTTGTCAGAATATTTGTCTCAATTATAGCTTGCTAAAGTTCGAAAATGGGTCACACAGGGTCAAAAACTAGGTCACTAGGTCAAATACTTGAAAAACCTTGTGTACACTCTAGACGCCATATTTTTTTTCATTCGATCTTTACCAAACTACCAGATTGTTAATGTCAATAACAGCTTTGTAAAGTGTTGTTTTTTTTTAAGTTTTTTTTTATTATCTCTACTGGCCAAGTTCGAAAACCAGCCAGATCGAACCAGTAACGGCGGAGTTATGCCTCTTGATTTAGTTCAAAATGCTATATTCTGCCTCTTTAAGACGATAGTCACTCACTTCATTGATGTTATAAGAGCCATATTAGCCAGTAGAGCGTCCACAGGCCCTCTTGGGCCTCTTGTTAAGACATGGAACTCAATGTGTTCTCAGAACACAGTGAGTCTTATATAGGAGACCTCAATGTGTTCTCAGAACACAGTACTCAATGTGTTCTCAGAACACAGAGTTCTATATTTTGCATAAAAAAGTATATGTTGAGTGTTTGCAGTACTCATTGAGCATGTTGAGTAATGAGTTTCTTGCCTTTTTGATATGGCAAATTCTAAACAAAAAATAATTTTAAAATGATTTAATATAGTATAAGTGTAGTATAAGAGGCTTAAAATAAGTATTTTACAAGAAGAAATTTGTAATTGTAGTTCAGTGGTAGTATATTTTCCTAAGTATTGGTTGTGTCGCTATTAATCATTTTAAGACCATGTTAACTTGGAATTTCACAATATATATAGCTTTTATTTAAAGGAAATGAGAATGAATTTAAACTATATGTGAATAACTGCTTTGCTTTGGATCTTTTTAAATGAACGGAGCCAAAGGCTCAAGGTGATGTTTTGGGATCACTTGTTGTCCGTCCGTCTGTCGTCCATCGTCGTTAATAACTTTTGCTTCAAACAACCTCCTCAGAAACCGCTTGGCCAATTTTGACCAAACTTCACATGGATGATCCTTAGATGAATGATTTTTGTATTTGATAAATTGAGTCAGCGCGACATCCAAGATGGCCACCATTACCATATATGGTCGAAACCTTAAAAAATCTTCTCAAGAACCACTGGAAGATTTCGAGTTTTTCTTTTAAAATGAGTCCAAAGTTTGTATATTGAGATTTTGCATGTTTATAGGAAAAAAATTAAAAATTCTTCTCTGAAACTACAGGAGCCAGAGGTGTAATATTTTGCATTTACTATAAGCTTATGGTCCTTTACCAAGTTTCTTCAAATGGTGACCCTGGGATCACATTTGGTCCTGCCCCAGGGGTCACATATTTTACATAGAGTTGTATTGGGAAAAACTTAAAACATCTTCCTCTCTGAAACTGCAAGAGCCGGAGGTTTAATATGTGCATTTACTATAAGCCTATGGTCCTCTACCAAGTTTGGTCAAATGAGACTTATATAGGGATAGGAGGTCGTTTGAAGCAAAAAAGTCATCTACTCAGAAACAGCTTGACAAAACTTCACATGGATTATCCTTAGATGAATGTTTTTCAAATTACGTAGACTTACATAGGGATAATCTTCAAAAAATCATCTTCTCAGAAACAGCTTGGTCAATTTCGACCAAACTTCACATGGATGATCCTTAGATGAATGTTTTTCAAATTTGTTAAAATAAGTTAAACGTGACATGCAAGATAGCCACCATAGAAAAATCTTTGAATTACTTCTTGTACGCTGAGAAGCAATGGCTGTGTGTTCCAATCGCACTTGAGGTAAACTTTTTTCTTTTTTTTCATTTTTCATTTTTTTATCGCGTTTTCGAAAAAAAAAAGGGACATAGGTGTTGCTTTTCTGGTGGCGGCGGTTATAGTTGCATCTTAGGTAGTACATCGCTACGTGATATAGTAGATACGGATGTGATATTCAACCCCCAAGCAAAGGGCAGATAACTTTATAATTTTACATTCCACTTTTGCATTTAGGTCACTTTCTCAAGGACTGTATGCGATAGACCTTTCAAACTTTGGTCATAGTTGCATCTTGGGTAGTACATCGCTACGTGACATAGTAGATGTGACCTTCGCCCTCCAAGCAAAGGGCAGATAACTTAGTAATTCTTATGTACATGTCACTTTCACAACTTATAATAGATATTTCAAACTTATTTTATAGTTTAATCTTTGGAATACAAACTTTTCTATTTTCACATAGTTGTGTCTGGGTAGTGCATCGTTTTGGACACATGGGTTTCATCTAGGACCTTGTCCTACTTTTGGAGAGTGAACATTTTTTTTATTAAAATACCATTTTTTTCCTAAACAAATGTCATATCATATACCGCCATACAAACACTCAAACGCCACCCCCCACTCCCCACGAACCCCACCGCCTCTAAAACCTTTTTTTTGTGGACAAAAACACTTGCCAGTAGCCGTCCATTTTTGTCTCCCCTTTGGAAGAAACAATAGACATAAGGTGTTGCTTTTTAAACGGTGACAGATAACTTTTTTTGACCTTCACTCTCCAAGCAAAGGGCATGTAACTTAATAATTTTACACCTCAACATGAACACTTATAAATATTAAGCATTATTAATTATGAATATCCTGTTTCTAGCATGTTTTTGTTTATTAAAATATAAATATGTAATTGATTGATTGTTATGCCTTGTTAATCAATTGTAACTTCACCAAAGTCGAGTGTCTGCACCGTTTGCAGTGCTCTTGTTGATAAGTCCTGTCCTTGTTAGGTGAGACGTGAATCTGTGGATTTCTTGTTATTATTGTTGCCTGTTTGGATGCATTTTTTCTTTTGTTAATTTTTCTAAAGTTTGTATAAAATTATAAAGATTTTGCATGTTTTACATAGACTTAAAAATTGTTAGCATGGAGTTGTGGGTTTACATTTTTGTTGAGGGTGTTGTTGTGTTTTGCTCTTGTAAAAAGGTATTGAAAGAAATTTAATGATGAAACCCCTTGATATAAAAGCCATTTTCCACAGGCCTTCTTTTTTTCTTGTTCTTTATTATTATTAATGATCGCTAACCCCTGATCTATCAAGTTTGCTCATTTGAAGTCCCTGGGGTCAAAGATGGCTGCAATCCCTGGGTCCAAAGTTTGTATGTAGAGATTTTCATGTTTTTACATAGACTTGCATAAGGAAAGACTTAAATACATCTTCAATCAGCATTTGCGAGGGGACAATTTTTTCATCATTGCAAAGGTCCTCAGGTGATTGATTCAGGGCCATCTTGGCCCTCTTGTTTGAGTCAGAAATTTGAAACAACCAGAACTACTGAATAAATCAGATATATGTACACGTATATGAACAACATTAAAAGATGGAACTTAAGTGACAAACTTGAACTTTACTGCTAAAATTATTTTTAGTGGTATTAATATCAGCAAACCTTATGCCATGGCAAGTTGTTCATCACCTTCCATCTTCTGTTTGTTAGATTTTGAGATATTGTATCCACTACTTATCCATCTGGCACCTTCTATTAGAAAAAATCTTTACTTAAAAAAACTGATTTTGGTCTAATTGAAATAAATGAATTTCAGCTTCATTATTTGTTAAAATAGGTACCTATTCTATTTTCTCCAAAATAAATGCTAGCCTAAACAAGATCTTGATAATGAGCAAGTAGCATCTATATTACAGCTTTATTGCACCTAACAAACTAACAAAAGCAGAAAAACAATAAACGTGGCTCCAGCGTAAATGGAGTTTCTACGATAGAATTTGCAGCAACTCTGCAGTTCAGGGTGAGAAGGTTCTAGGTCCATTTTCCATATTTTATCTCGATGTACATGGAGGATGAGCCTGGCATGTTCATGCCTGTTAGGCACCATATAACCTTTTCAGGTGTTGGTGCGCCTTAAAACCTCAATTCAATTCAATTCAAATTTCATCTTATTCAGGAATAAATTCAGTAAATACTGACTTTAACAAACTTGGTATGCAGGTTTGTACCATAAAGATGATGGATGAGTTCAACAATGGGCATAATTGACCCATACATTACGAAGTTATGACCCTTGATCATTTGCTCGTATGTAAAACCGATAGAGCATCTTTAGGTCTGCAGACCCTCTTTGGCCCCTCATTAGACCTAATCTAGATGTTTGAAAATGTATAGCACAGATTGTAAATGAATGTTTCCTGTTTTAAAAGACATGGAATGAAGCCATGGCCCCAGAGCAGATGCAGTCTGAAGAAGTCAGAGACATGTGGAACAAGCAAATGATGGAAAGTCTGAGTGCAAAACTTAACTCCTCTGTAAGTAATTTTTATTTTAAATTTGTCAAATATTTCACTCAAGTTTGGGGAAAACAACAGATACTAAGCATCAAACCTGGCTTCACATTCAATGTCACAGTTCAAGGTCATGCAACCTTCTTGTTTGGTTCGCAACTCCTAAAATGTGCAACTCCTAAAACGCTTTAGATTATGAGCTGAAACTTTGTATGTAAGCATTATCACTAGACAGTGCATGAACAGTTTCTTGCATTCAGTTTTTAAAGTCGAGGTTATGGATCAAGGTCATGCAATTTCAAAAAATCCATAATTCATTCTGCTTAAGATAATATATGTGTTCATGGATAATATATGTGTGCATGTATCATCAGCAGAGGGTTTGTTGCACACCATATTACAATTAAGAACATTTATATGTCCAGTACAGCCATTGGGTTGTGAGTACCACATTTAATACAAATGTGCATGCTATAATTGGATATAAGTTTCGAATATCAGTGGAATTAGAAAACACAATATAATAAATATGTTTTATGTACTTTAATGATAACAATCATAAATCGTACTTGGTTATTTCCCATCCAATTAATTGAATTGATATGTAATCTCTCCATATTGTTATACAAACCATGTTGAGTAGTAGAGTGTCGTCATGCCCTTTTGGACCCCTTGTTCTTTAAATTTTAATGTGAAATTGTGAAATTAGGTTTGCAGAATATTGGGTATTTAAGACAACAAAGTGTTTTGAATAGACCTTATCTATTAAAATATTATGGTGATGGTTATTAGTTAGTCCAGTTGTTTACAGTTCTGTGTATTATTTGAAGAAATATCAAAGAAACGGTGGCTATAGAGTACATCAGTCTTTTAATGGAATTTCAAAACACGAGTTGCCCTTTGTGTGAAGAAGATCACTATTTTCAGGTTAAAAGTTAAGGACACATGGGGCTTGCTTCATGGAACTTTAGATGTCCCTGTAAACATAATGAAGTCATCACAAAAATATAATTTTACTTTGCTGTCCATAAGGACTGAGGGACCAATGGGTATTTTGTTTTGACCCATAGTTTGTAAAAAAAAATGTTTAAATTGTGATATCTTTTGAGAGTTACTCTCCCTTTAGTTACCCTCCCTTTATATGAAAACATGACATGTGCAGATAGAAAACATAACATGAATCAAAGTCCACTTAAAGATATAAACTTCTTAAAATTGGTATGACATTATATTAAAAAACATAAAAATTTGACCCATTTATTGCAGATTCTCCGCCTATAAGAAAATGAGTAATCCTAAATTACCTACATTTTAATGGAATATCATTTAAAATTAATTAACTAATTCTGACGTTAAATATTTCGAAAATTTATTTTGCAAAAAGCATTTGTAGTGGTAGGCTAGTAAAACATGGTGTCAAAATAATTTTAGCTGGCATATTTTAGAATTAGGAACTTCGAAAGCTGCACCAAATAGAAGTACTTACCAAAATCCTATATACCCAGTTGTATAAGTGTTATAACTTACTTCTAAGAAAACACTTCGACTTGAAAGCTTTAAAATATGTTCCTGCAATCAGAGCAGATAATTTACACCCGTTTTTTACATTTAACCTTATCCCTTATCAAGTGCAAAAGACACACAAAAATGAAAATATTTTGACATCTTAGTTAGCGAAAGACACAAAAAATGATTTTTTTTTGACATCTTAGGTGTCGAAAGACACACAAAAATTAAAATATTTTGACATCTTAGGTGGGTTCTTAGGAATTTTGTCTAGTATATTGTCCTTTAGGTAAAAATGTTGCTCGAGTCAAGAACATATTTTTATGCTCCAGAAGGCGAGCATATAATTGCCGCTTTGTCCGTCCATCACACTTTCTTTGCTCCCCGAAGGATGACATAGTTGCCACTTTGTCCATCCGTCCGTGTGTCTGTCACACTTTCTTGTCTGGAGCATATCTTCAAAACTACTGATGGGACTGCAATGAAACTTCACACAATGATAGAGGGCAATGAGAGGAAGTACAAATTAAGAGTTATTGCCCTTTGTAATTTTATACTTAGAATTCTTGCCCGGAGCATATCTTCAAAACTACTGATGGGACTGCAATGAAACTTCACATAATGATAAAGGGCAATTAGAGGAATGCAGAATGCAAGAACTGTAACTCTGTCTTCATTTAAATAAGAGTTAATGCCCTTTGTAATTTATACTTAGAATAATTGTCCGGAGCATGTGTTCAAAACTGTTGGTGGTACTGCAGTGAAGCTTCATACAGTAATAGAGGGAAATGAATGGAAGTGCAGAGGGCATAAACTGTAACTCTGTCATCATTCAAATTAGAGTTATTTCCCTTTATAATTATATACTTAGCATTTTTATCCAGAGCATATCTTCAAAACTACTGATGGGACTATAATGAAACTTCACCCAATGACAGAGGGCTATGAGAGGATGTGCAGAGTGCAAGAACCGTAACTCTGTCTTCATTCTAATTAAAGTTATTGTCCTTTGTAATTTTATACTTAGCTTTTTTTTCCGGAGCATATCCATAATTCTGTCATCATTCTAATTAAGAGTTATTGTCCTTTGTAATTTTATACTTAGCATTTTTGTCCGAGCATATCTTCAAAACTACTGATGGGACTGCAATGAACCTTCACATAGTAATAGAGGGCAATGAGAGAAAGTACAGAGTGCAAGAACCGTAACTATGTCATCATTCAAATTAGACTTATTGCCCTTTGTAATTTTATACTTAGATTTTTTTATCTGGAGCATAAACTACTAATGGAACTGCAAATTGAAAAATGCTGGGTGATACTAGGCCATTTGATAAGTTGAGGATACATTTCGGGGAGCATCTACCGATTTTCTTGTTATAACTTTGTTCTAATTTTGTTGTTGAATTTATACTTTAAAGTCTTTAATTATCCTAAGTTATAGCTTAAAACCTTTTTTTGTTGTTTTGATTTCAATTTGATAGAGAATCATGTATGACAAATACAATACTGAGGAGTTTGTCAAACTGTACTGTCAGAAGTTGGAAACCTATAAACCTTGCATGCAAGACTGCCTGAATAAGACAGCTTTCAAGGTGAGTCCACCTCTTTTGTTTTCAGCTCTACTGATCAAAGATCAGCAGAGCTTATGCCGTGGTGCGGCGTCCGTCGTCCGTCCGTCCGTCCGTAAACTTTTTTTGTGGCGACTACTCTGAAACTACTAGACGGATTTTCTTGAAACTTCACAGGAATGTCGCTCTTGATGTCTAGTTGATCCTAGAAAAATTCAGGTTGGCTGGAAATTCAAGATGGCCACCACGGCTAAAAATAGTGATATTGATTTGAAACCTTTACCAAAAGGACTGGCACGACATGTAGTTGGTCCTAACCAAAGATCATTTTGATTGGATGTCAAACAGTGGCCATCTTTGTTTACATAGAGTTATATAGGAAAAACTTGTGGCAACTACTCCTCTGAAACTACTTAATGGAATTTCATGAAACTTCACAGGAATGTTGCTCTTGATGTCTAATTGATCCTAGCAAAAAAATATCAGGTCCGCCGGAAATTCAAGATTGCCGCCATGTCTAAAAATATATTTTAAAAATGCGATTTTGTAGCGACTACTTCTCAAATACCATAAGTGATATTGATTTGGAACTTTTTCCAAAACGACTAGCACGACATGTAGTTGCTCCTAACCAAAGTTCATTTTGATTGGATGTCAAACATGGCCGCCAGTGTTTAACATCCAACACAGGAATGTTGCTCTTGATGTCTGGTTAATCCTAGCAAAAATTCAGGTCGGCTGGAAATTCAAGATGGCCGCCACGTCTGAAATAGATTTTAAAAATGCGATTTTGTGGCGACTACTTCTCAAAAACTATAAGGACATTGATTTGAAACCTTTACCAAAAGGACTGGCAAGACATGTAGTTGGCCCTAACCAAAGTTCATTTTGATTGGATGTCAAACATGGCCGTCAGTGGCCATCTTTGTTTATATAGAGTCATATAGGATAATCTTGTGGCGACTACTCCTCTGAAACTATGATGGAATTTCATGAAACTTCACAGGAATGTTGCTCTTGATCTCTTATTGATCGTAGCAAAAATTCAGGTCAGCCGGAAATTCAAGATGGCCGCCACGGCTAAAAATATATTTTAAAAATGCGATTTTGTAGCGACTACTTCTCAAATACCATAAGTGATATTGATTTGAAACTTTTTCCAAAACGACTGGCACGACATGTAGTTGGTTCTAACCAAAGATCATTTTGATTGGATGTCAAACATGGCCACCAGTGACTACTCCTCTGAAACTTCACAAGAATGTTGCTCTTGATTTCTAGTTGATCATAGCAAAAATTCAGGTCGGCCGGAAATTCAAGATGGCCACCACGGCTAAACATAGATTTTAATAATGCGATTTTGTGACGACTACTTTTCAAAAACCATAAGTGATATTGATTTGAAACCTTTACCAAAAGGACTGGCACGACATGTAGTTGTTCCTAACCAAAGTTCTTTTGATTAGATGTATGTCAAATATAGCCACCAGCGGCCATCTTTGTTTATATAGAGTTATATAGGAAAATCTTGTGGCGACTACTCCTCTGAAACTGTGATGGAATTTCATGAAACTTCACAGGAATGTTGCTCTTGATCTTTATTGATCGTAGCAAATATTCATGTCAGCCGGAAATTCAAGATGGCCACCAAGGCTAAAAATATATTTTAAAAATGCGATTTTGTGGCGACTACTTCTGAAAAACCAAAAGAGATGTTGATTTGGAACCTTTACCAAAAGGACTGGCACGACATGTAGTTGGTCCTAATCAAAGTTCATTTTGATTGGATGTCAAACATGGCCACCAGCAGCCATCATTGTTTACATAGAGTTATATAGGAAAATCTTGTGGCGACTACTCCTCTGAAACTACTTTATGGAATTTCATGAAACTTCACAGGAATGTTGCTCTTGATGTCTTATTGATCCTAGCAAAAATTCAGATCAGCCGGAAATTCAAGATGGCCACCAAGGCTAAATATAGATTTTAAAAATGCGATTTTGTGGCGACTACTTCTCAAAAACCATAAGTGATATTGAATTGGAACTTTTTCCAAAATGACTGGCAAGACCTGTAGTTGGTCCTAACCAAAGTTCCTTTTGATTGAATGTCAAACTTGGCCGTCAGTGACCATCTTTGTTTACATGGAGTTATATAGGAAAAACTTGTAGCAACTACTCTTCTGAAACTGCTTGAAGGATGTTCATGAAACTTCACAGGAATGCTGCTCCTGATGTCTAATTGATCCTGGAAATTCAAAATGGCCACCATGGCTAAATTTCAAAAAGTTTGTTGCGACTACTTCTTGAAAACTGTAAGTGATATTGACATGGGTCGAAAATTATTTTGATTCGACATTAAACATGACTGCTACGGCCATCTTTGTTTATATAGAGTTATATAATAAAAACCTGTAGCGACTACTCTAAAACTACTGACAGATTTTCATAAAACTTCACAGGAATGTTGATCTAGCCATCAAAAACTTATCAGTAGAGCTTCAAGGTCATCGACCTCTTGTTAGTGTTTGTCTTAATAATTAACCATTTGAATATTTGTTATCCAATACTTAAGAATTGATAAGGTCATCGAAAATCAAACAGCTGTAGTGTTATAATTTACAGACTTAATGTTATTTGTAAATAAAGGAAATCATTAAACTCTGAAATGACAGGTTTTAAATTTAATATTTTCTTGCTTGTTTTGCAAAATATATTGTTTTGATATTTGATTAAAGGTAGTCTAAATGTTTTTCTCATTATTTGTTTACATACTATCAAACAATACAACTTTTTTTTTTAGAAATTGATATGGAACAGCTTAATTCTAATTTGGCTAGAGATTAAATTTGAGTAAGATAGAAGTATAATAATCAGTTTTAATAAGAAAAGTTTTGTGTTCTTATAGTAGTCTTATTTCAGTTATGCATTAATTCTTACCATGCAATTTAGATGACTGAATGTTATTTTGTTTCTAACAGGCAATTGAGAGAGCTTATGGACTGGACATTGGCAGTTTCAGTACTTATGAAAAGGAGCGTTTCGGAAATCTCCTCTCAAAAATGTTCCAGAAAGAGTGGGAAAACATGAATAAGAACGAAAAAGGACCAGAGGATGAAAAGGTTCTTAGCCATGTCCTCAAGTGGTCTCCATTGCAACACTTTCTGCGGATCTTTTGTAAGTTTGTTATTTTCCTCTCACGCTCTTTTACACTAACTTCATTGATTTATATCTCTATTTTTTTTGGGAGTGGTGGGTGGGCCAAACAACACACACATCCCCACAAACAACTTTCTGCTTGGTCACAAAAAAAATAACTTCCAAAACCAGAGCACACTTCCCACTCTTGTTTTA
This sequence comes from Cyrtodaria siliqua, assembly GCA_037043455.1. NCBI lineage: Eukaryota > Metazoa > Mollusca > Bivalvia > Adapedonta > Hiatellidae > Cyrtodaria > Cyrtodaria siliqua. The sequence continues at coordinate 212,849 of JAWPHD010000484.1, forward strand.
AAAGAATTTCTGCATGCTGCATACTGATTGTGTTAAATCAATCAAATGACTTTTAATTATGGCTTATAATTGTGTAAGGTTGAATTAATATAATTCAAAACTTGTCATTAGTTTCTTAAAGCCATAAAAAAAATGTTTTAGGATCTTCTTTAGTACCTTACCTATATTTTGAAACTGCCTACTTCGATCAGGGACGTAATCATAGAACATTTATGTCTATTTGATTATTTGTTTCAGACAATTAATTGATTGTCTCTGTTTATATAAGCTTTAAATATGTTTCAGATACAAAACAACAGTTTGACCTTCTGACAGAGGAATGCAAGTTCAATCTTGTGACAGCTATATCAACAATTGAAAGCAGAGTTGATGCACTTCTAAATGGTTCAATTACGATCGGAAATCTCCGCCTAGTTTATACTGTGCAGGCCAAATTCTGTGACCTAGCAGGGTTAGTGAAAGGGGATCAAGGAGCGAATGTGAAAGCAGTTGTTGGCATAGCACTGAAGGCCAGAATGAAGGAGTTAAATGCATTTCAAGAGCAAGCCGAGATGATGACTACATTGACATCCCTGTGTCAACACCTTCAGCAGGGTAATTGTTATTTGGCCTTTTGTTCATCTTAAAAATGTTCTTTGTTTCTGTGTTTGTTTGTAGTTGACTGTCATCCTTGAATGCTACTTTTCCTGTTCGATTTTTGTATCTATATTTACTAAAAAATGACCTGAAATGTAGTTTGTCCAAAGAAAAAATCAATTAGACAACTTGATCAGATGTCCAGGTTTCAATATTGATGCTAATATTATATTTAAACGGTACACTCAGTGGATTTTTATATGCTCCTCCATCCGCCTTTTATTGAGGCATAGGCTTTAAAACTTGGAAATTGTCAGACTTAGAAAATAAGTCATAATGAATTTTTGTCATGCATATAAGGAAATGATGTTATTAGAGATATCAATTGGCCTTGGAAAAATGCTTTTAAAAAGCATTTTCTTCCTTTAAATATTGTGTAAAAGTTTATTCATTATATTGGAAATTAATTAACTAGGGGAAAAGGAAGTAGGTTACTGAAATTGATCAGATGATTTCACTGATGCATTTATTTTTAAAAACCAATAAAGCTTGAGCAAAGATATGAAAATTTAAAATTTACAAAATTAGCATTCATTGACATAATTTCTAAATATCACATCTCTGTAGCTGTTAGGCTTTATTAATATTTTCTTGTTTACTTTCCTTTACAGTTGACTTGTCCGAGTTGGAGTCTGTGTTAAATAAGCAGAGAAACTTGGAGCAACACAAGCTTGATGAATTTTGCTCCCCAGCAGATGTCAGAAATATAAAGGATTTGAATGCTTTCCAACCAAAGTTGACAGCGTTCAGGGTATCTACACAGGTGCTACTTGTTCTGCCTCGGATACACAGCTGTTATAACAGTTCCGTGTTCTTGAAGATATGGGAAAGTCAGTGTCAGAAAGAACAACAATGCTCAACACTAGAAGATGCGGTGACAATTATTTGTGAGCCTGTACTACAAAAGTATGCATTGTTTTCTTTCATAACGATTTAACATTTCAGCTAAGTTTAAACTTAACAGCAGTCTGAACCATAAACAATATCGGTTACACAGCAAGGAGAGAACCATCAAACCATCACTGGCTGCAGCCCTACTTGAGACATATTAAAGCAATAAAATATGAAATTTTAAAAATAAGAGTATAATTCTATAAATGTGAAGATGAATGTATTAAAAGCCTGTGCAATGAACTATACTAGCCAGTCAAAAAGGCCTGGCAACTTTATGGGATGTTCTGGCAGTGACAGTCATCAATTAATTTGCTTATTGTTGTGAAAGTTTTCTGATATTCATAAATGTTGATGCAAAGTTTTTTTTCACAAGATCACAGACAAGTTTGACAATGGGCAATATTTACACATGGTTTTAGAGTTTTTGACCTTGATTAAAATTGGTAAAGGTTAGCTAGAGCATCAACTAACTGCAGTAAACAAAATCAGTTGTGACATGCTGATAAAAATCAAATAAAACATTGCCATTAATAAGAAACATTTTACGATATCCTCAATTTGGATTCTTTTAAACCTAATGGTCTACACAATGTGCAGTTGGGCAGTATGTAAATTAGAGCCCATGTAACATGAGTTCTTGGATTTCACTCAAATTTCTTGAAAATATTTGTGCTGGAAAATCGTATCCATAGGAAATGCATAGTTTGATAAAAAAATATATTGTTTTAATTTCACCATGTAAATGAACATTTACTTTAAAGTTATTTATTATGTTTTTCTATACGCTAAATTAGATGGGATGAGACTGCCAGAAGAATCAAAAGCGGAGCAATCCTATTTCAAGAAATGGAGAAACTAGTGGGAAGTACTTACAGGGAAGACTATGGAAAGATACATGCTGAGCTGCGTGCACTACAACTGACAGAAGCAGTTATAAAGTCACGCATTGATCAGCTGAAAGAATATCGACAATTGGAAACTTCCGTAAAAGGCGCAAAAATCATACTCAAGTTTGCGAAGGAGTACAAGTTAACCGGGAACTTTGAACCAATTAAAGCCATTGCCACTGTAAGTTGGTCTTGTACATTAGTTTTGTTTCTTAAAGGTCCTATGGCAACCAAATAGTGCATATTTTAAATAACAAACACTGTTTATAAGCAAACAATTTGATAAACAATATCCACTATTTATAAGCAATGTAGGCATCCCAACCAAACATTTAAATATATTTAAAAATTGCGAAATTTCAGCTGTCTGATAGTGTTGTACACTTGTCAGCCCATCTTTGGTCAAGTCCATTTTCAAGACACAAGAATCAGTAGAGCTTTCACACTTCACACATGTTTTCATATACATAAATGTTCCTATCAAAATTAGGTCAATGCGAATGACTTTCACTTATTGTTACACTTTGTTAATTTACATTCAAGTTTTACATTCAAGTGTTCTTACTCAGATACCAAAAGCCATCAGCTTTTAAGCTTTTAGACTTCATACACACATCTAGATGCCAGGAGTATGTTCCTACAGAAAGTTGGTCATTATGAATTGCATTGACTTACTTTTCGCACTTTGTTAATTAACATTCCTGTTTTATTAACAACAGAATGTTCTCTAGCAAAACGCACAATTTTGCCAATATTTTCAATGATTATTTCTTTGCAGCATGGTCAAACTAAGTTTGAGATGAAATCTTTCGATCGTACTCTTATGGAAACGTGTCACTTTCTGAAGGCCCTAACCAAAGAAAGAGGAGATTGCCTAGATGCATTTGTCAACTGTGGACGACTTGTTCACTGGCTGAAAGAATCAATGAAAAAATGTAAGATACCAAATATAAAGGTTTATCATTTAACATAGGTAAATTAAAAGTAGATATAAAGGTCGAACAGGAAATGCAGCATTCAATGACCACAGTCAAGGCAAGACACGTCTTCAAAAACATAAAAGGGTTTACATTAGGGCTACCGCCTTGAAACGGTCAGTGACAAAAAGGGCTGCTAGGGGTTTAAACCAGGTTCTAGGGTGCACCAAACCTCATGCAAAATGGATTAGAAAAAATGTCAAAAACACTGCTATTTGTTCAGATATCCATAAATCAGATCAGTTATTCATTTGAACCACACATTTTAACTTATCTAAGCAAAATGTATATGCTTTAGTGAGATAATGTCATGGATAATCATATTATCCATTACTCAAGATAAACTCTCATATTTACTATTTGACGTTGAACTGTCATGCAGAAAAATACCAGTGGCCAACAGGCGGTGACATCCAAGGGTGTTGGGCCTTAACTTAGGTTTGTATGTTCAAGGTAATGAGTCAGTGCAACATGTTAGATACTGTAATGAAACTTTACATAGATACTGTAATGAAACTTTATATGTGTGAATCACTTGATGCTGTGTCACATACTGAATTTTGGAAAATATGGTCAAGATCATGGAGTGTTCATGTTGTCAGGGATTTGCAATTTGTTTGATTCTGGTTCATAACTCATACCATGCTTGTGATAATGGGATGAATGAGTGTACAGTCGAACCTCGATAGCTCGAACACCGGTGATTCGAATACCATCGGTTATTCGAACACATTTTCCGGTCCCGACACAACTCCTATATAATTCAATGTAATTTAACCTCGATTATTCGAATATTATTTCTCGAATACCCCGGCTCGCTCGAATACTTTTTACGGTCCGAAGATCCATTTTTGTGTGAATTTAAACCTCGCTTAATCGAAGGTGATGATCAGTTGCCATGCGACGTCGGCCATATTAATTGTAATCGAAGCGTTTGTATTTGTTTGTAGCAAGTTCGATCATAGTGCGAAAACAGATAAAGTTGATTGTTAAAGTGCGAACATTTATGATTGAAAAGCGATAATAGACAGATACAACTTATGTTTAGTGAACTTCGTTTACTGTTAATTACGATAAATTAAACACGGTTGATTTTTTAATTAAATAATGTACGGAAACCAGTCTTACCTTGTTCTTATTATTCGGACTTCCGGAATGTATTGTAAAATCTATTAGTGTGATATTTCTTTAAATAAATGATAAAACAAACACATTATTGCAGTTTTTCTTGTATTTTCTGTGTAATAATTACATGTTATATATCCGTTATGAGGTTTAAACAAACATGCATGAACATAGAAAACATACTGAGAATGATACATCACGTACACAAGTAACTCTTTTTCGGGTGGTACACAAATTCGGATAGATATTTTGTTTTTTATCGTTACCTCGATGCCTCGAAGCCACCGATAGCTCGAACATATCCCTATGGTCCCGCTGACTTCGAGCTATCGAGGTTCGACTGTATATGCATCAGCAATAGCAGCAATATATGTTGCATCGTGCACATTAAATGCAAGGCTATGCAATTTTTGTGTCCATTTTTGATGTAACACCATAATTATACCTCCACAAAAGGAATTTTAAGGCAGTATATTGGTTGGATTCATCTGTCCATCCATCTTGTTCACCACATTCATGAAACTTTATAGGTCCCAGCAGGGTTATATTAGTTCACCCTTCTGGAAGACAGTTCTAGTCCAGTCTAATTTAATGGTTTTGCTAATAGTAGAGGTATATTAAATTAAAATGCCTTTAAGGTTTATTCTCTTACTTGAATCAGCTTTCAGTCTTCCTAATGTTTTCAGCTGGTCTAAAGGAGCTGAAAGTGTTTGTGGACTTGGCATTCATGTCAGCAGGAGATGAGCCAATGAACATTAAGCGTGTGCAGTGTCTCCACTCAGCCGTGACAGGTTATGCACCCTTGATATTTGATCTTGAACCATCATCAGGATACGAGGAACTTCTGGAATCATGTAAAGTTGTTTGGAGGGAATTGGAGGCTGACAGAAACCTGCCTGCAAAATTGGTATGTAACTGTTATTCTACTAAAATGATAAAATTCATGTTTTTTTTATACATTAATGTTTGTATTATCAGTGTAGCGGCCAGTTCTTTCTCCCGACCCAGACAGGCTGTGCACAGGCTGTTTTTTCCCTGTGGAAAGAAATGACTGGTCAGTCAGTTCTTTCCACTTGGGGAAGAACTGGGCCATGCACCTAGTCATTTTACCCACCACATTTTATTAAAGAGGCGACAAACTGAGCTGGTCCTGATCTTGCCCTCTTGATTATTTTTTTCTTTTCACTCAACTTTAGTTGTAAAGTTTTATTTCGAGAGGAGTAATTTGAGAAAGTTAAATCATATCCTCACCCAACCCCACATTAAGATTATATGTTTGAGCCACCACAGAAAGAGGGGAAGGATACATAGGAATCCAGGTACCAGCCTTACTCTTACTAGCGAGTAAATTCCTATGGTTCTTTAACATGCTCAGAGGATAGACGCTAATACATGGAACAGTGTGGTTTACCTCCCCACCTGATGGACAAGGATAAGAAAAAATGTCATGAGTATCTTTGTGTTTTACTTATATTGCCTATTAATGCTGCCTTGTTGGTTAGAGAATAGTTCATATGGGGATTTCTTTATTTACACTGTCCCATCATATTGGGATGACAGTAGGGTAAGTGTGAGGTTTGGTGCACCCTAGAACCTGGTTTAAACCTCCAGCGGCCTTTTTTGCCACTGACCTTTCCAAGGCGGTAGCCCTATTGTCAACTATTTTGTGTTTGTGATGTCTTATTTGGCCTTTTATTCATCTTTAAATTTGTTCTTTGTTCCTGTGTGTGTTTGTGGTTGACTGTCGTCCTTGAATGCTACTTTTCCTGTTCGATTTTTATATTTATCTATATATATTGCAGAACACACCGACGAAACTCGGTGGCACCGGTGAAGCTTGTACCTGGGTCCTCCGGTTTCAAGTCTGACATGCTATTCACTGGGCCACGTTTCTTAACAAACAGTATATTCCTGTGTCATATAACTAACCAATGATCCTGTGATTGCGATTGACCTTATGTCTCTTTATAATTTACAGAAAGATACAAATAATCATATACAATGGTTGCAAGAGGTTAAGAAGGCACATGGATCTGTAGAAGTTACTTCCCTTGTCCAGGCTGATGCAATAAACTCTAGTGGAATTTACACTGTGGGTACTGGTGCAAATCCTGCAAACCATGACAATACATTGGTAAGTTTTGTTCTAAAGAAATTGACAAATTGCGCTCATCCTATGTTTGTGAAACTGAGTAAGTATGACCCATCAAGGCCACAGTGAACTAATATTTACCTTGAAAATGGTTTGGGTACAATAAATGTATCTTGTGTTGTTCACAACATACAACATTATGTTCTGGAAGGTTTAACACATTTGTGATCCTTGTTATTATCATTGTTCCTTTCAAACTTTGCTACACAAAATTCTACTAAAATTAGGAAAACTACACAACTAAAAGCTATTAAACATACATTTAATAATGTCAAAGAAGATCCAAGAATACTCTTTTCAAAGGGCAATAAAACTTAGATTTGGCATCATACTTGAGCCAAGAATGACCAAATTTCTATTGCGAATTTTGAGAGAAGTTTTGCCTTTTTAGCAGGAAGCATTTGAAACAAGTCTAAAGCATGTTTAGAAGCCACTGTGGCAATGCTGTCACAGTTACTTTCTTTTTTATACGGCCCTTCAAAATCAGTTTTGATGTATTTCACTATTGTATTTAAACCTTTGAATATATTTTAATATAGATCACAAAATCCAGGGAACACTGACAATGGCGAAATCGATCGTTGTTGGTCGCGAAAAACTGTTTTCACTGGCTTAACCATGTTGTATAATGATAAAATTCTAACAACCAAAACAGTTACAATTTGTTAAATACGTGGAGCCATACCAAATGAAAAATGTAGCTCTACATTTGCCGATATCTGAAATAATGCGGCCCTATATTTGCTAATCTCTGACATGGGATTTTTTCTGAAGATCGTTATTTTTCCGTGAATTTAGGAAAAATGGAGGCTATTTTTGATTGGGAATGGGTTTTTATAATGTAATCTAGAAAACGGCCAAAAAAGCCCTTAGTAAGAAGCAGTAATCATTTTTATGACCCCGCCATTCAAAAAATGGTGGAAGTGCATATAAGTTCTACCCCTGTCTGGCATGGTGCATGCCTAAAATGTTGTCAGACTCTTAACCTGAGTAATTATTATTCGGTCTTCTTCAAACTTTGTCAAATTGTATATGGGCATAATGTCTTGACCAAGTTTGATTATCGGCCCAATTGTCTTAATAATTCCAGAGTAATTCCCCTTTGAATAGTAAAAATCCAAAAATATTATATATTTGGGTAATTGTTAAACAGAAGCACTGTTTTATCCCACTAGGTCCTGTCAAGCATTTTGAGGTTGACAGTACCAGAGGATCAGGAAGGAAAGCGACAGCTGAGAAACTATACATTCAGTCATCTCCAGGACTTACAAAGTCGTCTCATGTTGGTGGCCGGCAAGGCTGAGAAGGGAAATGTTGGCGTGGAGAGATTCACAATGGTGTGTATATTTTTTTTGGTATTTAATTAAATTGCGCTGTTTAATACACTCACAGTCAGTAAGAGTTATTTCCTTTGTAACATGCCTTTGGACAATATTTCAGTAATTATACCCCGGCTTTCACAAAGTGAAGTGGGGGCTATATAGGAATCACATTGTTCATAACGTCACATCGTGTCCCATCATTTAACACATTTCTGTCCCTTTCTGTCGCATTGCATAACACATTCTTGTCCCATGCTGTCTTGTCGCGTAACACATTTTTATTACTATCATTTCTCCAAAGTTTTGAATGGGTTGTTCCCAAACTTCATATACTCATAACAACTGATGATCTTATGTCTCTCTACATCATTCATGGTTGATTGCCTAATTTTTTATGGCCCTTTGTTTGACTTAGAATAAAAAAAGCTGGGGTATTCATCACTTTCAGTGATAGTTCTAGTTCTGCTTAGACCTGTCAAAGTTTGTTGAAAAATGTTAAATGAAATGTGATTGACAGTGATCACCCCTCTCACACACACTCCACTACCCTCCCCTTAAAAACCAAAAAAAAACAAAGCCACATATAAAGTTGGTATACTTTAAAGATACAGACCATTGTTAAAATTAATATGCCATTTTCAGATATTTGACAGTGTGATCTGCCTATCCAGTGTGTCTGTAAAGTTATTTTCTGTGTATTTCAGCTATTTGTGATCCGCCTATCCAATGTCTATATAAAGCTATGTTCTGTACATTTCTGATATTTGACAGTATGATCCGCCTTTCCATGTGTGCATAAAGCTATGTTCTATATATTTCAGATATTTGACAGTGTGATCCGCCTATCCAATGTGTATATAAAGCTATGTTCTGTTTATTTGAGATATTTGACAGCATGATCCGCCTATCCAGTGTATATATAAAGCTATGTTCTGTATATTTCAGATATTTGACAGCGTGATCCGCCTATCCAATGTGTATATAAAGCTATGTTCTGCGGGATGTGTGTTGTTTAAAGACTGGACAGCAAGGTTTCTTTGTGATCCCAGGAGACCTGTTTGTGCTATATTGGAATTTGGACAGGGTGAAAATGCACCTTCAATGAAGGTAATTTCTGCTATTTACTGTTACATTTTTATATATTCTTTCATCGCTTCTGCCCACGTTCTTGCTTCTATGACATAAGCTTTTAACTGTAATTGTTTAAAAATGTATTGATGATAACTGAATAATTGAATGTCTACTAGTAGGACATCATTATTTAGTATTATTTACTTTGACCTTTTTGTATGCTGCCCAAAGGAGCATATAGTCGCCTCATTGTCTGTTTGTATATCTATCCGCACACACATTCTCTACCTTAAGCGGTAGGAGGTGTTTAACACGAAATAATACAATATAATTCATTCAATAATCACTTGAGCATATTCCTAAGCATATAAGCATCTTAAGTGGTTATTCTTTTGTTCCTAAACAAAGGAAAAAACACTTAAGAATCAATTTGTAGGTATGTTCATCAGTCTGTCCGTCCAGCTTTTCTTTTCCGGAGCATATCTCTGAAACCGTTTAAGGTAATTACGTGAAATTTTGTACATGCAGAACACAAGAACCATAGATATAGGTTGATTTTTCACTAAAGTATGTCTCTTTTTATGTCTTTGTCACACATTTCTTGCCTGCAGTATATCTCTAAAACTTTAAGATAGTCGGATGAAACTTTTAACTAGGATGGGATGGCATGCAGAATGCAAGAACACAAATCTTTCTATCCAGGCAGCATTCCACGCTTTTTACGTCGTGTTTTTATGTTTTTAGAGTTTCTGCTAATCAACTGATTAACAGTTGAGACTAAGAAAACTTTTGAGAGATTGTTTGCATTTTATTAAATTATTATTTGCTGGTTGGGAGTCGGCCGAATATATTTTGGATTAGTAGGAGCAGTTTTGAACAATTTCTTGTTAACATATATCAAATCTGAACAGGTTACTCAAAGCCAGTGCAATCCAGATTTGGTGTACATGTTTTTTTTCCATCTCAGGGACGTAGAACAAATACAGAGGAGCTGCAAGAAATTATTCCTCAACTGGCAAAGTTTATGGAAAATTGTTTTGAAAAATGGCTAGACTACATCAGAGACAAGAGAAGGAAGTATCTTCATCTGAACTACTTCACTGTTGATCAGTTGGTGATCTTACAACGTGAGCTGGTGAAGGCTGGTACAAAGGATGCGCCGTCTCACCTGATATACCCGCTGCTATCTGCCGTTAAACATGATTGTACACCAGGTGAGCAGTTTTACTTCCATAAATTTAGCAGGAAGTATATACCTAACAAGTGAGAACAGACATGGGGCACTTGTGATTATAGCTTTAGTAAATACACTCAGTACATTTGAAAATGCAACACATGATATTTTCTAAATTTCTATTTTTTTTTTTAATATATTGGAAAGAAATATTGCAATTATTATGCAACTGTTCATTGCCATATGTCAACTTTTGGACCTAGGCACTTGTGTACTAACAAAGAATACAACATTGATTTGAACAAAAAAAACAGAGGACAAAACATAGTCGAAAATCAAAAATGTTGCGTTTTTAAATGTACTGAGTATAGTTTGTTTATTTATAGACGATGACTCAGTTGGCTGATAGCCAATCTTCCTTTTGACCCTTTTAGTAAGTTATTTAGGTGAATGTATACATCATGTATAGATCTTATCATATAGTAACTATTAAAAATAAAATGGCCAAAAATTATAATTAATACCTTTAAATAAAAATAAGTATAAAATTCGAACAGGAAATGCAGCTTTCACAGAACACAGTAAACCCAAAAACACGCAAATCGACAAACATGAATGGCAATGTTAATAAAGAATAAAGGCATATGACGTCACAAACATAAAAAGGGTAGCCAACTAAAAAGTTAAAACTAACCGACAGGTCAAGGACTATCTTACATTAGTATCCTTTTTACTATCTTTGAATATGGAGGTCAGGGGTGTGTCTCGTAGTTTCTTTAGTGTACCCTCTTATTACAATACAAATACTGTTCATGTGTTGTTCAGCTTATCTGAGTCAATATCTAATCACTATATCTTTTTCATGAAGTTAGAAAGCTATTATAACTGCTCTTTGTCCATAAATGTCCATCTGGCATCTGTTGTCTGTTTACTTTGCTTTAAAGAGCTCTCCGGAAACCCCTTGTCTGATTTTGACCAAATTTCACAAAAATGATACTACATATTGCAACAGTTGTTCTTTTTAAATGATTGCCAAACTCTAGATTATGAAAGTTGTAAACATGAATCTCAATTTTGTCCCTCATATTGGATTTTTTTTCTCTTGCTCTACAACAATGAAAACTTGGCCCTGCAACAGGGGTCACATGTATTTATGGATTTCTTTTAGAAAGTTCCTTTCTGAAACCACAATAAATACTGCTATGGGAGATTTTTTGGAAGCAACAAACACAACCAAGAGAATAAAGTAGCAAACTTGGTTTTATTAAGTCTGTTAATGAGAGGTAATGTAGGAAGCAACACCTTTCATGGCCCCTAGCACTGGCTTAAGTGGTATTCTACTTCAAAGCCACATATATTGGTCTCGTTGATCCCAAAGGACCGGTAAAAACAAACACTACTGATTGATAGCTTGGGGAGACTTTTTTAAAGCTGCCAAGAGCTTTCATATATTGAATGAAGCATAAGAATCAAGTACTCTTCAAGTTTGTTCAATTTTGACCCTGAGGTCATACACTTGAAAACTTTGAATGTATTTGAATTTAGTTGACCAGTTCATAATACTTAAGTTCATTACTCAGAAGACGAAGGCAATTTTGGGTTGTTCTTTTAAATGCTTTTGATCTACTAAATTCATTCCCTATGGAATTCCAATTTTGATTTACATATATAACAGATGATTTGTTGGAGGCCATGAGTGAAGCCAAGGCAGAACTGGAGTCTGATGTAGACATGGAAGAACCAGGAGATGTAGAAGACACAAGTGCTGCTGAGGGTGGTATGGATGAAAATGAGACAGAAGATGGAAAGAAAAAAACATTTATAAAGGAACTGGTCACAGCTGGCTATGATGAGAACTTAGCGATCAAGGCACTGGAGCATATCTCACTTGATACACCTGATTTAGTTACAGAAGGTGAGGAAACAATCTGTCTAAAGGTATTGAAAGAAGTTCTGGACTTAAGAATACATATGCATAATGATTTTTAAATGTTTTTAAATGAACATGCTTAAATGACTTTTTTAGAAAACTGCTTGAGTTGTCTAAAGTCAACGTTTGTTAAAATCAGGTCAAGGGACATTGTTACTTTAAATAGTGAAAACTTAAAATATCGTCCTCAAGAACCACTGAACTTTTTTTCAGAATGATCTTTATACCTAGATAAATGTACAATTCTACAAATGAAGTCCTCAGGGTCAAAAATTGGTACACCCTGGGAGTTTGAAGTTGTGGCTCCTATATTTTATATATAAATGTACAGGAAAAAGAGATTTTCTCTAAACTTTAATTTCGGTATTTTTGATAATTAGTCTGTAGCATACAGTTATGGTGCTAAACTGATTTTTAGCTCCACTGGTCAAAGGCCAGCAGAGCTTATGGGATGCCGAGTTGTCCGTTGTCCGTCGTCCGTCCTCCGTCCGTCGTTAACTTTTGTCTCGTTAAGACGGTGGGCCTTCATTTTTCATCTGATCTTTACCAAACTTTGCCTGATTGTTAAAGTCAATGAAAGCTCGGACAAGTTCGAAAACCAAATCGGACCAGTAACAGCGGAGTTATGGCCCTTGATTTAGTTAAAAAGGGTATATTTTGCCTCGTTAAGACAATAGGACGTTAATTTTTTATCCGATCTTTACCACTTTACCAGATTGTTAATGCCAATAATAGCTCAGACAAGTTCGAAAACCAGCCAGATCGGACCAGTAACAGCAGAGTAATGGCCCTTGATGAAGTTAAAAATGCTAAATTTTGACTCGTTAAGGCGATAGGGCCTTCATTTTTCATCTGATCTTTACCAAACTTTAACAGATTGTTAATGTCAATAAAAGCTCGGACAAGTTCGAAAACCAGCCAAATCGGGACCAGTAACAGCGGAGTTATGGCCCTTGATTTCGTTAAATATGCTATATTTTGCCTTGTTAACATGATAGGGCCTTCATTTTTCATCTGATCTTTACCAAACTTTACCAGATTTTTTACTTTTTTTTTTCTTCATTTTTTTCTTTTTTTAAATTTTTAAATTTTAATTATTTTTTTTATCTCTATTGGCCATGTTCGAAAACCAGCCAGATCGGACCAGTAATGGCGGAGTGTTGGCTCTTGATTTAGTTAAAAATGCTATATTTTGCCTCTTTAAGACGATAGTCACTCGCTTCATTGATGTTATAAGAGCCATATTAGCCAGTAGAGCGTCCAAAGGCCCTCTTGGGCCTCTTGTTTACTGACCATGACCCTGTATCACAATTGACACTGCCCAGGGCCTCATCTATTTTAGTATATAGCAATGACATATTAAAAAACACATACTGGCGCCTGTTGTCCATCATATGTCTGTGAACAGTTTTTTACTTTTCCTGGATTTCCACAAGAAGTTTAATTGGTCAAATGAAATTCAGGTCAATTAGAAATCCAAGATGGCATCTACAGATAAAAGTATATTTAAAAAAGGGGATCTTGGGATCACTTTATCTCTAAAACCACAGGTGTTATTGATTTAGAACCTTTACCAAAATTACTGACAGGACATGTTATTGATCCTAAACAATATTCATTTTGATTTAACTAGTGGCCATCTTTGTGTGCAGTGTTACATATTAAAAACTTGTTGTCACTTTTCTCAAACGTTGGTCAGAATTTCTGTTTAAAAATGTCCCAAAGCAGATCTGACTATCAAGCTATCTGGCTATCAAAAACACAATATGTTTATTTTCATTTAAGAATGCTTCAAGGTCATTAACATCTTGTAAGCTTACTAATATCTTTGTTTAACAAATGCATGTTTTTATTATTATTGTAGGCATTATTTGGTGCATGAGTCATTGTGATGATGAGGAGGAGGAGATGGATGATACAGAAATGGGTCATACCAGTAGTGCAGAGATGGGCATTGGGGCAGTCAGTCATGGTGATGAACATCCTAGACTGGCCTTCAGTGGGTGGAGTCAATCAGACAAGTCTATACAGTCTTTAATTACCAGCAGCATCAGTGGACTCGCTGAGGCTCAGAGGTAGGTCTGCATGAAGTAATTTTATCTCAGACAAGTAAAGCCAGTCAGAGAGATCTATAAAGATTTCACCTTTTGGTTGGGGAATAGTAAATTGTTAACACCAATGGAAGATTGTAGTAGTTCTTTCTAACAACGTTCAGGGATTGATTACTTCTTTTGCTTAAGTACCACACAGGGTGTTTGATCATCTTAGCAGTTAGTGGACATCAGTTGTTTGTGGTTTTTGCTTTGCAATTAAATTGTTTGAAAACTCCCTTTTGTTTATTCCTTTGATAGTTCAGGTATATATATTTTGCTTAGACTAATCAGCATTCAATTTTATTTAGATTAAAAGCATTGGTACTTTCGATTGTGTTGAAAATGACGTAAAACACAATACAAACAAACAAAGTCTTGCCCCAAACCTTACATTACAAGTTGGTAATTTGAATCTGCAATAATTAAATTATGCCTCGGTGTGACTTCTGTTTGTCCATCTGTCCATCAGTTTGTTGATTGTTCGGTCCGTCGGTCATTCAGTCGGTCCATCGGTCTGTCCGGTTCTCTTAATTTGCAATTAAACAGATGTCTTTAGATGGATCAGTAGACATTCAAAATCACCAATCATTTGCTTCCTAACACTAATTATTTTCAAACCCTGATTATTCTTGTTTCATTGAAGGGACACATGGCAAGCTTAAAGTTTTTATCAAGCAATGAAATATGCATCTTGATTTATTAATCCAGTATCATTTTGACTTTTAACCTGCTTGCATATAAATAAAAGTTTTGAGTTTTTTTATGCTTTTGTATGATATCAAGTTGCGCATGTTGATCGACTTTGTATTGTGGGAGTTGCTGCTCTTTTCTTTCATAATTTACGTTTTCCGCTGATTGTTTTCATTGGGGCTTTTCTAGTTTTCTTCAATTTTTACGATAAAATGTCTTGTGTGTCTATCTCCTATCACAGTTTTCAACTGATTGTTTCAAAACTATACAGGATGCTTACCTAGATTTAGCATTAAAATCGACTTTGTATTACCTGAATTATGTCCATTTTATATTCAAATTTTACGTTTTCCACCCAATTGTTTTTAGGGAGCATCCATATCCCATGGAAACAGTTCTAGTTGCTTCATATTCAAACAAACATTTGATTTAAATATATTATTGGTACAATATTATCAACTAATATGCAAAAAAACAATTGCTTTCTACTATTCTTATAATTAATATTAATGATTGAACAAATGCAAGTTATGTATAAAAACTGATTGGACGCTGCACGTTTTTCAAACATCAAGACTGCCATGTGTCCCTTTAAGCAACATGTATGTCATACTTGTCATAATTTCCTCTTTATACTCTTTGTACATGCATTTCTTTGTACATGCATTTCAAAGTGAAGTTGGAGTTGAGCCATTGATCAGAAATTTAGAGACATTATGGAAAGAGTTCCTTGGTTCAATCACATCCAATATACAGGACTACCTTAGTCTGGAGCACCTGGGACTCATCTTGGGATACTTGGCTCAGAAAGGTAAGAGTTCCTGGGGTCAGTTACATCCAATTTACAGGACAACCTTAGTCTGGAGCACCTAGGACTCATATTGGGATACCTGACTTGGAAAGGTAAGAGTTCCTGGGGTCAGTCACATCCAGTATAGAGGACTACCTTAGTCTGGAGCACCTGTGACTTGTCAGAAAGGTAAGAGTACATGGGGTCAATCACATCAGGATACAGGACTACCTTAGTCTGGAGCACCTAGGACTCATATTGGGGTTCCTGGCTCAGAAAGGTAAGAGTTCCTGGGGTCAATCAAATCCAGTATCCATTACCTTAGACTGGAGCACCTGGGACTCGTATTGATATATATCATACTCAGTAAGGTAAGAGTTCCTGGAGTCAAGCACATCCAATATACAGAAATCCCTTAGACTAAACACCTGGGACTCATACTGGGATACATGGCTCAGAAAGGCAAGAGTCCCTGAGATCAGCTACATCTTATATATAGGACTACCTTAGTTTGGAGCACCTGCGACTCATATTAGGATACTTGGCTCAGACAGGTAAGAGTTCCTGAGATCAGCTACATCTTATATATAGGACTACCTTAGTCTGGAGCACAGAGGACTCGTATTGGGATACCAGGCTCAGAAAGGTAAGAGTTCCTGGTGTCAGCCACACCCAGTATACAGGACTACCTTAGTTTGGAGCACCTGGGACTTACCTTGGGATACCTGGCTCAGAAAAGTAAGGGTTCCTGGAGTCAATCATATCCAATATACAGGACTACCTTAGTGTGGAGCACCTAGGACTCATATTGGGATACCTGGCTCAGAAAGGTAAGAGTTCCTGGGGTCAATCAAATCCAGTATCCATTACCTTAGACTGGAGCACCTGGGACTCGTATTGATATATATCATACTCAGTAAGGTAAGAGTTCCTGGAGTCAAGCACATCCAATATACAGGAATCCCTTAGTCTGGAGCACCTGGGACTGATCTTGGGATACCTGGCTCAGAAAGGTAAGAGTTTCAATCAAATCTAATATTCATTACCTTAGACTGAAGCACCTGGGACTCATATTGGGATACCTGGCTCAGAAAGGTAAGAGTTCCGGGGGTCAATCACATCCAATATACAGGACTACCTTAGTCTGGAGCACCTGGGACTCATATTGGGATACTTGTCTCAAAAAAGGTGAAAGTTCCTGGTATCAGTTACATCCAATATACAGAACTACCTCAGTCTGAAGCACCCGAGACTCATAGTTGGATACCTGGCTCAGAAACGTAAGAGTTTCTGTTTGGTAATAAAATGATCTCTGTTTCAAATGTTAACTACTTTAAAGGGGAAGTGGGACATAGTAATGTATTAAATTTTTTCTGTCTGTTATAAATATATTTTCTGCAATGTATTTTACTGGAATATATATTAAAAGTATCAGTTGCGAAAAATCTATATTGTGTAGAAATTCTCGTTTACTGCCATGATTTTAATAAGAAACAAAATTGTTCATAAAGATTTAACTTTATGTATGTGCTTGTTACTCATTCATAATTGGATAGTTTTCCCTTCTTTACAGAAAGAAGTCATGTAATCAGAAGTCTCCCACCTGGGTTTGAAGAAGGAATGCCCAACCTTATTATTTGTCCCACAGGTATGTGTACATTAGTACATTGGAAAAGATGTATTAGTCTTTCCATTTGACATTATGTTAAATGCGACTTTGTGCAGCTAACCTTTGGGATCATCAAGCCCAATCTTTGTGGCTTTAAAGTAGAATATCACTTAAGCCAGTGCTAGGAGGTGTGAGAGGTGTTGCACTTTACATTACCTCTCATGAACAGACTCAATTAAACTGAATCTGCTACTTTTATCTCTTGTTTGTTGCTTTCAAGGGATCCACTTTTTAGTATTTATTATCAATCACACTAGCGCTTGTTAGTACTGTGTGGCGGTCATAAAAAGCAGTACAAATCAGTAGTGTTATTACTTTCTGATCATTTGGGATCATCAAGCCCAATCTTTGTGGCTTTAAAGTAGAATATCGCCTAAGCCGGTGCATAGGAGGCATGAGAGGTGTTGCACTTTACATTACCTCTCATGAGCAGAATCAATAAAATCTAGTTTGCTACTTTTATCTCTTGTTTGTGTTTGTTGCTTTCAAGGGATCCATTTTTCAATATTTATTTCCCTATACATTAAATTGAAAGGCAATCAAAATTTTACAATAGAGCAATGACGTGAGTTGGACATTGTGAGGTGGACATCCGCATATATTCTGGGCTTTCCTGTCTGATGATTTTTCATTGAGTTACGCACCTTTTTCGACTGATTTTATTTCTTATATACTGCATAGTGCAATTTTGTTTATGTTCTATATTGTGATATTGACCTGAAACCTAGAAAATACTTTTCAAATAAAAAAATTAGCATACGGGCATATCATGGCCCACTTGTTAAAACTTGAGTCGTCGAAAATCTTATGAAACTGCTGCCTGATTATTACTTTACATTATTCCAAGTATGTATATTGATTTTGTTTTAGTTTATTGCGAATGAAGTACTTTCCACAAACAAAATGGAAGTGTTTGCCCCAAAATAATCTGGCACACTTTCCAAAACACAAAATTTGGGAGAATTTTCCCAGAATATTCTTTTTAGCTCTACTGGCCAAGGGCCAGCAGAGCTTATGGGATCGTGTGTTGTCCGTCTTCCGTCGTCCGTCGTCCGTCCGTCGTCCGTCCGTCCGTCGTCCGTTAACTTTTGCTTGTGTACACTCTAGAGGCCACATTTCTGATGCAATCATCATGAAACTTTGTCAGAATGTTTATCTTAATTATATCTTGATCAAGTTCGGAAATGGGTCACATGATGTTAAAAACTAGGTCACTAGGTCAACTATTGGAAAAACCTTGTGTACACTCTAGAGGCCATATTTTTGACCCGAGCTTGATGCAACTTTGTCAGAATGTTTGTCTTAATTATATCTTGGTCAAGTTTGAAAATGGGTCACATGGGGTTAAAATCTAGGTCATTAGGTCAAATAATTGAAAAACCTTGTGTACACTCTAGAAGCCGTATTTCTGACCCAATCTTGATGAAACTTTGTCAAAATGTTTGTCTTAATTATATCTTGGTCAAGTTAAAAAATTGGTCACATGGTGTTAAAAACTAGGTCACTAGGTCAAACTTTGGAAAAACCGTGTGTACACTCTAGAGGCCATATTTTTGACCCGATCTTGATGAAACTTTGTCAGAATGTTTGTCTCAATGAAAACTCGGTCAAGTTCAAAAATGGGTCATGTGGGGTCAAAAACTACGTCACTAGGTCAAATACTTGAAAAAACTTGTGTACACTCTAGAGGTCATATTTGTTACCCAATCTTGATGAAACTTTGTCAAATTGTTTATCTTAATTATATCTTGATCAAGTTCGGAAATGGGTCACATTTAGTTAAAAACTAGGTCACTAGGTCAAATGTTGGAAAAACCTTGTGTACACTCTAGAGGCCATATTTTTGACACGAGCCTGATGCAACTTTGTCAGAATGTTTGTCTTAATTATATCTTGGTCAAGTTTGAAAATGGGTCACATGGGGTTAAAAACTAGGTCACTAGGTCAAATACTTGAAAAACCTTGTGTACACTCTAGAGGTCATATTTGTTACCCAATGTTGATGAAACTTTGTCAGATTGTTTATCTTAATTATATCTTGATCAAGTTCGGAAATGGGTCACATGGGGTTAAAAACTAGGTCACTAGGTCAAATATTGAAATACCTTGTGTACACTCTAGAAGCCGTATTTCTGACCCAATCTTGATGAAACTTTGTCAAAATGTTTGTCTTAATTATATCTTGGTCAAGTTCAAAAATGGGTCACGTGGTGTTAAAAACTAGGTCACTAGGTCAAACTTTGGAAAAAACGTGTGTACACTCTAGAGGCCATGTTTTTGACCCGATCTTGATGAAACTTTGTCGAAATGTTGTCTTAATTATATTTTGGTCAAGTTCGAAAATGGGTCCCATGGGGTCCAAAACTAGGTCATCCGTCCGTCCGTTAACATTTGCTTGTGTACACTCTAGAGGCCACATTTCTGATGCAATCATCATGAAACTTTGTCAGAATGTTTGTTTCAATTAAAATCTCGGTCAAGTTAAAAAATATGTCATGTGGGGTCAAAATCTATGTCACTAGGTCAAATACTTGAAAAAACTTGTGTACACTCTAGAGGTCATATTTGTTACCCAATCTTGATGAAACTTTGTCAAATTGTTTATCTTAATTATATCTTGATCAAGTTCGGAAATGGGTCACATGAAGTTAAAAACTAGGTCACTAGTTCAAATACTTGAAAAACCTTGTGTAGAAGCCGTATTTCTGACCCAATCTTGATGAAACTTTGTCAAAATGTTTGTCTTAATTATATCTTGGTCAAGTTCAAAAATGGGTCACGTGGTATTAAAAACTAGGTCACTAGGTCAAACTTTGGAAAAAACGTGTGTACACTCTAGAGGCCATGTTTTTGACTTGATCTTAATGCAATTTTGTCAGAATATTTGTCTCAATTATAGCTTGCTAAAGTTTGAAAATGGGTCACACAGGGTCAAAAACTAGGTCACTAGGTCAAATACTTGAAAAACCTTGTGTACACTCTAGAGGCCATATTTCTGACCCGATCTTGATGAAACTTTGTCGAAATGTTGTCTTAATTATATT
The DNA here is from genome assembly GCA_037043455.1 of Cyrtodaria siliqua. Taxonomy (NCBI): domain Eukaryota; kingdom Metazoa; phylum Mollusca; class Bivalvia; order Adapedonta; family Hiatellidae; genus Cyrtodaria; species Cyrtodaria siliqua. The sequence goes on from JAWPHD010000484.1 coordinate 233,303, forward strand.
TTGGTCAAGTTCGAAAATGGGTCCCATGGGGTCAAAAACTAGGTCACTAGGTCAAATACTTGAAAAACCTTGTGTACACTCTAGACGCCATATTTTTGACCAGATCTTGATGAAACTTTCTCAGATTGTTTATCTGAATTATATCTTGATCAAGTTTCAAAATGGGTCACATGGGATCAAAAAACTATGTCACTAGGTCAATATTGGAATTTGCTTGTGGGCACTCCAGAGGCCACAATTTTGATCTATAGGAGAAGAGAGCTATATCTAGCTATCTCTATCTAAATCTATAAGAGCTGTTTTAGCCAGTAGAGCGTCCACAGGCCCTCTTGGGCCTCTTGTTTTTGTTTGCGGGGTATGTGGGACGTGGGTTGTGATGGGGATTTTTTGTTTTTAAATTCTTCTTTAATTAAAAGTGTTTATTTCATTGTCAAATATACACAAAAAAAAAAATTGGCATGAATGCTGTTTGAGCTATTAAATTAAAAAAAAAATTCATGTGGGAAATATTTCCCCAATTCTGATCTTGGAAAAAACATGCCCATGGGAAGATATCAATGCACAAATTTGTATCACAGTAAAATTTTGCCACAGACCATAAATATCAAAGCTGCAAACTATTATGATGAAATATCGATGAATATTGTTTCAAGTTCAAGAAATCAGCCAAAATTATTTCCATGAAACAATATTTCCATGGAGAAATCTTTCCATCATAGGAAATGAATGCCTCCCGTGGAAAATATGTGTTTTCTCATGGGAAAGGTCACCTTTGTGTCAAATTTCATGGATTTATTTTACATTGAGGATTAAATTGAATATAAGCTTACATCCATTTGACATGTAATTTCATGATATAGCTTACGCGAAATTACTTTATGTCTTTGCCAAAAACCGGCATGTCAATAAAAGACAATGATGGCTGTTAAAAGCAAATTTATAATTTACATGATTTGTTTCACAACAGGATGTTAATATATATGCCAGACAAAACTAGTGTTTAATATTTGCCTCTAATATTCTTCAGGTGATGTGTTGAGCACAGTGTTATCCATGTATATGTTGGAGAAGGATCAGCCCCTGCCCTTGTCAGATGAGGTGTTGGTGTGTAAAACTCACACCACCATTGATGAGGTTTGTTACAGAAATTTTGTAATAAAACTATCTCTGTTTCAAGTGTTAGCTAAAGGGAAAATAAAATAGTCATGTATTAAAATATTTTCTGTAATGAACAGAGTGTAAAATAGTATGATGAGGGGCCTGCATTTAAGATCAAGGTCAAAGTCAGTTGTCAAACTGTACTAGAAGTTGAAATAATCAGAAGTTCTGATTATTTGATAAAGAATGCTCACTTTTTGTTGAGCCTGCTTGTGGAGTGCTGAACTTTATCGCTGTTTTCTTGTTATGCACCCGACATTGTGTGCAAACTTTTGCATCGCTGTGACATACTTTATCTCTTAAACTATTTGTCTTAGCTCAACCAATTTTTGGTTTGGGATACCTTATAGCATTTTGTGGATGGGCGCATAATTAATTTAGGTGCAAACGAATCATGGACTCCCTGGGTGCCCGTAGACCCCAACTTTACATAGCTTATGAAATGTTGTTATTGACCATGTGTTTTACTCTTCTTATTCTTAGCTCAATCAAATTGGGGTATATTTTACCCACATTGTCTGTTCTTGATATTGTTCACAGGCACATAGTGCATAGCTCTGCATAGTTCTGTTATCAGCCCATTCTCTCTCGAAATAATACCTTGTGCATTTCACTTTCTCTGATTGTATATCAGGTGTTTAATTTGTTGATCTCTGAAAAAGTGAAGAGTTGAGCTGCACTGTTCTCTGACAGCTCTTGTTCCTGGGGAAAAACAGTACTTAATACCTTCCAACGTCGGTAAGAATCTACACGGATATGCTGAAAATGATGTAAAACACCATTCACCCATCCAACGAATCCATTTCATGATGTTTGCATGTGATTTAGATTGTATTTTCAATCAAATGTGTACATTTCATAAACTCTTTACTATATGGATTCAGTATAGAAACAAAATGTGTAATAAATAGACTGTTTAATAAGTGGGTTCGTTTATCAAGAACTCTTTCACCTGAATGGAGGTGTGTTTTATAATTCTTGGTAATGTGGGAACTCGCCAGTTAAATAATCTCCATGAAATGATGTACATGTATATGTCTTGCAAAGCAATGTATAATCCTATGCAGGTAGACATATTTTGGCGACGAGCTATATTTGACGGTGATAGGAAGATCCACTGCCTAGTGAATGCAGACCTGCTGGACTTTGACGTTGGTGAAGCCGCTGAAAGATGCCTGGAACAGTACATGCAGGAAACAAACTACCGTGGTATAACACATGACTATTGTATATTTAATATTAACTGAACAAAACAAAGTTAAAGTAAGTATACTGGATTCAGTCCATCCATCTGTAGACATAACATTTTTCAACTCCTCAGGCTTAACAGCCACATTCCTGAAACTTAAAAACTAGACTGTCCATGGTGAGATGATGACCCCTTTACCTTTTGGGGTCAAAAGGTTTAAGGTCTATGGAACCATGACCTAATAATGAAAAACCTTGTGCGCTTGAATAACTTCACAACTTGCACGGCATATGTAGGCACAACCTTGTCCGCCAAACTCATTAAGCTTTACACTGTCTATGATAAGAGGATGACCCCTTTACATTTTAGGGTCAGTAGATGATTAAAAACCTCGGCTGTTCTATAACTCTTCAATATTTGAAGCCCTATGCATGAAACTTTATCCCTATAGTGAAATCTTTTTTCCCTAGACTTCTGGGCCATTGACATTATTTTTGCCACGAAGCATCTCATTAAGCAAATTTTGACCATATTTTTTTTCAGAAATGATTTTTTTGTATACCCTTTACTATCAGGAACAATTATTCACCTTAGAAACTGCCAGTTCAATGCATTTTATTTTTGGCTCGAAGAATTTTCTCGATATAGAAATCAAGTCTGTACAATAGAAGCTTTTATGGTTAAAAATGGATCTTGGTTGTCAAACGGTTTTATTAGCAGAGTCACATAATGATGATTATGAAAAGTTATGTTTATTTTATTTAATACCGAATTTTACTATTAACCCAAATATTATGCTACTTACTGTCTAGCTACAATCAATAATGTTAATTATGTGTTTTTTTGCAGTTATTAAGATTTTGTAATAATAAAAACAATGTTTATTTCAGATCCAAAGTATCGTCTGGTTGTGGTGTGTGGATCAGACAACGAATATCGCTCCAGGATCGTGTCATCCCTGGACAAACATCGTCGTCCCGCCCTTCCAGTTAATGCAAATCATCTTCGTGTATATATGGCCACAAAACTCAGAATCAACAAGGAGTTTGAAGGAGTGAAATCAGCAGCTACTGTGGACTTTGACAGGTATAACCATTGTGATAATATTTGTATTCTAATTAAGAACTGGATACCTGTGTACATAGAATACACCTGACATAGCAGTCAGAAGCCAGTATTTCATGATAAGGTAAATACAAAGAAAAAAGAATTAAGCAGAAGTTTGTTTAACATTATAAAACAACTAGAAACATTACAGCTACGTTGATAATAGAGAATAAAAATTATATTTATTCGAAAACAAAAAAAGAAGAAATAAAAACAAACAACGTGTTGTTTAGGAAATATTAAAAAACAAATACCAAATGTAATTCAGTGTATCAGTAAACAAAGATGAATAAAATTTATATCAATGTAAATGACTTTGACCTATTTTTCATACTGTTAATTTAGTAGATTTGGCCATACGGTATACATTTCAGATACATACTACCATCTACTTGACAGCAATATCTTTTTACTGAAAGAAAGTCAATGAGAAAGACCTTGCCATATTTGCACCTTTATTGATTGATAGCGCTAAAGCTAGGTGTCCATTGTCTCATGTACACATTTTTGATTTAAGGTGCTGTTAGACTCTTTCAGATGAGCTTTATTTACTTAAATCATCATTTTCAAAGCAATGAAGGAGAAATGTTTGATTCCGCCTAATTCTTGTTGATTAAATTTTTATTACCCATCTTTAGACGGGATATATCATGTAATGGCTTTGTTTGTCTACCTGTCCGTCCAGACGTATTTCTGTCCTTTAACTTTTACCTGACTAGTGATTGTGACTCACAGCTTTTAAAGTATTAGTATTCTTACACATCTTCATCCAGTGAATACATATGAAAAAGTCCCATAATTCTCTGATTTCTATTTTGTTTTATTTCCCTTCGAAAAAGGTTTAACCTGGAACTTAACCTTACATTTTCTTTCTTAGTTATCAGTGTTATCAAATTAAAACACTCTTCTTTAATAAAAAAAATATATATAAAGGGCCCATGACTTTTAAATTATTATTTTTAGATCTACTGGTCAAAGGTCAGCAGAGTTTATGCTGTGGTGCGTCCGTCCGTCCGTTTGGTCTGTCCGTCCATAATTTTTTTCTGTAGCGACTACTCCTCTGAAACTACTGGATGGATTTTCATCAGACTTTACAGGAAGGTTGCCCATATGTCTAGTTGAATCTAGCAAAAATTCACGTTGATGTGAAATCCAAGATGGCCACCAAAGTTAAAAATAGATTTTTAGCTCTACTGGTGCAGTGTCCGTCCGTCCATCTGTCTGTAATTTTTTTTTTATATTGATATGGGACTTTTCTAAAATGATCAGCATGACATGATGTTGATCCTTGTCAAAAATTATTTTGATTTGACATTAAACATGGCCGCCAGTGGCCATCTTTGTTTACATAGAGTTATATATATATAGTAGTGACTACTCCTCTGAAACAACAGATTTTCATGAAACTTCACAGGAATTTTGCTCTGAATGTGTAGTTCATCCGAACAAAATTTCAGGCAGGCCGGAAATTCAAGATGGCAACCACGGCTAGAAATAGATTAAAAAAACAAATTTGTAGCAACTACTTCTTGAAAACTATAAGTGATATTGATATGGGACTTTCTCTTAAATGATCAGCATGGCATGGTGTTGGTCTTGTGGAAAATAATTTTGATTCGACATTATACATGACTGCCAGCGGCCATCTATGTTCACATAGTGTTATATAGTAAAAACTTGTAGCGACTACTCCTCTGAAACTACTTGACAGATTTTCATGAAGCTTCACAGGAATGCTTTTCTATCTATCAAAACCTATCAGTAGAGCTTCAAGGTCATTGACCTCTTGTTTAGTAATGTCCCTTCGAAAAAAGGTTAAACAATTAACTAAATATCTCCAAACTAATGAACTGCATCATCTTTCCACGATTTTACATTCTGCAATATTACTTACCAATAATGTCTAATATGGACAAGATATGTTATACGACAGGCATATATGACCCGCTGCAGTGCTGTTGTTTGTGCATACATATAATACCTCACGGCGTGAGATGAAATCTCACGGAATTCTAACCCTCCTCACGGAATTGTGTGAAAAACTCCCGTAAAATTGCTAAAATCGATTTTTCGAAAATCATCGGTCTATTTCCTTTGTTTGGTATGTTAGCAGATGTTGCTGCTTCTAAAAATAAAATGAATTCAAGAACGACAACTCCTACGAAATTTCGTACTCAATGAGATTCGTACTATTGTACATTGTTCTCAATTTGATTCATACTATCGGTTATTTTCCAGAGGGGAAGTTATAAGGCAGCCAACCGTGCAGCTGTCTTTTGCATGACCGTTTTTGAAAAATCGCGGCCAATTCATAACTTTCACATCTGGTCAACTTCCGGTAGACAACACCAAAAGAAGATACAAAGATGTACACAAAAAATAAAGCTTTTAATACAATTATCACTACAAACTAGTTTTATAAAGGGCTAAAGTCAGTTGAGCACCAACGATAAACACCGAGTTTACCCCCTACCAGAATGTGGAGGTCTTTTATTTTATTAATCACTGATTAATTATTTTGATGATGTCATGTGAAAGTTATGAATATTTGGTGGTGTGGGTGGGGTAAAAAAAACAAAAAAAACCTCTTACTTTCTCAATATTTTTTTGTTTTGTAAGTACGAAAATATAACAACAAACTTTAAAGGGACACTGTCTGTAAGTATTAAAGCAGATTATTGAGCATAACCAAATAACAGCGAAATGTTTATCATTGGTTATTAAATAAAATATTGTTTAAAAACTTTTTTTATTCATTCTTGTTATCTCCCCTGACATCAATGAAGAAACTTGTTTAAAAGTGTATTTTTAAGTATACGTTTATGGAATTTGGGTATAAAATACTGCTCGCGCGCTAAAAATAGTCCGCGAAAATAACTCCCAGATTTTTGCATGAATCTCCCTTAAAAAAATCTCTAAACTCCCAGATTGAGGTCCTGAAAGTATCACATGTATGTTTGTGTATGTTACCATTACATGTAATTAATTGTTTTTACTTAATATCAGCTCCAGTGTTCGTCTCATCAAGTCATGGAGGTCAGGGGTTGGCAAGACACTGTACATGAAGCGTAGGGAGGCAGATCTTGCTCGCCTTAACCATGGAAGAATTAGGGCAGACAATGTCTCTATCCCACTACAAGAGAAGCACATTGATATGCACTCTGTGATTGAACGATTACTAGAGCACTCAGAACACCCAGGGCAGGTGATACCACGAATATTTCACCTGGACGTGGCACATGAGGTACTACTTAGTATTTAATGCACTCTGACTGAACAATTACTAGCGCTCATAGAACTCCCAGGGCAGGTGATACCACGAATATTTCACCTGTATGTGGCACATGAGGTAATACTTAGTATTTAATGAAGAACTAGAGCAGACAATGTCTCTATCCCACTACAAGAAAAGCACATTGACATGCACTCTGTGATTGAACGAGTATTAGAGCACACAGAACACCCAGGACAGGTGATACCATGAGTATTTCACCTGGACGTGGCACATTAGGCAATACTTAGTATTTAATGCACTCTTTGATTAAACAATTACTAGAGCACACAGAACACCCAGGACAAGTGATATCATGAATATTTCACCTGTTCGTGGCACATGAGGGAATACTTAGTATTTATTTAATGCAGTCTGTGATTGAACGATTACTAGCGCTCATAGAACACCCAGGACAGGTGATACCACGAATATTTCACCTGGATGTGGCACATGCAATATGGGGTGGACTATCTATAATTGTGACATTCTAAATTTTAGGTAGAGTATGGAGTGGACTATCTGCTGTTTAACCTACTGGTCTTGGGGTGTCTGATGGACAAGACAGGATATGTCTGGAGGAAGTCCCCCACTGACCTGTATCTCATAGAAACAATGCCTTTGATGATTCAGACAACAAACCAGAGGGTGAGTTTATGGACTACTTTGATTTTTAAGGTCTTTTGCTAAAGACAGAGTTTTGGTATTATGGTGAGCCATATCTACTTAGCTACCATCTGTCCATATAATTTGTCAGTGAACATACAATTCTGGCTACAACAATTGGGTGAGACCTTTTATAGCAGCAACACAGTAAATACTGTTAAATGTGAATAGTCATATTTTACCTTAACTTAGCCAAAGATGGCCATCCTTGCTTAAACTTTAGCAAGGTTTTGGATACTTCAACAACAATTTGTGTTTTTCATAGTCTTTAGATATTCAGTACAATTGTCAGGCATAAGCAAAGTAGTTATATATGGAATATATAAAAACGACTACTCCATTGTGATGCTTTTATTATTTTAATGAATTTTCAGCTTAATGTTCCTTGGGTGGTGCTCTTTGAAATTGTTTTTTTTTGTTGCTGCTTGTCATCCAAGATGGCCACATTAGTTAAAAATTGACTTAAATGAAAGTCAAAAAACTTCTCCGAAGAAACAGCTAATTGAACATATTTCCCTGCTGTTGGAGGTAACTAAATTGAATGAATGTGATTCACTGTTAAAAAGTATAACATCCAAAAGAAAGTTTATTTTAATGTACTTCTATTTGACTAGGATGGAATTCTGCAATATGTACACCAGATGTTGTCCATTCTGCCAGACCTGACTTGTCGCTCACCCCAAGAGAGCCTTGATATATACAGTGAGAGGAGACCGCCAGGTAGGTCAATATATACTTCTGTATGACTAGGATGGAGAGCTGCAGTATGTACACCAAATGTTGTCCATTCTGCCAGACCTGACTTGTTGCTTACCTCAAGAGAGTCTTGATATATACAGTGAGAGGAGACCGCCAGGTAGTATGACTAGAATGGAGAGCTGCAGTATGTACACCAAATGTTGTCCATCCTGCCAGACCTGACTTGTGGCTCACCTATGAGAGTCACAGAAGATTCAGTATTTCAGGTATCTCATATATATATTTATTTATTTTTTGACATGATTATGATTTTTAGCATGGTCTCTGAAATTTCCTTTGTATCTGTAAATCATTTAAATGAAAATAACATCTGTCAGAATAACTGGTGTACAATAACTGCCAGATATTGGAAGTTAGAGTATGGAAGAAATATGAAATGGAAATGCTGCTAAACAGAGTTTGGTTTAATCTTGTTGGTTGATATAAACACCTGGATGTGCTAGCCCATCTTGATATTTAAATCAACCACCTCGATGAGACCATACTTTGTCCATTACATAGTTAATACTTGCTAGTAATACTTTTGTTTCTAACATAGATTACAGGGAGCATGACCAGCTGTTTGATGAGGGACAATTCCAAGATCCGATATTCCAACGACCATTCCAGTATATGTTTAGACTGGATAGAAGCGCAAATTTAGTAGATGTAAATCCCTACGTTGCTGAAGGAGCACCATTACTTTGTCTTCAGACTCTGCTAGGGTAAAACATATTGAGTTCTTTGTTGTATTTTAGCAACTGTAGTATAATATATGCAGAAAACATTTTAGCTCAACTATTCGAAGAATAAGAGAGCTTTATGTTGTATTCCTGGCATTTGCATTCACTTCAAAGTTTGTTTAACTAATCTTGATGACAATTTATCAACAGGGTTGGCCATGTACTATCAAATTTGGAGACAGTAGGTCAATAGTCAAGGTCATGGTGAACTTCTGAAAATGGTAAATTACCAGTCTTCATCAAACCAAGTATACATGTTAATATATTGGTAGCTGGTCATCAATATCAATGACCTTATCATTAGGTTAAAGGTCAATATCAAGGACCTTAAATTAATGATTTAGGTATTTACATGACCTATGTTCCTAAAACTTTTTAAGTAGGACCCAGTTGTGGGTGACTCAATGTCTGTTGATGCTTGAATTAATCTCTGAGTTTTCAATATGTATGGTAAAGTTGAAGGTGGCACTGAACTTAAAGGTGACCTTGGAACATAGTTTCTGCATAACCCCGAGAATTTAGAGCTGGAGATAAAACCAATATAAACTAAGAATTTAAAGCTGGGGAAGGTATTTATAAAGTTGTACATATATTCATAATGTTGTGTAGATGGGTCTTATTTACAGTTGCTCAGATGTGTAATATAAATGTCCAAATCAAATGTCACGGTCATGATGAATTTAAACTCTTTTTTTAACAAGATTTTTGATTTATATTATACCTGTATCTCTTATCGTCAAAACAGATCAATCTAGAACATTTATACTAGAAGTAGTACACAATCACTAACTCCATTGATTCACATGCAGGTACTAAATCAATGACTGCATTATGCCTTGAAACATGATGACTGTATATCTGGGTCCATGGTTTGAATTTCGTTTTGTTTACAGACACTGTGGCATGCAGGATCCAACATGGGCGGAGCTTCACCATTTTGTCTGGTTCTTGAACACACAGCTTTGTGACTTTGAACAGAACATGTTTGTGAGTGTGGCTGCAGCCGAAGATCTGCCGGGCTTTGCTAAATTTGTACTGAAGTTTCTCATACAGATGTCTAGAGTAAGTTTTATTTGGTTAACGCTATTTTCGCTTAGTGTTACCCGAGGATCTGCAGAACGTCTCCAAATTTGTTCTGAAGTTTCTCCTACAGATGTTCAGAGTAAGTTTTATTTGGTTAACGCTATTTTCGCTTAGTGTTACCCGAGGATCTGCAGGACGTCTCCAAATTTGTTCTGAAGTTTCTCATACAGATGTCTAGAGTAAGTTTTATTTGGTTAACGCTATTTTCGCTTAGTGTTACCCGAGGATCTGCAGGAGGTCTCCAAATTTGTTCTGAAGTTTCTCATACAGATGTCTAGAGTAAGTTTTATTTGGTTAACGCTATTTTCGCTTAGTGTTACCCGAGGATCTGCAGGACGTCTCCAAATTTGTACTGAAGTTTCTCATACAGATGTCTAGAGTAAGTTTTATTTGGTTAACGCTATTTTCGCTTAGTGTTACCCGAGGATCTGCAGGACGTCTCCAAATTTGTACTGAAGTTTCTCATACAGATGTCTAGAGTAAGTTTTATTTGGTTAACGCTATTTTCGCTTAGTGTTACCCGAGGATCTGCAGGACGTCTCCAAATTTGTACTGAAGTTTCTCATACAGATGTCTAGAGTAAGTTTTATTTGGTTAACGCTATTTTCGCTTAGTGTTACCCGAGAATCTGCAGGACGTCTCCAAATTTGTTCTGAAGTTTCTCATACAGATGTTCAGAGTAAGTATAATCATCAGGAAAGATGAAAAGCTGTTTCATTTTGCCTTGTTTAATTTTAACATGTTAAAAGTAAACGTAAGGAAAGTATAATTTAGTTAATTCAATAAATTGGCATTTACATTAACAAAATATGATTTTTTTTTTTAAGCTTTACTGGCCGAAGCTCAGTCGAGCTTACTGGATACTGTGTTGTCCATATGTCCATCCGTCCATCCATCTGTCTGTCCGTTTTTCATCCAATCTTTATCAAACTTGTACAGTAGTTATATATCAATAAGATCTCGTATGAGTTTTTGAATCAGCCAGATTCGATTGCTAACAACTGAGTTACCTGCCTTGTGGGCACTCAAGGCCCTCCATTTGTCATCTTATCTTATCTTAACCAAACTTACACAGTAGTTATATATCCATACGATCTCATACGAGTTCTTGAACCAGCCAGATTAATAGCTGAATTATTTTGCCATGTGGGAAGTGTAGCTCCTCCATTTGTTCATCTTACAATCTTACAAAGTAGTTATACATGCATAAGATCTCGGACGAATTGTTGAACCAGTCAGATTCGATCATTAATAGCTGAGTTGTCAGCCCTTGACTTGGCAAAAATGCATAGTTTTCATTGTGGGCATTGAAACCCCTCGCCGTGTTCCGTTTGAAAGATTTTTGACAGAGTTATGGTCCTTTAAAAGTTTTTAATACACAAACTTACTCTGTACTAGTTCTCCTGAACCTCTGGCTGGATTTTAACGAAACTTGGCAAGGATGATCAGTATCAAGCCTTGTTGTGCATGTCATTGCCGTGTTCCAGTTGAATGATTTTTGGCAGAGTTATGGCCATTTAAATGTTTTAATACACAAGCTTTGTCCAGACTAGTTCTCCTGAACCACTGGCCGGATTTCTGCAAATCCCCCCCACCCCAAAAACAGACTCCATATAACCAGTAGAGCGATACAGGCCCTCTTGGGCTTCCTCTCTTGTTAATTGACCTTGTTGCAATTTCTGTATTATCTTAAAATCGGTTGCACTTTTTATGCCACTGCCATTTGAAGAACCATCCATGCAAAAACGATGTCCGCACTCTAACTTAGCTAATTGTTATCGGATCTTTTCCAAACTTGCTCAAATATATGGGCAAAATATCTCGGCCTAGTTCAATAATCGGCTCCAGTAGTTCCAGAGTTACGGCCCATGGAATAGTAAAAAAAGCGCGAAATTAATGGTGTCCGCACTCTAACTTGGCTAATTGTTTAATCTTCTCCAAACTTGGTCAATTTGAATATGGGCACAATGTCTTGGCCAAGTATGATCTTCGGCCCCATCGACCCTGTAGTTCTAGAGTTATGGCCCTTGGAATAGTTAAAAATTGCGAAATTACTGGGTATCTGCACACTAACTTTGGAAATTGTTAAGTTGGATTTTCGACCCCATAGCCCCAGTAGTTCCACAGTTATGGCCCTTGGAATAGTAAAAAATCGCGAAATTAAAAGGGTGTTCACACTATAACTTGGGTAATTGTTATCCAGTTTTCTCCAAAATTTGTCAAATTATATATGGGCACTATGTCTCGCCCAAGTTCGATTTTCGGCCCAATCGCCCCAGTACTTCCAGAGTTAAGCCCCTTGGAATGGTACAAATTTGCAAAATAAATGTTGTCCGCACTGTAACATTGGTAATTGTTAATCAATCTTCTCCAAACTTGGTCAACTTGTATATGGGCACAATGTCTCGCCCAAGTTCGATTTTCGGCCCGATCGTCGAAGTACTTCCAGAGTTAAGCCCCTTGGAATGGTACAAATTTGCAAAATAAATGTTGTCAGCACTCTAACTTTGGTAATTGTTATCCAATCTTCTCCAAACTTGGTCAACTTGTATATGGGCATAATTTCTCGCCCAAATCCATTTTCGGCCCGATAGCCCCAGTACTTCCAGAGTTATGCCTCTTTGAATGGTAAAAATTCACAAAATAAATGTTATAGCAGGGGCATCATTGTCCCATGGACACATTTCTAGCTTTAGGATACTAGTGGCATAGTTTAATAACTGTGATGAGTTCTGGATTAGCCTTAGTTTAGTCAATATGGCTGACTGAAGTTATCCTTATATAATTATATAAACCTATAGTACGTTTCATTTGTATTAAGTATTCTTGACACGATCACTCAATATGAGCAAAGAGTCAACTGGTATGAAATATAATAGTACCTAGTAAATTTCATTTTTATTCAGGATTTCTCAACAAGATCCCTCAACATGAGTGAAGAATCACCTGGTGTGAAGTATGAGCCTGTAGAGAGGATGGAGGCTGTAGAGGGAGGGGACGAGGACGGGGAGGAGGAGATGTTGCAGAGGTATCAGATGAGGCGCACATGGGAGAGCAGGTATATTGATGGGAGGGCAGGTATATTGATGTGCTCATACAAAATAGATTGTATTTACTTATTTACATTTAGGGCAGGGCCAGGTTTAAGTTTATATACCGATTAATTATACATTTAGATTTCTTCAAAAGCAATTAAGGCATATATACCATCCAACCTGGTTTAAGAGACCACTCAGGGGAAAGACCAAATGTGGTTTCTTATTACAGGTTCTAACATTGTTCGACTTCTTTTGAAATGTTTAGTGTGCATGTAAGTTGTATATATTGTAAAAAATAAAATACTAGCATAAGTTTATACCAAATTTGTTCAAATAGTGACCCTGGTGTTAAATCTGGCCCTGCCCCAGTGGACACAGTTTTACATAGGTTATAGTAAAATCATCTTTCTCTGAAACTATAAGAGCTAGAGGTCTAATATTTTGCATGTGCCATTATAAGCTTATGGTCCTTAACCAAGTTCTTTCAAAAGGTGACCCTGGGGTCAAATTACGCCTTGCCATAAGGTCACATGTTTTACATAGACTTAATAGGCAAAAACTTAAAAACATTTTCTTCTGAAACTACAAAAGCTGGAGGTCTAAAAGTCGGCATTTGGCTATGCTTAAATGCTGGTCCTCTACCAAGTTTGTTTAAATGGTGAACTGGGGTACCTCAAGGGTCTCATGTTTTACTTTGTTTTTAGCTCTACTGATCAAAGATCAGCAGAGCCTATGCCGTGGTACGGTGTCCATCGTCCATCTGTCCGTCCGGAAACTTTTTTTTGTAGCGACTACTACTCTGAAACTACTGGATGGATTTTCATGAAACTTTACAGAAATGTTGCCCATGAAGTCTAGTTGATCCTAGCAAAAATTCATATTGATGTGAAATCCAAGATGGCTGCCAAAGCTAAAAGTAGATTTTTAAAAAAAAAGTTTATGGCGACTACTTCTTGAAACTATAAGTGATATTGATATGGGACTTTCCTTAGATTATCAGCATGATCGGGGATATTCCCCGAGCAACAGATTGTGGCCTGATGTTGGTCCTTGTCGAAAATCGTTTTGATTCGACGTTAGACTTGGCTGACAGTGGCCATCTTTGTTTACATAGAGTGATATAGTAAAAACTTGTAGCGACTACTCCTTTGAAAGTACTTGACAAATTTTCATGAAACTTCACAGAAATGTTGCTCTGGATGTCTTATTGATCCTAGCAAAATATCAGGTCGGCCGGAATTTCAGGATGGCCACCACGGCTTAAAATAGATTTTTAAAAAACAAGTTTGTAACGACTCCTTCTTGAAAACTACAAGCGATATTGATATGGGACTTTTTCTAAAATGATCAGCATGACATGATGTTGGTCATTGTCGAAAATCTTTTTGATTTAAGACATTAAACATGGCTGCCAGCGGCCGTCTTTGTTTACATAGAGGTATATAGTAAAAACTTATAGAGATTACTCCTCTGAAACTACTAAACAGATTTTCATGAATCTTCACAGGAATGTTGCTCTTGGTGTCTAGTTGATCCTAGCAAAATTCCAGGTTGGCCGGAAATTCAGGATGGCTGCCATGGCTAAAAATAGATTTTTAAAAAACAAGTTTGTAGCGACTACTTCTTGAAAACTAAAAGTGATATTGATATGGGACTTTTTCTAAAATGATCAGCATGACATGATGTTGGGCCTGGTTGAAAATTGTTTTGATTCGACATTAAACATGGTTTCCAGCGGCCATCTTTGTTTACATAGAGTTATGTATAAAAACTTGTAACGACTACTCTGAAACTACTTGACAGATTTTCATGAAACTTCACAGGAATGCTGATCTAGCTTTCAGAACCTGCCAGTAGAGCTTCAAGGTCATTGACCTATTGTTTTACTTAAACAACTGTAAAGGGGAAAAAACAAAAACTATTTTCTGAAACTACAAGGCATAGAGCTCTCATATACTGCATGTAGGTTTAGAGTTTGGTCCTTTACCAAGTTTGTTCAAATGGTGACACTGGTGTGCAACAGTGGTGACAGGTTTACATAGAGTTATAAAGGAAAATGTTTTAAAGAACATTCTTCTCCGAAACTACAAGAGCTAGAGATCTAACACTTTGTATGTAGCATACGCTTATAGTCCACTACCTAGAAGTGTTAAAATGGTGATTAAAATTCATCATGCCCAAGGGTACCTGAAGTTCAAAAAATAATAATACAAAAATATTTACAAAATCTTACCCTCTTTTGCAATCATTGCAAGTGTCTACAATGGACAAGGTCATTAGTGAGCCATACAGGACCATTTGGCTCTATTGTTTTTTGAACTTCATGTCAGTTCTAAGTTTTTTTTGACACTTAGAACAATGAAAAGCTTCATAACTATATGTTTGATTGTGAACAAAAAAATATTGGTCACATTATTAAATATGTACTTTCAGTCCACATCCATACCTGTTCTTCAACTCAGACAAGTTCACATTTACCTTCCTGGGCTTCAACATAGACCGTGCCACAGGAAACCTTATAGACCAACAGACAGGGCGGGTGTTGGAGAACGGTATAATGGCACAGAATCTGTACGATTCTTTGGTTAGGAACCACGCCCCTATACGGGAGAACTTTGATGATCTTCCAAGGTAGGTTTACACTCAATATGATAGTTCAGGCTTGTTAGCCTATCAGACATTATGTAATGCTGTGTTGAAATGATTTGTTAGAGTATCTCCTGTAACATTTCATTACTTTAACATTACGTTATGTGACTGTGCTTTTTCCTTTGAGAATATTAATTCACAGCACACCAGTTACTTTACTCTGTTTGCAGAGACAGAACATCCTAAAAATGGATTATGTTGCATCCTTTCAGGAATGCAGTTCATATGTGTTTATATGATAACAGCTATTTATTTATTACCATTAAAAGGCAAATGGTATGTAGACAGAGTGGTTTTGGTTATACCAGAATAATTGTTCACAGTATATACCTTACTCTATTCTATTTTGTTTTGCAGAGACCAGAAGATCCTGAAGTTGTGTAGTGTAATGGGAGTGGACATGCCTCACGATCCTGATGATACGTACGAGCTGACTACGGACAACGTCAAGAAGATCCTCGCCATTTACATGAGATTCAGGTAGGGGATGTTTACATAGGAATCAACATTGTTTGATATCTATGTTTGCCATTTACATGATATTCAGGTAGGGGATGTTTACACAGGAATCACCATTGTTGGTATCTATGATTGCCATTTACCGTACATGAGATTCAGGTAGGGGATGTTTACACAGGAATCACCATTGTTGGTATCTATGATTGCCGTTTACCGTACATGAGATTCAGGTAGGGGATGTTTACACAGGAATCACCATTGTTGGTATCTATGATTGCCATTTACATGATATTCAGGTAGGGGGATGCTTACATTGGGATCACCATTGTCTAGTGTCTATACTTTCTATTTATATGAGCTTCAGGTAAGGGGAATGTTCATTTGGAATCGCTATACTCACCATTTACACAAGATTGGGGTATGCTTACATGTTTGGTATCTGTGTTTGCCATATACATGAGTTTTAGGCAGGGACAATATTAACATGGGAAATACCATTACCTAGAGTAATTATTTGATTTAAATGAAAAAATCACATGCCTGTTCCTTGGATTGACCGTTATCAAGTTTGTGTTTTTCTGACACGTCAAATATTGAATATGGTCGACATGGCAATGCAGTTTTTGTGTTTTTTTGACACGTCAAATATTAAATATGGTCGACATGGCAATGCAATTTTCCATTCAGTTATATAAGAAATGTATAAAAATTACATTTCCGTTGAAATTGCTAGTATTTAAATATCAAACTTGGTCACAATCATCCTTTGTTTGTTCCCGTGTATGATCGCCAGAGCAGAGCGATCTTGTGAAGTTGTTATTTTATATAACCTTAATGTTTCAGATGTGACATCCCTGTGATAATTATGGGAGAGACAGGGTGTGGCAAAACACGTCTTATCAAATTCATGTGTGCCTTACAGGCCCCACCTGGAGTGGACATCAAAAACATGATACTTATGAAGGTATATTATTCATGTTTATTTGGTGTGGTGGTTGATAGGTAGAACGTGCATTGTTACATAGTGGGTAGGTATAAATGGAGGGTAAGTGTTAAGATGGTGGTTATATACTATAAACTACATGGTAGGTGATGAGGAGTGCATTATTAAATGGAGGGTAGGTGTCCTATTGCAAGGAAAGTGCTTGCCCCTCGCAACATAGACATTTGGCGAGTTCCCCATTGGTGCCTTATACCTTCAATACACAACAAATGGCAGAGGTTGTCCCTATGATGAAAACCTTAATTTTTGGTTAATATGAAATTTATTGAGGAAAAAACAATGCTAAAATTGTTGATTTTCATTGGTGATGTCATGTATACTGAAAGGAAAAAGAAACGCAGGGTGCGTATTTCCGCTATATATTGTATGTTTAATATGCTACCGCTAATCGAGTGGTACAGGGCGACATTAGGCCTGTCCTTTTAGAAAGAAGGTTTAAACAGCACTGAACACACCAATGGTTACCCTTTAAAGTTTCATTATCGTCAGAATGCGCAGGTGAGCAAACTTAGGCTTTAAATGTTGCAATCACTTAACATTAAATACAGTACTGAACTGGCTCAATTTTTCAAAGAGGAACTTCAGCATTTATGAATTTCTTGTTACAACGTGTACTGTGATTAAAACGTCTACAACATCACAGTTGTGTCCTTTCTCTAACTAACTGCACTTCTTTTTTTTACAAAACATCTTGGGATTTCCTTGGAATATATATGGAATTAAGTGTGCAGTATATGCAATATATAGCGGAAATACGCACCCTGCGTTTCTTTTTCCTTTCAGTATATGTTAACATTTTACGAAGTCACTTCCAGATGGAAATAAGGGGGGCTCTTTGGTGGAAAACTGCAGTATAATGGATGGTAAGAGGTGGTGAATGGGTGAACTAAAATAGAATGGATGGTAGACTGTGAGGGAGTAAAATATAATAAAATAGGGGGTAGGTGGTTAAGTGGTGAAATATTATAAAATTATATGTTTCTTAAAATGTATCAAAGCTATGATTGAGGTAAGTGATACTTGCAAGAAACAGTAATGTCGTGTCATTTTCAAAGCAACGGTTAACAACAAGAACATCAGAATGCATTAGCCAGCATCAAAATCATCATCAATTTATAACATCCTCTACTACCAGGTGCATGGTGGGACTACCAATAAAGACATTATACGAAAAGTACGAGAAGCGGAAAAAGCTGCAAAAGACAATATTCAGAAACACGGACAACATGTGTTCACAGTTCTGTTCTTTGATGAAGCCAACACCACAGAATGTATCGGTCTAATCAAGGAAATCATGTGTGACAAGAGCATGGAGGGAAAGAAGTTGAAACTTTGTGAGAACCTGAAAATGGTGGCCGCTTGTAACCCATACAGAAAGTAAGATCTACAGATCCAACATTTTAATAATATGTTAGATTGTTTTACTATACTTAATAATTGCGTTTGGATACTGTTACATGCATGGATATTTAAATAGTGCAAACATACATTTTCTAAAAGACGTTGTGGTTGCAAAAGCAATATTTATGTAATAAAAGTCAAAATAATTTATTGCATCACCTGTGTAGAATGGCAGACACTTAGCAATCACTTTGTCTGTCGTCCATCCCTCACACTTTAACCTGAAACCTAGCCTTGGCCATAACTTCCAAAGTATTTGACCTATCTTCATAAAACTTCGAGTAACTCGAAGGCTTATCAGGGTTTACAATGTCTTGCTGCTGCTGATCAGTCATTTCCCCCAAACCACCCCTTTGTCACATAAGTGGCATGGTCTTAATTCAAAGAAAGAACAGTCCATTATATATATGAAGCGGGTTAACAATTGGAGTTGCAGTTAAACTTTTTTTTCAAGCATTTGTAAAGTTTCTGAATCCATTCCACATATTTTGATCTCAGTGTAAATGCAGCATGGATCCAGATAGTTTATATCCATCGTATAACCTTTATTGTGTTGTGGTGCCATAAAGCCTAATTCATATTCATCAAAACAAATATAAGGCAGGCAATAATGATGACTTCAACTTTTTTTATGCAAAGTCATAATTATAGGAAATTTTGTGTATTATTTTATTCCTAAACCTATAACATATGATGTATAGTTGGCCCATAAATAAATATATTGCACATCCCACAAGTGTATGATACTGGACTATTTATTATTTTGTCAATATATTGTCATATGATGTTTACATTTTAGACATTCCGATGAGCTTATTAAGAAGCTGGAGCAAGCTGGTCTGGGCTACCACGTAGATGCTGATGAAACTACAGACAAGCTGGGCCGTGTGCCAATGCGCCGCCTGGTGTATCGTGTACAACCATTACCACAGAGCTTGCTGCCTCTGGTGTGGGATTTTGGACAACTGAACACCCAAGTTGAGGACCTGTATATTCGCCAGATGGTCAGGAGATATGTAAGTTGTTATATATTGATAGTACTATAAAATGTTTCGGGTGCTTACAGAACACTTAATCAAGTTTGTAGATAATAAAATATTAATATGTAAGGCAATAAAATTGATGGAGTGCTATAACATTAAATAAATTATGTGCTTGTTAAGTAATGGATAAAATGTGTAAAAGTTACAGATTATAGTTTAAGAAATGATATATAAGGTATGTTTAAATGTTACAGGAACACCTCAATTTTGATCAAATAAAGTATTTTAAAGTAAATGCTATTACAGAAAAACAAACAACAAACCCAAAAAAGAGAGGGAAAATTAGTTGAAGCAGACTCATCTTAATACACAAACTTGTTTTATTTTGATGTGTATGCGTTGTTGTGTTGTTTGAGCTCAAGAGTATCATTCATAGAAGTCCAAAGTAGTGCCCAAATTATTATTAGCTGGGCAGGAGCCTGGCAAATTTATTTTTTATAATGTTGGTTATAGTTACCAAAATTACAAATTCTGTCAAATGCAATGCATGTCTATCTGGCGTCTTGTCTTATTCCAGTTATTTTCTGGATCATTCTGCATAAATAATCGGTATTCTATAGTTGAGGGAGATCCTACTTGTATTTTTGGAACACATCTGTAACATTTCAAGAAAGCACACACTGTGGTATAATCCAGTAGTTTAGAATTGCTCCATATACAGTCTGAATTTACAAGTCCAACACACTATAAACTATTTCTCAATGGTTGGTGTTTCAAAAATGTTTCTAATTCTATGTAGAAAATTCATGTAGATCTGCTTCGTTGATATTTTTTGACTGATTTTATATACAATTGAATGAGATTACATGAATAAACATCTTCATAATATTTAAGCAATGGCGTTATACCAAATATATCGAGTATAACAATACTATGGTGAAGTGTTGCTTTATATTAAAATTTTCTTGTGATATTTATGTTTTACAGATCCAAGATGACAATCTGCCAGATGTCCCTGGCCTTATCGAGGTTGTGAGTGCTATACTGACGGCATCACAGGATTATATGAGGGCGCAGAAGGTATATTCTGTTAATTTATATCAAGGTTGTGAGTGCTTTACTGACTGCATCGCTTGTTTATATGAGAGTGCAGAAGGAAGTTTCAGTTAATTTATATCGAGGTTTTGAGTGCTGTACTGACTTCATCACAATATTATATGAGTGTGCAGAAGCTAGTTTCTGTTAATTATATCTAGGTTCTGAGTGCTGTACCGACTGCGTCACAGGATTATATGAGGGTGCAGAAGGTAGTTTCTGTCAATTTATATTGAGGTTTTGAGTGCTGTACCGACTTGATCACAGGATTATATGAGGGTGCAGAAGGTAGTTTCCGTTAATTTATATTGAGGTTTTGAGTGCTGTACCAACTTCAAATACAATATTATTTGAGAGTGCAGAAGCTAGCTTCTGTTAATTTATATCAGGGTTCTGAGTACTGTACCGACTGCATCACATGATTATATGAGGGTCCAGAAGGTAGTTTCTGTTAATTTATATTGAGGTTTTGAGTGATGTACCGACTGCATCACAGGATTATATGAGGGTGCAGAAGCTCAGTTCCTGTTATTTTTTATCAAGGTTCTGAGTGCTGTACCAACTGCATCACAGGATTATCGGCTGCAGCAGTGTTAACAATGTTTATATACAAACATACCAGTAAACATGTACATGAAGACAACTTATTAGTTTGGCTTGTAGGCTGGGCCAGTTTTTACCAGTAAACATGTACATGAAGACAACTTATTAGTTTGGCTTGTAGGCTGGGCCAGTTTTGAGTGCTCATTTCGTGTTAATAAATCCCCTTCTTGTTCTGGGTGTGCAAGAAGGAACACCAGTCTCCATCCAGTCACATGATTCCCTCATTCTACAACCCTTTCATAATCTATACTAGTATATAAGGTCAGCTTTATCAAACTTTTTACTTACAGCCCTGTCCATTTCATAAAAGCCCATAATCCACCAGCCATGTTAAGGTTGCAATTGAGTAATTGCTTTCCCATAGGCCACAATGCAAGCTTTTCCGATGATAAAAATGAAAGGGCACATACAAATTCAAAAAGTTGTGCCTTATTTTCAAGGTAAAACCAAGTCCAGTGTGCTAAAAGTTAAAATACAGCATGTTTCCCATAAAGATTTTTCGCCATTTTTGGTTACATGCGTAACTGCAGTATATATTTACCTGTTTTTGAGTGGGAGTTAATGTCACAATTTCATGTTTGAAATCTACATTTGGTAAAAATAAATAAAACATTGATTTTTGTGCCCTTTCACTTCTGGCTCAGGTCACTCCTGGAAAGAGCGTGGTCAAGCCCATGCTATATTTAGAATACTGCAACCTTAAATAACATGGCTGCATGGGGCAAGTTTTCGAGTACAATGTAAATCCCTCCTTCCCCTTAATCCATCAGGCATGTTAAATAACATGCAATCCCCCGCAAGTGGTAGGAAGTGTGATTTAAGACAATATAATTCAATACAATTCATTCTGTAACCTCCTAAGCCTATTGTATATAAAGTGGTCAGTATTTTGTTCATCTGTCCTTCAGTCTGTCAGTCTACACATATTTGTGTCTAACTCCTCATTAGCTTAAGAGTATGTGTTAGCTTTTGGCAACATATTTAGTTATACCTGATTTAATTAGTCCCCTACCGGTGAGTCGCCGGAGGGGACTTTAGGTTTGCCCCTCATCCGTCCGTCAGTCCATCCCACAAATATGGATCCTGCAATAATGAGAAATTTAAAGTATTTAAAATATTTTTATGAATCTTGGCATGTTGATAGTGGGCAAAGAGAGAATTATGCACGTTATTTTATATTGTTGATTTGAAAAAAATATGGTTGCTATGGCAACGGAAATAGTAAAAATACACAAAATATAGGGATCCTTTAATAACAAAAGAAATGCAATTTAATAAAAAAATTGTGAGAAGGTAAACGGGAGTGAGGAGTAGGTCATCATTTGTTTATTTAGTATGTTAATATGCTATTGCAACAGAAAAAAATACACTGTTACTAATTAATATTTTTTTTATTTCCGCTCGATAACTTTAGTTAGGAATGAGATATTGGAATGAAACTTTATTGGTAGGTAGCTTATATGAACAGGAAGCTGTGGATTGCATTTGGGATCACTGGGGTCAAGGTCACTGTTACTAAAAATAGAAAAATGGTTTCAGCTCAATAACTTTAGTTAGGAATGACGTATTGGCCTTGATAGGCTAAGCATATTTAACTATTTTAGGACGAGTGTAGTTTTGTGTCTCTACGTGACGTGGAGCGTGCTTTGAGTGTGATGAGTTGGTTCTACAGCCAGAGTCAGGGCACCAGGACACTATATGATCAGATGGACGACGAACTGTACCATGACGAGGATTCTGGTGAATCTGAACAAGAAGAAGAAGATATGGATGAAATGGAACAAGAACGTGTTTTTAAAGAAAAGGTGAAGGACCGATTTATTATTTGTATTGAGTATGATTATCTTTAGTTAAGGCTTCTTTTTCTCACCTCTCAGATAATATTGTCTATCAAACTCTGTCCCAGTTGTAGGATTGAGCCAGACTACGCAGTGGTATAAAAAACAACAAAAAAACTACAACGTTTCCAGTAGAAGCAAAAAAGATTTCTTTCAGGCACATTGTATAGGTTAATATAATCAGCCATCAGTTGTTTTTTGGCATCCTGTTGAATGCGTAGCTTTTTGTTTTGAACATAATAAATTTTGTAAATGGTTTCTGACGTCTACGAAATTTGACAGACACGATCTCAAGAGTAAGGTCTCGAATTAATGAGCAATATTGACGCATGCCTTGAAGAGTTATCCCCTTGATTATTATAAAATGGACTAAGTTCAGCTTACACAGTCACTTAAATAAGCGAGTAACACAGTAACTTAAATAACAGTAACACAGTAACTTAAATAAGCGTTTGATTTACACAATAAATTTACACAATAAATAATTTTGTAGTTTTTAGCTCAACTGATCAGAGATCAGCGGAGCTTATGCCGTGGTGCGGTGTCCGTCGTCCGTCCCGTCGTGTCCGTCTGTCCGTCTGTCCGTCTGTCTGTCCGTAAACTCTTTATTTGTAGCGACTTCACAGCTGAAACTACTGGATGGATATTCATGAAACTTTACAGAAATGTTGCCCATAAAGTCTAGTTGATCCTAGCAAAAATTCATGTTGATGTGAAATCCAAGATGGCCGCCAAAGCTAAAAATAGAGTTTTAAAATACAAGTTTGTAGCGACTTCTTCTTGAAAACTATAAGTGATATTGATATGGGACTTTTCTAAAATGATCAGCATGACAGTGATGTTGATCCTAGTCAAAAATCGTTTTGATTCAACGTTAAACATGGCTGCCAGCGGCCATCTTTGTTTACATAGAGTTATATAGTAAAAACTTGTAGCGACTACTTCTCTGAAACTACTTGGCGGATTGTCATGAAACTTTACAGGAATGTTGCTCTTGATGTCTAATTGATCCTAGAAAAATTTCAGGTCGGCCGGAAATTCAAGATGGCCGTCACAGCTAAAAATAGATTTTTAAAAATAAGTTTGTAGCGACTACTTCTTGAAAACTATAAATGATATTGATATGGGACTTTTTCTAAAATGATCAGCATTACATGATGTTGATCCTAGTCAAAAATCGTTTTGATTCAACGTTAAACATGGCTGCCAGCGGCCATCTTTGTTTACATAGAGTTATATAGTAAAAAACTTGTAGCGACTACTCCTCTGAAACTACTTGGCGGATTGTCATGAAACTTTACAGGAATGTTGCTCTTGATGTCTAATTGATCCTATCAAAATTTCAGGTCGGCCTGAAATTCAAGATGGCCGTCACAGCTAAAAATAGATTTTTAAAAAATAAGTTTGTAGCGACTACTTCTTGAAAACTA
The DNA here is from genome assembly GCA_037043455.1 of Cyrtodaria siliqua. Classification (NCBI taxonomy): domain Eukaryota; kingdom Metazoa; phylum Mollusca; class Bivalvia; order Adapedonta; family Hiatellidae; genus Cyrtodaria; species Cyrtodaria siliqua. Next base: position 257,757 of record JAWPHD010000484.1, read on the forward strand.
TAAGTGATATTGATATGGGACTTTTTCTAAAATGATCAGCATGACATGATGTAGATCCTTGTGGAAAATTATTTTGATTCGACGTTAAACATGGCTGCCAGTGGCCATCTTTGTGTTACATAGAGTTATATAGTAAAAACTGGTAGCGACTACTCCTCTGAAACTACCTTGACGGATGTTCATGAAACTTCACAGGAATGTTGCTCTTGATGTCTAGTTGATCCTAGAAAAATTTCAGGTCGGCCGGAAATTCAAGATGGCCACCACAGCTAAAAATAGATTTAAAATAAATAAATTTGTAGCGACTACTTCTTCAAAACAATAAGAGATATTGATATGGGACTTTTTCTAAAATGATCAGTATGACATGATGTTGGTCCTTGTCGAAAATCGTTTTGATTTGACCTTAAACATGGCTGCTTTGTTTACATAGAGTTATATAATGAAAACTTGTAGCGACTACTTCTTTGAAACTACCTGACGGATTTTCATGAAACTTTACAGGAATGTTGCTCTTAATGTCTTATTGATCTTAGCAAAATTTCAGGTCGGCCTGAAATTCAAGATGGCCGCCACGGTTAAAAATAGATTTTCAAAAAACAAGTCTGTAGCGACTACTTCCTGAAATCAAAATCAATCAGTAGAGCTTCAAGGTCATTGACCTCTTGTTTTCAATGAGTTCTTGGATGCTTCGTATCATGAAAACTGTGTGATATATAGCCCTATAAATATTATCAAATGACCTATAGCTTAACTTAAACTAGCAAAGGACAAGGTATGATAAGGGTTTTTTTTGGCCCCCAATATATTCAAAATGCAAAAAAATAATATTTACATATAATCTGTCATGCATATTGAAGTAAATTGATCATATTCTATCTTCAAAATATATTTTTATTTATTTTATTTATCTAGAAGATTTAATAGGGTAGGTAATTTTGTTATATTTTGTAGATTTTGGACCTTTCTGGGCAAGATTTTGATCTTAAAAATATAGAGTGCATCTTCGAGCACACACAGTTTTTTGGGTGATGATGCATCCCTATCAAGTACCTGTTTCAACAAAAAATCAGCTATGCTCGAGGGTGCTCTCTCTATTTCCAAGACCAAAAACTGATCGATAACTGCTGAAAATGAACAAAAATGTCATTTTTTGAAAGAAAAAGCCTTGTTGAGGCGCTTAAACTCATTTAGAGCCTTCAAACATACTTGTAATGAGTTTTAATATTGATTCAGTTCATTTGTAGCTAAATTAGATATTCAAAACTTGTGCATTAAAACTTTCAATATTGGGGGCCAATTTTGTCCCTTATCATACCTAGTCCATTATTGGATCTTTTTACGTTTTGCATGACTGGCTGCCACAATCTCAAGAATAAAGGGCCTATAGCTTAACTGAAGCTGCGCATAAAATGCAATATTTGTTTTCATTGTGCATGTCTTATTTTGTTTTAAAAACTATGGTACTGATTTCAAAATAGTACCAAATGGATTGTCATGTAATTTTGTTCTGAGTGATTGGTTTTGACTCATATCTCAAAAATGAAATGGTCTTTAGTTTACTATGGCTAGCAAATTGATTGGCAAGCTAAACAGAACATGAAACTTCTCTGAAACTGCCTTCAGTATTTCAATGGAACTGGACAACAATGTTTGTGTATTTCATTGCCACCATAATCCAAGATTTCCATCATTACTAAAAATGAACAAACAAAAAAAGAAAGCTTTACCAAAATATTTTCTCTTCGGAAACCACTTTTCAGTGCTAATAATCCGATTTCATGGGCGTGTTTATGTGTCAAACACGTATCAAGTTTGTGTTTTTCATCCAAGATGACCTAAAGGAACCTTAAGATGTATAAAATGTGATCTTCTTTGAAACATCAAGGTTGCTGGGGTCGAGTCCTTCCGTTTTTTGTTTTTAGTGCCTTATGTCATCAAAGATGGACTTCGTTACTAAAAATGAAGTCAAAATGCGTCCCACTCCACGGCAATCACAATGGGGTTTAACATGGACATATAGGAAATGTATAAAATGGTATCTCCTTTGAATTGTTTTTTATTTTTATCTTTAACAATAAAACATTCTGATTTCCAATTTGAAAGACACTTCCTTTGATTTTATGTAGAAATGTGTATAAGTAAAACTTTTAAAATGTCCATTTTCTGATACAAAATATAACCACATAATACTAGTAAAGCAGAATCTAGTAATCTAAAGATTTTATTTCAATTTATTTTCCTTCAGGATGGCCAGATTGATGAGATCACCAGATCCCTTGTTCTAGCCTTGGGTGTGTGTTACCATGCCTGCCTGAAGACAAGACCCCAATACAGGGCTCACATTGCCCGCTACTTTAGACAGCCATGTGATCTTCCTGGTGGACAAGACCAAATTGAAAGAGAAATTGTTTGGTAATGATCATTTTGCAGTTCTTTTAGTATGAAGAGACACCATTAAAATAATGTAGAACTTCTGAAATATATGTATGAGTCACTTGTTAAGAGCTGAAGTTGTTTCCTTCATACATTATTGTCATTCTCTCATGGGTCATACAGAGTTGTCTCTCCTTGCTTGTCTCGCCTTTTGCCCTTGGTGAAATGTAACGTAGTGGTGAATGTTTCAATTATGTCCCTTTTTATGTCTTTGGCACACTTGTTTGTTGCCGTTAAAGATAATCAGATGAAACTTGAAACAAGTAAAGAACACAATGGGACGGCATGCAGACCGCAACAGAACAACTGTTTGTCCGGGGTGTATTGCATGTTTTTAGGGTCCTTGTTTATTTGTTGCTTCACCTTAATATTAAAGCATGTAAACTTACTTGTATTGCCATTGATTATGTCAAAATAAGGAATGTCTTTACACAATAACGTTTGTAATTGGCTTCTGATTTCCACCAAATTGGATTTGTAGAAGACAAAATTACTTTCGCAACCCTTTACAGCACACACACACACACACACACACACACACACACACAAGATGTTTCAAATGATCAATATACGTATACAGGCAAGGCATGTTCATTAGATTTAAGCAGTGTTTCATACTTCCAACATCATTATCTAATCTTTGAAGGTGTCAAACTTCAGAAATGATAGGCAAATTTCTTGTGTTGCTGCTATACAAGGGTTTTCTGATACTTAGATTGAATAACTTACATAGCCCCCAATTAGGCACTTGTTTGAAGATTGATTCAGGTATTGGTATAATGTCATAGCTGCTATCAATATGTATATCTGAACAACATAGAGAAGAACGTGTCATTTAAGAACATGTGTATGATGTTGGTGTGTTGGCTTTTATAAAACTTTCTTCACAGCTGTCAAGATGTATTTTCTGGACAATGTGCAACTAGAGAAGAACATTGCTCGCAACATGGCACTAAAGGAGAACAATAGAGGTGGGGGTTGGGGTGGAGGCGGGGAGGTGGGGGTCAACTATTTATTAACCATTTGTAATTACAACTGTCAAGATGTATTCCTGGACAGTGTTCATCTTCAGAAGAACTTTGTGTTGAAGGAGAACATGTTTATGATGTTTGTGTGTTGACTGTGTATTAACCTACTGTATTTACAGCTGTCAAGATATATTCCTGGACAACGTACAACTTGAGAAGAACATTGCTCGTAACATGGCATTGAAGGAGAACTTGTTCATGATGGTGGTGTGCATCGAGCTACGAATTCCACTGTTCCTGGTAGGGAAGCCAGGAAGTTCCAAATCTCTTGCCAAGACCATTGTCTCAGATGCCATGCAGGGGAATGCAGCACGTGAAACACTGTTTAAGGAACTGAAACAGGTCAGTATTAAATGATATGATGAAGTTACATGAGCTTGTATTTATAGTTGGTGGAATATTGAAAAAAAAAAGATACTGTATAATCCTGCAATGCAGGAGTATACAAATAATTAAAAGTGCTTAATATATAGCATGCAAAAGTAGTATCAAATGAAAAGCATTTTTCATATAGTAACCAAGGTTAGAGTTGAATTTCTTAACTGTAATAAATTGACAACATATGAGTTGCACTGCACCCTTTTAAACATTGAGACTTTTGATTTCATGAAGATTTCACATTGCCATTCTCGATTTTTTGAAATTCTTTAGTTGTATTTAAACTCTGATAACTGATGTTAATAAATAACCTTTCTTTTTGTAGGCCCAGATGGTTTCTTTCCAGTGTAGCCCGCTATCGACCCCTGATGGAATTATGGGTACATTCCGCCAGTGTGCACAGTTCCAAAAGGACAAAGACTTGAACAGTTTTGTCTCAATAGTTGTGCTGGATGAAGTTGGTCTCGCAGAGGATAGTCCCAGAATGCCTCTCAAGGTAACTTTCCCTCTCTAGTGAACAGTTTTGTCTCACTAAATGTGCTAGATGGAGTTGGCTAAGGATAGTCCCAGATGGCTGTCATGGTCTTGCCTTCTCTAAGGCCATCAATAAAAATATGTTTGTTTGCCGTGCTCCGACCGACTCACCCGATTCGGCCGCGACTCAAAATATTTTAATGACCTCGGGCCGAAAAAAAAAATTTAAATAAAAAAAACAAAAAAACAACAACAAAATACTCAAATGATAATTTTATTAGCCAGAGTTGTTAAGAATCTAATCTGGATTGCAAAGGTTATCAAAAAGTTGCCTTAGTACAAAAATGGCATAATATATGCGAACAATATATATAAAAAAAATATCTAAAAATAAAACTTTTTCCTACCTTAAATACAAATGAATAAAATAACTATGTGCAAGTCCTTGTGTTTAGTTTTAATAACCTATGCCCTAACATCGTACTAGGGCCTTTACAGTGTTGTAGATTGGATAAGCCTTTAATGTAAAAAAAAAAAAAAAAAAATCCCTACCTACCTACCCACCCTCAAAATTCTGGGTAGGAGCACAGCAAACAAACAATTTTTTATTGATGGCCTAAGGAACAGATTTGTCTCTATAGTCAGCCTGACCAAGGATAGTTCCAGATTGTCTCAATGTAACTTGACCTCTAAGATGAACAGTTTTGTCACTATATTTGTGCTGAATGAAGTTGGCCTGGCCAAGGATTGTCCCAGAATGCCTCTTAAGATAATTTGACCTCTCAGGTGAACATGTTTGGTTGGTTGTATTGAATGAAGTTGGCCAGCCCAAGGATAGTCCCAGAATGCCTCTCAATGTAATTTGACCTCTCAGGTGAACAGGTGTGTTTCTATAGTTGTACTGGATGAAGTTGCCTTGGCCAAGGATAGTCCCAGAATGCTTCTCAATGTTACTTAACCTCTAAGGTGAACAGTTTTGTCTCTATAGTTATGCTGGATGCTGAAGTTGACTTGGCCAAGGATAGTTCCAGAAAACTTTCTCAATGTAACTTGACCTCTAAGGTGAACAGGTTTTTTACTCTATAGTTTTGCTGGATGAAGTGTGGCCGAGGATAATTTAGAAGTTATTTTGTCTCTGCTTAGTTGTGATGTCTATCACATAATTATATTTGGATTCTGAATGAAGTTTGTTTAAAAAATAGACAGTCACATGGTTGTAGAAATATATTGTCAGAAAGAATGTTCAGGTTTGTTTATTTATTTTCAGTGTTTAAAAATACTTGTATTAGGAGTAATTTTAACCAATCTTAATATGTTATAGACCTTACATCCCTTGCTGGAAGATGGTTGCCAGGGTGATGAAACCCCAGAAAAATACAAAAAGGTAAACTTTGCGTATGAACTTGTATTGTGTAATAAGGGTATTTAGGGATTGTTATACAACCTGGAAACAAAGTGTAGCAGGGTATATTGATTGGAGCTCATCCATCCATATGTTTGTCCGTCCGTCTGTCTGTCCGCTGTCTACACAAATATTCTGTGTCTAACTCCTGATCTATCTTTAAGTGAATTGCTTTCAAATTTGTCACCATAGTAAGGTGTCATGATATGAGGATGATCATGAAGAAAAAGAATTTTCGATAAAAGTTATGGCCCTTATTTTACTTAGTCATTCTCAGATTCACTTGCTGTTGACCTTTGTGCATCTAACTCTTCATTTCTGTCTTTGGTTGTACATACTAACTCTGCCTTAGTTTTTCATGGCTAAGTGCCATGTTAAAATTTAAGATTTTGCATTTAGCTTGTACTTGGTAGTAAAGCTCTCAAAATCAATTGAAATTGGAATAACTAACAAATTAGGAATGTTACAAATGTTCTCTTACAGGTTGCATTTATTGGTATCTCCAACTGGGCGCTGGACCCAGCTAAAATGAACCGAGGAATTCTTGTACAGAGGGAGGTGCCAGACCTGGAGGAGCTTCAGAACAGTGCAAGGTAAGCATCATTGAGATATCAGTCTTTCTTTTTTTATAAATATTGTTAAAGGGACTCCACAGGAGATGATCTGGAAGAATGATTACTGTCAATTCAAATACAAATGAAACCTATCATAATGTGCTTCAGTTTCAAATGAAATGTGCAAATATAAATTAATTGAGGAGCCACATGTTACCGTTGGTGTAATTAATACAAATCATGGGATGGTTATATGGGGGTTGATGGGCATATATACTTTGATACAAATCATGCAAATGTTTAAGGGATAATTAGAGTTCGTATTTGGGGGTTTGGGGGTTTGGGGGTATGGGGGTGGGGGCGGGTGTGGTGGGGAGGGTGGATACAAATCAAGCGAACGGATAAAATGACGTCGACACAACTGTTACGTTTCTCACTAATTAGCCTCATTTTCTCATTTTTGACATTTTTAAGCACCTTTTATTTAGTACTTAAATATCTGAAGAAAACAACTAACGGAATTATTTCCCTTGGGAATAATTATGTTGCAGTAGTAATTATCACTTTTCAGTCCCTCAGAAATCTTGGTAAATCCTTGCAAGAAATGTAATGTATTAAGTTTCCATATATTCCCCAAGCAGCAATCGTCACTGAATATAATTTCAGGGACAATTTATAATTTGTTTTGCATATTTCAGAGGTATATGTTCAAATGATGAGAATAATGACATCTTTCAGAGAAATATGTTCTACTGATGAGAATAATTTATAATTTGTTTGACATCTTTCAGAGGAATATGCTCAACTGATGAGAATAATTTTTAATTTGTTTGACATTTCAGAGGTATATGTTCAACAGATGAGAATCAACTACAGACCTTGATTAAGCCACTCATAGATCCAATGGCCAGGTCTTATCTCGAGGTTTTTGAAAAGGCCTCAAAAGATATGAGAGAATTTTTTGGACTAAGAGACTTTTACAGGTAAATTTTCTTTTGTCTTAGAGTTTAAAAGCATAAGAATCAGATATATGCACTATAATGCAGGTAGAGAAATGGCATTGTCCGTCCATCCATCAGGAACTTGTGTCCCTTCTTTAAAAACTTATAATTGCTACCCATACCCAAACTTGGTGTCCAATACCACTATCATGTAAATACATGTGTGTGTAGGAAGCAAAGGAAGATAAGTCCAATAAAGTGAAGGAAGTACATGTACCAAACTTGGCGTGCATCATCAATAAGATATTAATATGTGTAGGAAACAAGTGCAGATAAATATTTTAAAAGTGAAAAGTGTTATTGTCCGTTATAGGTTTAAATATTCTTATATTGGTAAAATTTGTCAACCTTCTTCTCAAAAAGTATAATAGCTACATGTACCAACTTGTTGTGCAACATTTTATAAAATCATATAGGAATGACATGAGTTATTGCCCTTTACTGTTTTAAGTTTCATTATTATTGTAACGGTGTTTAAAGGCGGGAAATATTAATTCTGCTTGTTATCTCAGGCTCAAGTATAATTTTGCTGTAAACATGCTACACAATATCTATACCATCTGGAACCTTTTCCTGTTGTTGTTTTCAGTTTGGTGAAAATGATATACTCATTTGTTGAGAAATCTGGCAGACGCCCTACCTGGTGCCAAATGCTTCACACCATCAAGAGAAACTTTGGCGGCCTTGATCAAGTAGATCCTGTGGACACTTTCAGACACCACTTATCTACAATTGTACATCTTGATGATAAGGTAAATTGGAGTTCATTGTAGTCTTGGTTTTAATATCATGATTAATATTTTAAAGTACTTTTCATAATTTATTGCATTTTTATGAAAATGTTTTCCCTACTGATTCCTCTGGTTCCACATTGACATGAAATTTACATAGAGTTATATAAATACATATGGGGAATAAAATTTGTTTTCTGTGTTACATTGGAAACTTGGTTACAAAAATACTATTTTCCTTGGCTATTGCTCGTTCAGATTTGTTTCATTCAACATGCCTATGTTACTAAAATAAACCAAAAAATACACACATCTTCCTCATTGTGCCGTGCCCATGGCAGATCTGAATAAAGTTCATGTTTTTCATTGGCATCTAACACTTTGCATATGGTGTTTACAATTCCACAATAAGCATGCTTATTATACATTATAGATGATGACACAATTGACTTTACAAGATAGTTTAGTATGTTTAACACCAAGGTAATTAGTCACAAACACTATTAAATTATAACATGTTTTTATACTTGGAGGATACTATGCTGCAATTTATGTCATCGGTTTTGTTTACTTTATAGCCAAGAGATGATGACCCTGACTGTACTGCTGCAGGACTTATACAGGCCTGTCTCTTTGACACCAACAATACACAGAGGTTAACAATGCCTTGCTTATTGCTATGTTTATTAAACTATATACATCATTGTATGTAGGTACTGTTGTTGAAGCAACTTTTAAATATTAAACTTGTTAATGTCTTGATTTATAGGAAAGACACTTCCATGGACATTCAATTCTCAGTGTAAAATATTTATCATAATGTCCTGTTTGCTACATTGATGATATGAAAATGTGTATTTGAACATATTCATGAACGTATCAAAACTAAAAAAGTAAACAAACCTACCATACCAATGAAATGTCAGAGTTCTCATGTCCTGTTTGCCTGTTAAAATGTTTTATGAAATTAATGTTTTACTCTGCTGTTACAGTGAGAGTCGTTATCTTCTCCTACTGACTGAGAACTACGGTGCCCTGACCATACTGCAACAACAGATCCTGGCCAGACAGACACATATCCGACCTATAACCATATTTGGCAGTAGTTTCCGCAGTGACCAGGAATACACACAGGTAACAACTTGTACGATGGGCAGTCTGGAAGTTTTGAGACTGATTCCATGACTTTACATTTTGTGCTCACAATAAAACAAAACTTTGGTTAGCAAAATCTTGTTATATTGTGAGAACATGTGAACATTCGATTCAGTATTAAAGAATTTCCAAAAAATAATTTGTAAGCGTGCATGTTGCATACTACGGAGCACTTTGATGACGTTCATGATTGCACTATGACATCAAACTCACCCTGTTTGTAAATTTGTTGTTACTCATCTTGAAGTCTGACCTGATGATTGCATGGGCAGTTCCATGACTACTTCCAGCTACTAGCCATTTCCGAGACTGTCTTTCTTAAGTCTATGCACTTGTACCACAGTCACTCCATGCTTTGGCCCTCCTGTGCCCATATCATCGTTTATTTGTGACCTTCCATAAGTTGGTGATGCCATCATATACCAATACCCTGGAACTCATCTGGGTTGTTTACCATTTGAAATTGTTTTACCAGTCTTTGCACAAAATGTTACAAATATTTAGTGTGAACAACATGTCCAAATATTAAATAATAAAACACTCTCCCAATTTGTAGACCTACTCTCAGTGACTGTATATTAAGCTAAAATGGTTTATGAATGGTTAATAAAATAAAACTCCTACCTATTAATCTATTTCAGGTTTGTCGTAACATCAACAAGATCAAGGTGTGTATGGAGACAGGTAACACGGTGGTACTGCTGAACTTGGAGAACCTGTACGAGAGTCTTTATGATGCCCTCAACCAGTACTACGTCTACTTTGGTGGTGAGAGATACGTGGATCTGGGGCTGGGAACACACAGGGTGAAATGTCCAGTACACAAAGACTTCAGGTTAGCTCTTTATTATTGTGTGTCTTATTTAGTTATTGAATGTTTCTTAATAACGTATTGTTAACAGCCTTACTACTCCTTGGGTCTCGATTGTTCAGGTGTCGGGGTCTGCTTTCTTTTCACACACATGCTAAACTAAGTCTTTACTGCTTCAGCGTAATGTCTGTGACCTCAAAAAAAGCTGTAAAATAATTCTATTTTGTTAAAAAGTTTGTTAAAGTACAGTATTTATTTTGATTAAAGGTTGATAGTTGTGGCAGAGAAGCAGACGGTTTACAAGAAGTTTCCGATTCCACTGATCAATCGTCTGGAGAAGCATTTCCTCACCATCAACACCATGTTGTCACCGGAACAGCAGGAAGTTGTTGCTCGGCTTGTGGCATGGGCTAAACAATTTGCTGAGCTGAAAAGAAACTATCATTTAGCACATAGGTAATATCTGCTGAGTTGAACACTAGTATCTTCACCAAGTTGTTACAGTAATGTTTAATTTGTTATAAAGTTTTTCAGTAAAGATAAATTAATTTTATATATGTGAATAATTATTTACTGAGCCAATTTAATAGTATGCCTTCATGTAATAAATACTAATAAAGGTGATCCTTTGGAAGCAACAAACACAATAAGAGAATAAAGCAACAGACTCGGTTTTATTGAGTCTGTTCATGAGAAGTAATGAAAGAAGTAAAGAATCGAGCCAGAGTCGAGCATAATTTTAAAGGATATTGCTGATGGTATATACACAAACCCAAAGTCGTTGTCTCTAATAGTTGCTTGGGATGGTGATAAAAACAGAAAGTACACATTTTATGCACCCTGTCTCGAAGTTCTTATGGCATATAGTGTTTGGACTGTCTGTCCAACATTATCTTTTTAACCAGTGGACAGATTTGAATTTTATTTTTACTCAAATGTATATCACATCAAGATGAAGATTTATGATCAACTCCCAGGTTCCGCTTACCAAGGTGAAGGTCACACTTTGAGTTCAAAGGTCAAAGTTCTTTGTGACTTCCGCTTGTCTCCTAAACCAGCGGTAGATTTGGAGATCATTTTGCATAAATAGCTCGGCCAGAACCATTTGTTCTATATTAAATTGCAACACCATGCAGTTAGAATCCCCAACTTAACTGAGAGCACAAGACACAATATTCTAATTAAGAGTGAGTTTCATAATTGGTTCAGCATGGTGTTAATCAATATATACAGGTAAAAAAAACACCCACAAAACTTTAGTCTTTAAAACAATTCAGAATGTGATAATCAGTTGAAATTAATCAATTATCAAAAATATGCTTGATGTACTTTTAGGAGAGACAGGACACCAAGTAACAAAGTTGGTGATGTATTTATGGGTTACCATGACGACACGTGTTCTGCTATTGTTCTTCATGTTTGGGGCAAAAATGGCATCGAAAATGTCAACCCAGAACAGGTAGGGAAAATCACATACATTTATATGCAAACTAGGTGAGGGGGTACATTTGAGATTTCTAAATTGATGGTATGCATTGATTTAATGAAAGATATGACTTCAGGTATCTTAAGTTTTGTTTTCACCCATCTGACCCCCTGATCCGTTTTTATAATAATAAAATCTGATCATATTACAAGGCAGTTGCACATACAAGTGCAAGTTATTAATGACAATTCATATATTTTACTTGCACACCATGTAGTTTTTTTGGCTCGGATTCATTTTCCTTTTCTGTCTTACACAAAATTAATGAACCATTTGATTATGGATTAGCACAATCAAGCTTCTCTCAGAAGCTACTATATCATTAAGTATTAACCCCAGCATATAATATCACTGAATTGAATTTAGGTATTACACGAGGCCAAGGCCACCCTGTTATGGTGTGCCACTCCAGATGCTGTGGCCAGATTGGTGAACAGTCATATACCTTATCAAGAGCAGCAGATTCTGACAGAGATCTACAATGGGGAACAGACACATGAGAGTATCATACAATACTTACAGTACAAACTTGTAGAGGAACAGTGTGAACAATTGTTTGCGCAGGTAAGAAATAAAACTTACATTTATAACTATTATATCAGATGCATTCGTTGAATTGAATTGGGTTTTATCTCGCATAAAAAAACTATGTGATGCATCAACAGGAATGAACATTCAAAGCCCATCCTCCATTTACATCAAGATAAAATATCCAGAATGGGCCTTGAACCTTCTCACCTGCAGAACTGCAGAGTTGCTGCAACTTCTATTGTAAACAAATATTTTTTTTCTGGAGCCATTGTTTTCTGCCACCACTCAAGTAGCACCTGTAACAATACAGGGACGATAATGAAGACCTTTAATAAACATGACAAAATGAACAAGAATTGGGTGGGGGTGGGTGGGGGTTGGCACTGGAGTCATGGCCCTTGATTTAATAGACTGGAGTTATGGCCCTTGATTTAGTTAAATATACTATATTTTGCCTTGTAAAGATAGGGCCTACATTTTTCATTTGGTCTTTACCAATCTTGGCCTGATTGTTGATCTCAATGAAAGTTTGAATAAGTTTGAAAACCAGCTAAATCGGATTGTTAACATCGGAGTGATGGCCCTTGATTTAGTTTATATTTTGTGTCGTTAAAGATGATAGGGCTTTTATTATATCTGATCTTACCAAACTTGGCCTTATTGTTAATATTATTGAAAGCTCGGAGAAGGATCTTGCAGGCGTTGCTTTCTTAGATCACCCGAGTCGAAGGTTCAAGGTGATTGATTGGGATCACTCTTAACTTATTTTACTGTCCAGATAACGATAATCATGACACATAAATCTGCAGGTGACGACTCATTCCAAGTTGTTGGCAAGCTTCCATAAGATAGAGATGTCCAAGGCGACTGGCATCGCTTCAAACAGCATCATGCTTCTGGATACACTCTCATCATTTGACACGGAACAACAATTCACCATCAAGATACAGTGAGTAGTCTCCTTAAACATAAGCAGGCTTTTCAATCCAAAAAACAACTTTGACAGGAGGGAAATAAATTATATATCAAAATTATATTACTGTCTCAATATATTCTGTAATCCTCAAAAAAAAAGAAAAGGGTAGGGGTGTATTATGCTATGCGGCAACTCCCTATAAACTCGCACTAACTCAAATTCTTGACAATTTTATGAAACTTTCTGTGTTATTTCCTTAGCATAGTACTCTTGAAGATACAAATGTTCATTGTTACACCACTGCTTTCACAAAGTCAAGTGTGGGCTATAGAGGAATCACGTTGTCCGTAATGTCCCGTCGCGTCCCATCACGTAACTCATTTTTGTCCCATCGCGTCCTGTAACACATTTTTAATATTTGCATATCTCAAACACTTTTGAATGGGTTGTTCCCAAACTTCATATACTCATAACAACTGATTTCCTTATGTCCCTCTAAATCACCCATCATTGATTGCCTACTGTGCATTTCAGGGTGCCTGTGCATCAAATATGAATCAGTATTTTTTTTTATTACTTACAATATGTTTTCATAGCTGATATGGTTAGATAGAATGAAAATAGACATCCTGGATCTGTTTACAATCTTGCAATAGCCATCCGGTATGCTTCACAAAGCCTAAAATTCATTTTGACCCCATTGTATATATTGTAAAAATTAAAACAACATGGCGGCCTTATTTTTAGAATTGTCGTCTGCGCATGTCTGTTTCTAGGGTTCGGATGTACCAAGTAAAACATAGGTTATGCAGGGTGATGTTGTTGTTCAATGTTCAACACCTCCGTCAATCGATCATACTTATCCTTTATTTTGGAATGAAAACCATTATATCTAGCAAATAAAGGCTAGGTAAAGAGTATACTGCATATATATTTTGTTATTTACACCACTGTTGATCAACTGATTTTTTAAGTCACCCTACCCTAGAAAAATGGAATGTTCCGCTGTCGCCATTTTGGTTTTCGGCTGTCAATAAAATTACATGTAAACATGGGTGTTCAAAATGATTTTTTGGCTTTGCGAAGCTTCGAGGATAGCTACTCGAAGATTGAAAACAGATTCAGTAGCGTCTTGATTCATATTCGACGCATAGGTACTCTGAAATGCACAGTAATTTATTACAGAGTTATGGCCCTTGGTTTGACTTAGAATTTTTCACTCTAATATTGTATAATGACCTGTTAACACATTTTTTCTCAAACATTTTCGAATCGATTGTTCCCAAACATCAAGTACACATAACAACTGATGACTTTATATCCCTGTACATCACCCATCATTGATTGCCTAATTTATTACAGAATTATGGCCCTTTTTTTACTTAGAATTTTCCACTTTAATATTGTATAACGATCTGTTAACACATTTTTTCTTAAACATTTTCGAATTGATTGTTCCCAAACTTCATGTACACATAACAATTGATTACCTTATGCCCCTTTACATCACACATTGTTGATGCCTTTGATGATTTATGGCCCTTTATTTGACTTGGAATTTTCACTCTCTAATGAACTTCATGTGGCTTTCACTTTAAAACTGTTCATGTATTGTTATTACACCTAACATACAGATCACACATGATCATATGATGTATCTCTGCGTCGATGTTTTTTCGATTCTGCAATTATTTTTTTACAGAATTATGGGCCTTTGTTTTACTTAGAATTTTTTTCACATTAAAAAATTAACAAATATTTTAGACATTTATTAATTTTGATTTTGCCCATCCTCATTGGCTAGAGCAAAAAAGCGGGGGTATTCATCACCTTCAGTGATAGTTCTAGTTTTTCACTTACATTTACAATGAAATCATCTATTCAATCATGACTATATTCTCTGCTCAGAAACCATCTACAAAGGATGGACAAGGATCCCAGTCTATTGGTGATCCAGTGTGACTCGGGGGACATTAATGCCAACCTGGTTGCCTGTGCTCGCTACTGTGTGATGGACGAGTACCAGAAAGTTTGTGAGGAAATCCTGGCACCGGTACATGTCGTGTTTATTGTGCAGCTGCCGAGAATAGCTGGAGGATGTTTTACAGGTTTTCAGGTAATGTATTGGATATTTTTCTTACATTGGGAATTTTCCTATTTAAAATTCTGTACCATGGGATATTGTTTTGTGGATGTATTTGATGCCTAGGAGCCCTGGAAGTCGCTCTTTATGGACCTTGTAAATAAACATGCTCTAGTATAAACTTATTTTAAAAAACAACAACACCGGTCTGATTGTCTTTTAGCCTTTAGCTTCAGACCAGGGCACTAGTCTGAATCTGTGTTGTTATTGACTAATGACAGAGCTAAAAGCAATTTAAGTGTGTGTGTGTGTGTGTGTGTGTGAGCAGTGCTTATTATGGTTTTTATCTTACAAACTACAGTTAACATCTTTAAGTAGGAACAATAAATGAAATTTAATCAGAACATAAACCCAAGTGGTAAACCTATATAGGAATCTTGTTGTCCGTAACATCCTTTTGCGTCACGTAATACATTTTTGTTGGTTGCGTCCCTTCCTGTCCCGCAACACATTTTTATTATTTGCATTCCAGAAACACTTTTGAATGGGTTCCTAAACTTCATAACACATAACAACTAATGACTTTATGTCCCTCTACATCACCCATAGTTGATTGCCTAATTTATTACAAAATTATGACCCTTTGTTTGACTTAGATTTTAAGCGGTGGTATTCATCAACTTCAGTGTTCTAGTTGTTATTTATCAAGGATTTAACTATGGCTATTTGTAAAACATACTCAGGTAGTATTTTAGCTTATTGGCTTGAACTTCAGGTTTAAGCGACTATCATAAATGCCCATGTTTCAGTGGGTTTAAAAAAGAAAATGATCTGCTCCTAGTAGTCATCAGCAACACATTTTTACTCACGTTTTTGTACACATTTCAGTGTGGTGTGTGGCATTCAGTGCATATAGATGACCTCTGGACCAATGACGTAGATCTGCCATCCATACAAGAAATGCAGGACAAGTCTATAGCAGAGCTGGTGGATGATTCTGTCAAAGAAGATGATCCCATGCAAACTGCGACAAACAACACTAATGAGTAATGCTTGTGTCACATACATTTTTGCTCAGCTGTTCCAAGACTAGAGCTTATGCTTAGCTTTACTGATAAAAGCAATAACGTGTTGTCCGTCTGTCCGTAAACCTTTTTACCCAGAAACTAACATGACACATTTCTCACTTTATTATATATTTCTATGACTGAAAGAGTGATCTCCCCTTATTTATCAAGTTTTACATGTTTCTTAGATTATTTTTTTATTTTAAATAGACTTAAAACTACATTGATTCTTGACCTTTCTTAACAGTTCCCTAACTTGCAAGTCATGGCAGGAACCATGTTACCAAAATGTTACCAAAATGAATCATGATATGGCTGTATGTTTTTGAGTCTAGATATGACGTACCTTATTATGAGTCGTAATACATTCCAAAACAAAAGTGAAATTGTTAATATTCAGCAAGGTCTGTACAAACTATGGACATTTGGAAGGAAGCAACCTGGTCAACCATACGCTTTATCACTGAATATTTTAAACAGCAGTCCCTAAGTTTCATGAAGAAGACATCTTTGATGTGGTCCGGAGAAGTATTTATTTACATGCAGCATATAGCAACATTTATTGCTTAGTGAGACCTTACAAAGTTGGTTGGTCTTATTGGACTTTCAAGATGTCTTCCAGCATCCAATTTTGTTACATCCATGTATATACTACTTTAAAAATGCAAGATGGCAACCACATCTTAAAAAGACTTAAAGAACGAAAAATTGTATCTCAAATCCTAGAAGAAGTAGTTTACTTAAACTTCTAATGGGATCTTAATAAAACTCCACAAAACACTGCAGATGGTCATTTGGATCTTAAATGAAATTCAAATTCCTGCAAAATCCCTAAATGGTCCACAAGGCTAAAAATATGAGTTGGTGAAAAGCCTCCTGCTTTGTTAAGATCGGGCTAAAGTCCAAAATGGCCACCGTTGCTTGAAATTGAAAATGTGTTATTGCTTCTTCTTTGAATTGTTCAATCATCAATATCAGTCCTTCTCCAACATGATAGGCATTACATAAAATTGTGCCAGCAGCTTCCAGGTATCTAAGTGGATAATGCCTTGTGGTTAAGAGCGTCATCACTCTGTCTTGCATGGACTCCAGCCCTGGTGGTAGAATGTCAGATGGAAATCTTCATTCATCATCTGACCTCCGTCTGGGTTTGCTGTCCCAATTCAACTTTATTTATGTATGTAAAAACGGATGTAAAACTCTCATTTAATTTCCAATCAAAATATTTTCACTTCGGTCACACAATATGGGTTTCCAAAAATAGTTCCCAACTAGAGCACAGTTCTTATTTAGGAACTTTTGTTTAGTGTTGAATTTTAATTATGTAACTATTTGGTTAAACATTGTGTAGAACTTGTGAATTTGTTTGAAGATGTGGTTAAATGTTGTGCTAGAACTTGTAAATGTGCACAGGGTGTGAAAAATACCTGACAATATAAAGTAGGTATTTCTATGTAGCGTTTTCAAAAAAATGTTTCTTCTTGTAATGGACTCGTGTATATTAATCAAACTCAATATTAATCAAACTCAGCATTAAAGGGATAACTGCATCAAAAGACATGACCCCTAAGGGTAACCCATCACAAGACATGCATAGTAAAATGATAATGACCCCTAAGGGTAACCCATCACAAGTCATGCATGGCCTTATGTCAATGACCCCTAAAGGTCACCCATCACAAGACATGCATAGTCAAATGATAATGACCCCTAAGGGTAACCCATCACAATTCATGCATGGTCGAATGGCAGTGACCTCTGAGGGTCGAATGGCAATAATCCTGGAGGGAGTGACATCACAAGTTATGCATGGCATTGTGGCAATGACCCCTAAGGGTCAACTATCACAAGTCATGCATGACCTTGTGGCAATGACCCATAAGGGTCACCCATCACAAGACATGCATGGTCAATTGGCAATGACCCCTAAGGGAAACCCATCACAAGACATGCATGGTCAATTGGCAATGATTCCTAATGGGAACCATCACAATTCAGTTAAGGTTTTATTCAATTCTATGTTAGATAGCTGTAATATTTGATAAATTGTAATCAGTGATCTATTTTAACTTTTCAGTGATAGGGAAAACATGGACTGGGAAGAGTCTACAGATATACACATGCGAGAAGATGCAGTAGGAATCCAGCGGTTTCTCGGTCCCGGTGATGGCCCCAGACCATCCACGAGCTCTGACAGACATAACAATCGAGAATCTGGGCCCCTGCAGTTGGAGGATGTCATTGTTGGATTTGAGTCCATTGGTGGAGGGAGAAAGAGAGAAAGAGGTGGCATGAAATGTTACCATGGTAGCAAGCTGAATGTGAAGGGTTTGATACTAGCATGTGTGCAGGCCGCACTATCCATGGTGAAAGACAAGGATGAAAATACAGCCAGAACAACAGACAGGGTACCGCTGGTTCTGAAACTGTTCCACAATAAGACTAAAGATGGTTAGTATAACTTTCTTTTACAGAAAATACAGAAATCAAATGAAAATATTACCAATAATATACCAATATTTAACACTAAATTGAAATAAAATATTTAGTAGACTAAAAGCTTATTAGATGTCATTTTTCTTACTGCCTTATTAGAGTCTCAAAGCGAAGATTTGGATGCCCCTATAGAGCTTATAAAACTTTTGATCTGAAATATGGGACTTCTTTCCCGAGGTTGGTAAAAATCAAATAAACAAGAATGAAGCAAAAGCTTATTTATCAAATTTGCATGTCCTGAGGTAAATATATCTTGTATTTCAAAATTAAAGTTCATATGATATTTTTCATATTTAAATGTTATATACTGGTACCTTATTTGAGCTAGTTTTTAGAACCCATCACAAAATTTCTTTGCGTAAGAATCTCAAAGCATGCGTCATTATTGACACTGCAGAATGCCAATCAATGAATTTAATCCTACTGCAGACAAAAATCAATCTTTTTTTCCCAGATTTAAAACATTTCTTCATTATGGTGTATTTAATATTTTTCAAATTTGAATTTAAAGTAGGTTTTCTAGTTTTTCTAAAACTTTGTTGTATTTTTAGTGTATGCATTGGTACATGCATGCATCTGAAGTGCATTAATTTATATGTGACTTTATAGGTGACCAGCCATTCTTGGAAGGGGTTAGTCGCCTCATAGCCTGTTTATTGAAGGACAAGGAAGCAAATACACAAAGCTATGGCGCTAAACAGTGGCTGGTGGAGGAAGCTGCCAAGTTTGAAAGTATCCACAAGGCAGGAACATTCAGGTACAATGTTAGAGGAGTCCTTAGGTTTATAGACCACTGTGCCTGCGCATTAATGTGTGGACAGGGTTGACATGAATCTCTAAGTGTTTCCTATAAACTTGCTGTCTTCTTTGCTTCAAGGTCTTTGATGTCATATTTTCTCATGCGAGAGCTGGCAGAGAGAAAACACCTAGTCTGCAGTATTACCACTGATCACATTATGTACTCCTATTATTGCTGTCCAGTAACACATTCATATAGCTTAATTTTAGATGAACACAACCCTATTGCCTTTTGTCTTCAAGAAACATTCTTGAAGACAAGTGATAAGATATCTTTTAAACAATACTCACTATACAATCATATTTGTGATACCGGGGACAAGGCGACTGGTGGAGTTTCGATAATCGTTAATCGAAACATTCCTCACAGACCTGTTGTGTTGAAAACAAATTTGCAAGCTATTGCGGTCAGTGTTACTATGCACAGGGTCATAACAATATGTTCCTTATATTTACCACCTAGTTCTTCACTAGACCCTAATGATGACCATTTTGTAATCTTTTCTGATTCCCTTTCATCTCTTCAAGCACTGGGTAATATGAAACATGATAACCCAGTTGTGCTTCAGCTTTTAGAAAAGTACAATTCTCTTATAGTTCATAATGTTATTATTTTCTGCTGGCATCCAAGCCATGTAGGAATACGTGGTAATGATAGAGCTGATAGTGCTGCTAAAGCAGCATTAGGTTTACATATATCTAATACTAAATTACCTTATACTGATTTTAAAAGTTGTATTAACACATTTATTCGTAACTCTTGGCAAGCCGCTTGGGATTTGTCAGTTAACAATAAACTCCATTCAATTAAACTGTTACTTGGAGAATGGCGTTCTTCTAGTAGACCCATTCGTCGAGAAGAAGTTCTCCTAGCCCGGTGCAGGATAGGGCATACACGTTATGCTCATTCGTATTTATTACAAGCTGAGCAATTACCAGAATGTATTGCACCGTTAACGGTCAAACACATCTTACTGGAATATGTAGACTTTGATCCTATGCATAAAAGGTACTACAATGTTAATACTATGAAAGAGTTATTTGATACTATAGATTTTAGTCTTGTTTTGGATTTCCTAAAAGAGATCAGACTATATAAATCATTATAATGTGTTCTTATATATATATTTACTTGTTTATATACCCTTTGATGGGCATTTGTTGATTTACATATATAGTTTATATTATTAGCATATCATCCCTTATTTTTTAATATTTTTATCAAAGATCAGCAGAGCTTATGCCGTGGTGCGGCGTCCGTCGTCCGTCTGTCTGTCCGTAAACTTTTTTTGTAGCGACTACTCCTCTGAAACTACTGAATGGATTTTCATGAAACTTTACAGAAATGTTGCCCATGAAGTCTAGTTGATCCTAGCAAAAATTCGTGTTAAAGTGAAATCCAAGACGGCCACCAAATCTAAAAATAGGTTTTTAAAAAAGAAGTTTGTAGTGACTACTCCTTGAAAACTATAAGTAATATTGATATGGGACTTTTTCTAAAATGATCAGCATGACATGATGTTGGTCCTTGTCGAAAGTCGTTTTGATTCGACGTTAAACATGGCTGCCAGCGGCCATCTTTGTTTACATAGAGTTATATAATAAAAACTTGTAGCGACTACTCCTCTGAAACTACTTGACGGATTTTCATGAAACTTCACAGGAATGTTGCTCTTGATGTCTATTTGATCCTAGCAAAATTTCAGGTCGGCCGGAAATTCAAAATGGCCGCCACGGCTAAAAATAAATTTTCAAAATACAAGTTTGTAGCGACTACTTCTTGAAAACTATAAGTGATATTGATATGGGACTTTTTCTAAAATGATCAGCATGACATGATGCTGGTCCTTGTCAAAAATTGTTTTGATTCAACGTTAAACATGGCTGCCAGTGGCCATCTTTGTTTACATAGAGTTATATAGTAAAAACTTGTAGCGACTACTCCTTTGAAACTACTTAGCGGATTTTCATGAAGCTTTACAGGAATGTTGCTCTTAATGTCTAATTGATCCTAGCAAAATTTCAGGTCGGCCAGAAATTCAAGATGGCCGCCACAACTAAAAATAGATTTTTAAAAAAGAAGTTTGTAGCGACTACGTCTTGAAAACTATAAGTGATATTGATATGGGACTTTTTGTAAAATGATCAGCATGACATGATGGTTATCAGAGTCAAACATTATTTTGGTTCGACGTTAAACATGGCTGCCAGTTTAACTGCCAGTGGCCATCTTTGTTTACATAAAGTTATATAATGAAAACTTGTAGCGACTACTCCTCTGAAACTACTTGACGGATTTTCATGAAACTTCACAGGAATGTTGCTCTTGATGTCTAATTGATCCTAGCCAAATTTCAGGTCTTCCGGAAATTCAAGATGGCCGCCACAACTAAAAATAGATTTTTAAAAAAGAAGTTCGTAGCGACTATGTCTTGAAAACTATAAGTGATATGAAGTTTGTAGCGACTACTTCCTGAAATCAAAATCAATCAGTAGAGCTTCAAGGTCATTGACCTCTTGTTAATTAATACTTCATTTCTCCATCTTTCATCAGTTTTTGCGCACAATATGACCTATTTGTGTGTCGACGTGCCGTAAAACAACATTCATTCATTCATTCATTCATTCATATAGGTAAACCCCCTTTTCTGATTTTGTTTTTGAATCTTCTGATTTTGTTTCTAAATATTCGGATTTCTTATCTTACTAGACGTTCCTGCCTACAAATATTGCAGTCGAAGATTTCACCAATCCTGGCTGGTATCATAGCCTACCTTGATACAAACCAGAACCTCAACATTCTGCAGGATGACAGGTTGCCATGGAAACCGGACTTGTGGTTGTCCATCTTAAACACACCAGGAGCACTCCAACTAAAGGTTTTTAATCTTTATTGGATTGTATAGTATTTTACAAAAGAATACATTAAGGACACATTTGCATGTACTTAGTGACAATAGCCAAAACAGTTGTTGTTGTTTTTTTGCTTGGTACACCAGTTTCAAAAGCTCTAAATAATAATTCCTAAAATTTTTAAACATTCAGATTTAAGCATGCTTTTGTCATTTTTCCATTCAAATATTGACATTCAAGTGCGTAATTTGATTTATTTGAAACCATTTTTTTTTTCAAAACAAAAACATTTTGTATAAAAACACTTTTGTTCTCACCTATTCATCTGCACCACATCTTGTTAACCTTTTAATAAGCTTGTATCTCTACAACTATAAGTTGTTTCACATATATTTTTCCCAAGAAAACATCACATGATTTAATAAGGTCCCATATATCTGACGGACAGGCTAAGGGAAAGTGTCTTGTCCACGGAAATACTGAAGGAACAAAGCATTGCTACTGCTAAGACTCGTGATCTCCAGATTCATTGTTACAGTAATATGCTGTTTAACTGAGCCATTAATATGCTGTTTAACTGAGCCATGCCAGCATTCATTGTCACATTACTTAACTATAAACAATAAAATCATTTGGCAGAGATGTTACGATCTTTCCAGTAGGCATGAATCTGTGGGAAAATGTCTAACAAATGGCAGGCCAAAAAGGTATGTTCATGTGAAGCTGACAATGATTCTTAAACATGTAGAAAGGTTCCCTTATATTGAGCAAAGCACAGTATTCGCAGCACAGTATATTTTATATTATCTTAATGCATACATCTTTGACATACTTTTTATCTGTGAAAAACTGTACCAGCTGCCAGAATGTGATCCAGTAGTATGTGATTATATTTTTGATTGTTGTAATTTTTTTTTTTAGTATTCCGACCTACAATCACCAACAAGACTAAGTGAGCTTCAGGAAGTTGTTGCCATGACAACAGGATGTGAAGGTCATGTGTTCCAATGTCATCTGCCATTCTCATGGTTAATACATGACCAGATTGCTGAAATACTTAAAACCACAGAAATAGTCAACGTTGAATCGGAAGGTAATACAATAAAATGGGCACAAGTGCTTAGGTGTAGGGATTTAAAAAAGGAAAAAAGTCAGAAACAGACAATAAAGACAATTTAATTGGATTATCTTACCTAATCTCAAGCACCTCTTTATCATGTTTAGATACTTCAATCCAAACAGATCAGTGATAAAAGTTTTACAATCTGGGTCAACCTGCTGCCATGTTAGTTGGCCATTCAAGAAAAGAAACTGCTTTCAAAATTATTACAAAAATATATGTTTGGTGGAAACTACACATTAAAATAAAATAACAGGAAGTAGTAGCCAAAGTATTGAGTCTGTCCTGACTGTATACCAGCGAACTTTCCAAAACAGAATTTACCATAATTCCTTTAATAATTTTGACTTAATACTCTTACAAGCAGGCATCCCAACATTATTTCTTCTTTTGTGAAAGACAAAACAGTAGAGCATTTCCATTTGTATGACCTTTTATGCTGTTTCTGACTGAGTCTCAAACTAGCTCTTACTTTTCTTGTTTTTGATAGAAAAAGCTCCCTGTTGATTAATATGGTGGTAGAGTATGAGGATCAGCAAGTTATAGTTTGAAATTTCTTCCATTGCCTGACTATTAAATATAAAAGATTTTACAAAAAGGTTGTCAAAATCGTCAAATTGAAGAACATTTGAAACAATTTGTAGATAATATCGTTGCAATCTGTTCTGTTATAGAAGAACAAGGACCATTGCCGAAGGATATGCTATTAGCTAGAGTCCTTAGTGACACTTCTCTTGGGAAGCTGCTCACAACCGTAGACTCGGCCATTGTACAGGAGGTAGTTCAGGAGTACATCCATGACTTTGTACATGTCATGTATCACTCGCATTCAGAAGAGGAGCACATGGTATGATCTTACTTATTTTATTTTCCGCTCTACTAATTCAGAAATTTAGGTCAAGGTCATTCATATTGACTTACTTTTGTTAGCAACATACTACTGTCATGTGCGAAGTTTGAAAGCTCTACGGCTTTCGGTGAGAAATGGACTTCACAAAAA
This sequence comes from Cyrtodaria siliqua, assembly GCA_037043455.1. Lineage (NCBI taxonomy): Eukaryota > Metazoa > Mollusca > Bivalvia > Adapedonta > Hiatellidae > Cyrtodaria > Cyrtodaria siliqua. The sequence goes on from JAWPHD010000484.1 coordinate 282,077, forward strand.
ACTTGAATGAAAAACTTTCTGTAATGTTGGACGGACGGACGGAAGGACAGCAAGGGTATCACTGTATGCCCACATTGTTTTATTGTTTTCATCAGAGACTAATCTGTTGGCGTCCTGGATATTTCTTCATCTTTCTCAGTTTTAGTGATGTGAAAGATAAAAAACAACAAAAACGCATTTTGAATAGTATATAATTATTAGTCTACAGTGAACCACACTGACAAATGTTTTATACTCAAAAAAATATTGCTACAGTAAAAAAAAAAGAAGAAAAAAGTAACTTCCTATAACTTCAAACTTCCTATATGGAAATACTTTGTTGAGTACTGAACAGCAATATCAAAAGAAGGTCACCATCAGTGACCTTGATCTATAGATTTATTCTGATTAACAGTTAACTCTGTTTAACAGTTAACTTTAGCTCAATGTCTAAGACACTATAGGAAGTATTTTTGACAGTCTTTAATCTGCCTGCAAAGAGCCCTAACATCCTCGATTACTTTTATTTAAAAGAATGTTTAATACATTGATTGAATTTATGTTTGGAGTGTATAACAACATGTATCGAGTGGTTCCACTACATCATCTATTACATGTGTTACATTCCCTGTATGGCTTTATGCTTTGCAGACTGTAGTGCAGAGTGTGGGCATTTGCATGTTTTTAACTCTTGATCTAGTTGTAATTTATCTGTAGACTTGTGTTCAATCATTTAAAAATAAATAAATAGGTTAAAGCCTGGATGTGTTGAAAAATGCAGTATGTTTTACACAATATCTACCTCTACAGTTAGTGATCCAGTCTGTCAACTATGTAACCAGTCAGATGTCAGGTGACCTCCAGGAGGGAAGTTTACTCCACACACTGGTATGTGTGCACATGTCCTACCAGGCCCTAGCTCCACGCCTCGCATACTTCCAAACCATGAACCAGGTGTGGCCTAAATGTAGCTCAAAAATAATGGAGTTGAAACGAACAAGGCCAGACCACTTCATGTTTAATGAAGAAGAATTTGTAAGTTTAAATATTATTTATTGTAGAACACTAATATTTTAACATGTATTATCAGTGTGCCCTCTTTTGAACTTCCTAAACACAAACCACAGTTTTCAGAAATGTATTTACATCTCCTCAGTGTCAAATCTTGGCCCGATTCATCCAAAAACTAGGCAACTAGGTCAGATCAAAGGAAAACCTTTTAACAATTTCTTCTCAAGAGTGTATGATATGATCCTGGCATTGATCTCAGCGTTGACCTAACTACTAGGCAAAATCCCCAGTCTTTCATATTGTAAAAGTACCAAGTTTGTTCAAATGAAGTCTCTGAAGTCAAAAATAGCCTGCACAAAGTTGTATTTAGAAATGTGTAGCAGAAACTCTTAAAAAATATTTTTTTCTCAATACTCGGAAACAGAAGTCTCCTCAGGAACTTTAAGACATATTTTGACAGTTGTTCTTTAGAAATGATCAGTATAACCTAGAATCAGGTGACCCATCTAGGCCTCTTGTTTAGCTCTACTGCTGACCAAAAGCCAGATGAGCTTGTGATGATGCAGTGTCCATTGTCTGTCCATCCAACCATACAAGACAACAAAGTTGTGCGACTAGGGTTTATGGTTAGAGTTATTTTAGCAATTAAAAAACAGTTGAAACTGTTTGTGTTTGGGGTTTGGTTTTGTGTGACTTAAAATACAATGTAATAAGCACACAAGTAAACCCTAGAAAGTCAGTCTGCCTCTACCTGTTTGAAACTTTGAGAAACTTTGAGAAACTACTTTGCCAATTTTACCGAAGTTCACATATATGGTTCTTAGATCAGTGTTCTTTAAGTTAAATGTCCTCACCCCTTTTTCTAATTAATGAAGGAAGAATTCATTGGCTTGTATTTATTTTATAATTACTGCAGACATGTTCTGCCCTGTGTTTGCTGATTTAGAATCCGACCTCGGTCCAGAACGAGCTGTTTGACTTATTCTCTCCATCTGTATCACTTTTGTTTCCAGCCCTTCACTTCCATAAAGGAAGAAACTTCATAAAAGTATATATTATGACTTGAAGTCCGTCTGTCACACTTTTGATTCCAGCCCTTCACTTCCATAAAGGAAGAAACTACATAAAAGTATTTATCACATAACGTCCCTTGTTAGCAGTGTCGAACACCCATTTAATATCCTATTGTATGACACACGTGTAATACAACCTGGAACGATTTTGATTGTTGAGTTAAACCTGTAACACTACGCAAGGTTATTAACTAAAACTATTTTGTTGATTACAAATTCACCCAGATCTGAGTCATAACCTTATTATTTGTGACAGCTTATAAAAATAATGCACGTTATACAAAACCTTGTTGTTGGTTTGTTAAAAAGTTGGTGTAAACTGCTATTTTGTAAAGAGGTAAAACACGAACTCTTTTATACGCAACGTTATGTGTGAGACGCGACATTACGACGTCACATATTTTATGACGTTTTGGCGCTAAAGTGTGTCTGACGTCGTGGCGGTTCTATGTCCATCTGAATTAATTTTTACTAATTTGATTGCAATGTTATGTGATAAAAATGATATTAAACTCGTTCCCATTCCATATAAGATATATAAAACTCGTTATGAATTATTTTTAATTTTAACTCGCCAAAAGGCTTGTTAAAATTAAAATAATTCATAACTCGTTTCATAATTTAAATCTTATATGAAATGGGAACTCGTTTAAGATCCTCTATATGTTATGACTTGAAGGTGTGTCACATTCAAAAAAGGTTGCCATTAGACTAATACTTTTCCAGTTATCTTCCCTCGGTTGAAAAAAATCTCTGGATTGAACAAATTGTAAAAATTGGATATGCCTGTTTCGCGGGTAGACCTCTCATGTTTTTAGTCGTAGTCAAATAATCTAGTTGGGCAACACAATGAAACAAATTTTACACAGAGTTGTATAAACATAAAAACGACATCTCCTTTAAACCCAAATGACTAATTTTCTGGATTTTTTGCCACAGTTACTTAATATTTGTGTTACTGTTACCACCTGTAACCATCTGAGATGACCATCAAAAATAGAAAGTACTAAAAAATACTTTGTAAACCACATCTCTGGAACTGCTCATTATGTTGCAATACAATGTTAATGAGACCACAAGGTTATTTTGTAGTTACAAAGGTCTCTGTATAGTGTTATAGTCCTTAAGAGTGTTATTGCATATTAATATTATTTTGTTCTGAAATATAGTTATAACATAATACCGAATAAATATTGCATAAGACCAAGTAAATATTATTCATGAATGAAGGTGGAATTGATTGCTTTTTATTCATTTTATAATTATTGTAGACATTTTCTGCCCTTTGTTTGCTGATCGAGAACCTGGCCCCAGTCCTGAATGAGCTGGACAACGCTGCTGGGCGGACAACATGGCTGAACAAGGTCCATCAGTTTAGACCTGTCATTGAGATGGTCATGGGTCTGCATGCCGAGGATCCAGAAATATATGGAGCACATGGCTTCATATCTGTACGGAGAGCAAGGTAAGATTTATAATAAGTCACACAAGATTCAACATTCTGTTAGTGTGAGAAAGACTTGCACAAAATATGATTCATATCTATGGTGTTTTACTATGGGGTTTTAAAACATTACTAATGTAAAAGGATAACAGAAAGTGTACAATTATTTCTCTGTTTTAATGAGGCACTTAAGTAGACCAATTGTTTGCTGTGTTGTTATGCTCTTGTCATATATATACACTTGCCATATATGGGTGGTTGGTGGGGAGGACACATAGAGCTGCCCTTGCCATTTCATACACTTTCTTATCCTGACTGCTCCTCCTAAACCTCTGAAAATATTTTGGGGAGACTTGCTAGGAGGTGTTAGAGTGTCAGTATGAAGTCTAGTTGTGTAAATGTTCACGGCATTCTGGTCCATTGACTCTCGGCAGAGTTATGGCCTTTTAACTTCTTAACAGATTTTGGTGATACTTGCTAGAATGAATCAGTATGAAGTATAGTTGTTCATATCCTCACAGCATTCTGGTCCATTGGGTCCATTGGCTTTTGGTGGAGGCATGACCCTTTAATGATTTTAAAATGATTAAATCTTGTCTGGACTACTCTTAAACTTCTTAAAATATTTTGGCAATACTTGCTAGGAAGTTTCGGTTTAAATGTAGTTGTGCTTATCTTCGCGGTGTTATGATTCATTAACTTTTGCAGAGTTATGGTCCCTTAATGTTTTTATAATGATTATATCTTGTTCCGACTATTCCTCCTAAAATTCTTAACATATTTTGGGCAGTACTTTCTAGGAAGTATCAATATAAGTCTGGCTGGGCATGTTTTTGCCCTGTCTTGGTTTATTGACTTTTGGCAGAGTTTTAGCCCTTAAATGATTTTATAATTGTATATTAAAAAAGGTGAGCTTGTATTTGAGAATAAAACTTCAAAGCTTTGGTCGGTATCAGTGAAGGAACAATGAGGCGAGTGCCATAACGGTTGAATTGTTTTGTATTTAAATTATAGTTCTTTTCTATACCTACTTCATAATTCTTAGTTACCAATTTATGGATACAAAGACATCAGAGACTTTTGGGTTACATTTTGCTCTGTTCCTTACATTACTTGTGTAGGGGGAAACTTAAACAATATTTTCTGAAAGCATAATACACAAAGCTCTCATATATTGCATGTAGCATAAGGTTATGATCTTCTACCAATATGTAATCATCTTATCTTCATCAGAGTTCACTGACATGTGTTGAAAATGACGTAAAACTACACTAAAAAGGAACCTCTGATCATTCTCTCAATATTTCTTTTCTAGGAGCCTATGGAGCCGTGTAGTTGCCATGAAACTTTTCTTGGAACATGTTTGTGCCCCTGGGAACAAAGAAAAAATCACCATTAAACACTGCATGCCATTTTGGAAGGTGAGTACACTTATTCACAAAGATCTTTTGAAATTAGTTAAAGTAACTATTTAAAACTATTTACGACAATATTTTGAACTTTTCCCCGGGAAACTATTTTTTTACCCTTCATTGATTCGGTTTTAAGTTTCAGATGAGCTCAGTTTCTAAGTCCCACTGATACTTCTTCATATACAACTACATCTATATTGGTGATAATCAGTCACAACAACAGACCTGGACCAAAGTTTTACACTGAATTGATTCTGGTTAAGCTGGTTTTGGATTAACACTGTTTCTAAATCATCTATATTTCCAAACTCTTTAACCTTCATGAACATCAGTGCTATAATATATATAATAGTTTAATGGCGTTTTGCCAACAGTTCTTAGTAATCTACAGTTTTCAAGTGACATACACCAATACTTTCTTTTACACTTCATTACCCTCTTAGGATACTTCTAGATAATTATGACCTTTCCCTATCTAACAAATGTGCACTGTATCAAGATATTGGACTTAACAATAATATCCAATGTGTTAAACAATTCTTCAGTTACATATTAACTTTGACAAATAAATGTTGTTTTTCTTGCATTTTAAATCTATTTCTAAGAAACTAAATTCACTAGATAAAACGGTGATTAATTTCATGATATTGTAACTTAATAAACACAAGTAGTATCCATTTAGACCTAGAAAGGTAATCTATGAGAGTCTATTATATTTTTTTTTGTGTTTCAAAGCAGTGTAGCCAAGTAATTTGATTCCTCAGAATTCTTAATGAAATGTCACTGTGATATTGAATGATTTAAAAAAAAAGATAGATGATATAGGTGTTCAAAATTTAAAGCACTTCTCAGCTTAATAAGAAATGAATAATTATATCAAGTGTTGTACAAATCATACTTCATGTCAACAGTTACTGGGTGAGGAGGCTAATTTGAAGGAGGTGAGATCATTGAATGCTGTAGAAGCTTTCCTGAAGAGTTGTAACAAGACTGCTTTGAAAGAATATATGGGGTGAGAACACATTTGTTTTTAGCTCCACTGGCCAGAACAAGTTTGTGTTTAGCTCTACTGGCCAAGACAATGACACATGGTGTGTCGTCCATCAGCAAGCTCATTCTTGTAAATGTGATAACTTTAGTTAACAGTTTCAGATGTTCACCAAATGTTTTTTAATGGTTTGGTTTAAACGTATTTTATTTCGAATTAGTGCATGAATACATTTAACAGAACATTTAAAAAAAAGGATTGGAACTAAATAAAACTTATAAATTACCTCTCCTTGTAATGGTTTTGCTTCAATAAAAAATGACAGGCCAAATGGGCCGAATCAATGAGTTAGTTCCCTAGACTAATGAATTTAAGCACTAACTTGGGTTTGTTTTTATATAAGATCTTGATTTATGTTTGTCAATGAACAATCCATTACAGTTATGGCCCTCGATTATTTAAAAAACATCTACTGTCAGACTTTTTGAAATGGTTTTAGGTTTTTATCAAATTCACTTTTAAAGTTGGTTGCAATAATAACTATGATTTTATTTGTTTACAGGACAGAAGAAAAGTGCTGCAACTGTGAAGCAGTACTAGATGGGCCACCCATTGTTTTGCCATGTAAAGATTTGGTTTGTGACCTGTGTTACCACGATCTACGGGCTCTAGGGGCCAGCATTAACTGCCCAAAGTGTAAAAAAACAGTCAAGGAAAACTGGAACCCAGCTCGACAAAAAGAAAAAAAGTAGGATATTCAGATATGTTTGTAGATGTAGATCATATCAGACTTACTTTATATTAGATGCATTTCTATAGACTAAATCCCAATGGATATATACACTGATATAAGTGACTTATACTTGTATAAAATTAATGACTAGATGGTAAAACTTGTATCTAAGATATTGCCATGAATGCAATATATTTAACAGAATACATGTGTTTAACATGCTTATATACTTACTATATGCATGTTGAAACTATTGGGTAACTAGAATAGCCATCCATCTTAGAATACCACATTTCCTAAAACCTGTACTAACAGACCACTAAAGGGATGAGCAAAATTGGTCTCTTAACACAGGTGGATTTTATTTTAAACAATACCTTTGGGAACTGAAATGGTGAGCTTTTAAAGTAGGTATTTTCTTAAGCAGGTTTTCATTTCATATATTTACCCCTTTCTTCATAAATCTAAAATATGAAATGAAAAGTCAGAAATTAATTTTTACATGTCTGTTTATGAAAATAAAGTGTTAAATTTGCAAAGCAGTAACTTGGGAACAAGGCTAGGTCCATAATTGACATACATATTTCTTCAAGATCTCCTCCAGTCCCATTAAAACTAACAAAATAACAATCAATTTTCGTGTCTTCTAGAAATGAAACAGAGCGACTCAAAGACTACCAGAAATGCTGCAACACTTTCTTCATGGATGTTGTATCGCAGCTGTGCTTCTCTGACAACAGCCCACCTTCCGATGAAGTCATCCACAAGCTTCTAGGATACATCACATGTACCACTCGCAAGGGCAAGGGTCGTCAGGTTACAAAGGAACTGACCATATTTGACAGCAGTATTGACCCCAACCCCGTGTTTAGGTCATTCCTACTGCAGCTGTTAATGAGAACCAGGTAATAGGTGTCTTCCTTCTTTATTAGTGTTTGTTAAACATTAAACATTATAATAATGCAACTTGAATCTTTATATCTTTGGTCCTCTATATTTCAACTCAAATAGTATTCATGAAAGTGACACAAAAGTGTTCATTATTTGTGTACTAAATGTACTTAACTATTTTCTCAGTGAGAACAAAGTGAAGGAAAACCTGGAGAAGTATTTATCCCAAGCCAAGAATCTTCTGCTTCAAGGAGGAAGTGATGAGAAACAATATGTGGAGTTGTGTCTACTGGTCATTCAGTGTTTGGAGGTAACTTTTACATTCAATTTGTCTATTGATTGATATACTTAAAAATGGTATTACACCAAGGATGGATCACTGAATATTTCCCTTAAATAGGACAGACACTGATGCATGATACACCCACTTTTTCACATTCTATGGGATATATGACGTTTTTTATATAGCACGGTGGCATTGCTTGTGCAGTGTGGTGGCAGTAAAACGTTTCCCCGCGCTTGCAATCAGGACTGTTATTCATTCGATCTTCAGAGATCGCTTAGCCCGATACTTATATTTAGATATCGGTGGTACATTTTCAAACATTGTTGTTTTCTTATTTAAATTTCGAATCAGTGGTTCCACTACACCGGCGGATAAAGGCTCTGGGTATTGTTTAACCACCCATAGGATATGTTGTCTGCTTTTTAATTTAGTCTTTTGACTGTTACTTGTGATGCGCAGGCTTCATAACCGCTGCTCCCGACTAAATTCCACTTTGTTTATTTCACTCTTCGGGGCATAGAATTTGATTAAATACTGGGACCATATGCCGCTGGACATGGAATAATGGCAGTAAATATGGCATGTCCACTGCCATCTGCATGCCATCTTTGGGATGGTTAAAATTCTGTACTATTGATTTTGTGAATATTGAGTTCTGCTCAACATTATGTGGTCCCAGTATTAACTTTCATACCCCATCCAACCCCTTCTCCAAGAAGCAGAAATGGGGTTGGCTGGGGTATGAAATAAAACTTTAATTTGGGCTTAAAAAGTTTGCATATTGTAAAATTAAAACATTTAATCGGTAATTTTAAACAGGTTATCACATTTGTTCCATAAAAAAACTTTTAAACATGTTTTATTGTCGAAATATCCGTTGTAAAATCCTGCTAATATAAGTCTTCCCATCGCTTAATGGAATTAAGGCGGGACCACTTAATGACCCAGGGCTAGGGGGCGTGAACGATAGCTAGCATATTTCACTACCGTTCATGAACAGTCTCAAACCGAGACTGCAATATATCATATTTATCGTGTTCGGCCGTTTCCAAAGGTCCACTAACATACTCTTTTATATAGCGCAGTGGCGTTGCTTGTGCATTGTGCGGCAGGAAAACGTCTCCCCGCGCTTGCAATCAGGACTGTTATTCATTCGATCTTTGGAGATTGCTGAGCCCGATACTTATATTTAGATATCGGTGGTACATTTTCAAATGTTTTTGTTTTTAGCTCTACTGGCCAAGGGCCAGCAGAGCTTATGGGATGCTGTGTTGTCCGTCGTCCGTCGTCTGTCTGTCTGTCGTCTGTCTTCTGTCTGTCGTCCGTTAACTTTTCTTCAAACGACTTCTCCTCAGAAACCGCTTGGCTAATTTGGACCAAACTTCACGTGGATGATCCTTAGATGAATGCTTTTTAGATTTGCTAAAATAAGATCAACGCTACATCCAAGATGGCTGCCATTACCATATATGGTCGAAACCTTAAAAAATCTTCTTCTCCAGAACCGCTGGACAGATTTCAAAGTTTTTCTTTTAAAATGATCGCCAACGCCTAGACTATCAAGTTTGTTCAAATAAAGTCCCCGTGGTCAAAAATGGCCGTGCCCCGGGGGTCCAAAATTTGTATATTGAGGTTTTGCATGTTTTTCATATAGACATATAGGAAAAAACTTTAAAAAATCTTCTTCTCTGAAACCACAAGGCACAGAGCTCTCATGTATTACATGTAGCATCAGCTTATGGTCCTCTACTAAGTTTGTTCAAATGGTGACCCTGGGGTCAAATTTCTCCCCGCCCCGGGGGTCACAGTTTTACATAGACTTATATAGGATTTTTTTTTTAAAAATCTTCTTCTCGGAAACGACAAGAGCCAGAGGTTTGATATTTTGCATTTACTATAAGCTTATGGTCCTTTACCAAGTTTGTTCAAATGGTGACCCTCGGGTCACATTTGGCCCCGCCCCAGGGTCACATGTTTCAGATAGACATGTATAGGGAAAACTTCTCCTCAGAAACCGCTTGGCTAATTTTGATCAAACTTCACATGGATGATCCTTAGATGAATGCTTTTTAGATTTGTTAAAATTAGGTCAGCGCTACATCCAAGATGGCTGCCATTACCATATATGGTCGAAACCTTAAAAAATCTTCTTCTCCAGAACCGCTGAACAGATTTCAACAGTGTTTCTTTTAAAATTATTGCCAACGCCTAGACTATCAAGTTTGTTCAAATAAAGTCCCCGGGGTCAAAAATGGCCGTGTCCCGGGGGTCCAAAGTTTGTATATTGAGGTTTTACATGGTTTTCATATAGACATATAGGAAAAAACTTTAAAAAACTTCTTCTCTGAAACCACAAAGCACAGAGCTCTCATGTATTACATGTAGCATCAGCTTATGGTCCTTTACTAAGTTTGTTCAAATGGTGACCCTGGGGTCAAATTTGTCCCCGCCCCGGGGGTCACAGTTTTACATAGACTTATATAGGATTTTTTTTTTAAAAATCTTCTTCTCGGAAACTGCAACAGCCAAAGGTTTGATATTTTGCATTTACTATAAGCTTATGATCCTTTACCAAGTTTGTTCAAATGGTGACCCTCAGGTCACATTTGGCCCCGTCCCAAGGGTCACATGTTTCACATAGACATGTATAGGGAAAAACTTAAAAAATCTTCTTCTCTGAAACCACAAGGCACAGAGCTCTCATGTATTACATGTAGCATCACCTTATGGTCCTTTACTAAGTTTGTTCCAATGGTGACCCTGGGGGCAAATTTGTCCCCGCCCCGGGGGTCACAGTTTTACATAGACTTATATAGGATTTTTTTTTAAAAAATCTTCTTCTCGGAAACTGCAACAGCCAGAGGTTTGATATTTTGCATTTACTATAAGCTTATGGTCCTTTACCATGTTTGTTCAAATGGTGACCCTCAGGTCACATTTGGCCCCGCCCCAAGGGTCACATGTTTCACATAGACATGTATAGGGAAAAACTTAAAAAATCTTCTTCTCCGAAACTGCAAGAGCCAGAGGTTTAATATTTTGCATTTGCTATAAGCTTGTGGTCCTCTACCAAGTTTGTTCAAATGGTGACCCAGGGGTCACATTTGGCCAGAACCCGGGGGTCACAGTTTTACATGGGCTTGTATAGGGAAAAACTGAAAAAAATCTTCTTCTCTGGAACCACATGGCACAGAGCTCTCATGTATTACATGTAGCATCAGCTTATGGTCATCTACTAAGTTTGTTCAAATGGAGACCCTGGGGTCACATCTGGCCCCGCCCCGGGGCTCACAGTTTTACATTAATGCTTGTTTAGGGAAAAACTGAAAAAAATCTTCTCTGCAACTGCAAGAGTCAGAGGTTTAATATTTTCCATTTGCTATAAGCTTATGGTCCTTTACCAAGTTTGTCCAAATGGTGACCTCAGGTCACATTTGACCCCGCTCCAAGGGTCACATGTTTTACATAGACATGTATAGGGAATCTTTTCTTTTTTTTTTTTAATATTTTTTTTTTTTTTTGTTTATGTAAATTTGTTGTTGTTTTTTTTTTTTTTTTAATTTTTTAATTTTTTTTTTTTTTTTTAATTCTTTTTTTTTTTTTTTTTAATTTTTTTTTCTTTCTTTTTTTAATTTTTTTTTTTTTTTTTAAATTTGTTTTCTTCTATATTTTGCCTCGTTAATACGGTAGGGCTTTCATTTTTCATCTGATCTTTACCAAACTTTATTAGATTCTTTAGTTATGGCCCTTGATTTAGTTAAAAAGCTATTTTTTGACCGAAACTTTCAAAAAAACGTAAATGGCAGTCACTCACTTCATTGATGTTATAAGAGCCGTGTTAGCCAGTAGAGCGTCCACAGGCCCTCTTGGGCCTCTTGTTTTACTTAAATTTCGATTCAGTGGTTCCACTACTCCGGCGGATAAAGGCTCTGGGTATTGTTTAACCACCCATAGGATATGTTGTCTGCTTTTTAATTTAGTCTTTTGACTGTTACTTGTGATGCGCAGGCTTCATAACCGCTGCTCCCAACTAAATTCCACTTTGTTTATTTCGCTTTTTGGGGCATAGAATTTTATTAAATACTGTCCACTGCCATATGAATGCCATCTTAGGGATGGTTAAAATTCTGTACTATTGATTGTGTATATTGAGTTCTGCTCAACCCGGGGCTAGGGGGCTTGAACGGTAGCTAGCATATTTCACTACCGTTCATGAACAGTCTCAATCAAACCAAGACTGCAATATTTCGTATTTATCATGTTCGGCCGTTTCCAAAGGTCCACTATCATACTCTTTTGTTTATCAACATGCTTAATTGCTAAACTATATCAGTATCACACTTGGAGCTCTTAGTGAAAGGAAGGGCTGGCATTGATCTAGTCGTCCTTCTTGTCAAGGCTTCAGCGGTCACTGTTTTGTTTATGTTAGAACAATTAATATATTAAATTTTATGTTTATGTTCATGGCACAGTATTTGATAAAAAACAATAATAAATATATATGTTTTAAAGTCTCAAAACCGAATATTCTTAAAAACAAATTTCAAAAATGTTTTTAACTCAATAATCCATATTTATCTTTAAAAAAAGAAGTTTTTAGTCTTAAAAACCACCTTTTAAAATCTTAAAACCAAATTAAACTCTGGAAATTATTTTTAGCTCACCTGAGCCGAAGGCTCAAAGGTGAGCTATTGGGATCACTCTTCGTCCGTCGTCCGTCCGTCCGTCGTGGATGATCCTTAGGTGAATGCTTTTTAGATTTGTTAAAATTAGGTCAGCGCGACATCCAAGATGGTCACCATTACCATATATGGACGAAACTTTAAAAAATCTTCTTCTCAAGAACCGCTGGACAGATTTCTACAGTGTTTCTTTTAAAATGATCGCCAACGCCTAGACTATCAAGTTTGTTCAAATGAAGTCCCCGGGGTCAAAAATGGCCATACCTCTGGGGTCCGAAGTTTGTATATTGAGATTTTGCATGTTTTTCATATAGACATATAGGAAAAAACTTTAAAAAATCTTCTTCTCTGAAACCACAAGGCACAGAGGTCTCATGTATAACATGTAGCATCAGCTTATGGACCTCTACTAAGTTTGTTCAAATGATGACCCTGGGGTCAAATTTGTCTCCGCCCCGGGGGTCACAGTTTTACATAGACTTATATAGGAAAATATTTACAAAATCTACTTCTCGGAAACTACAAAAGCCACAGGTTTGATATTTTGCATTTACTAATAGGCTTATGGTCCTTCACCAATTTTGTTCAAATGGTGACCCTCGGGTCACATTTGGCCCCGCCCCAAGGGTCACATGTTTTACATAGACATGTATAGGAAAAACTTAAAAAATCTTCTTTTCTGAAACTGCAAGAGCCGGAGGTTTAATATTTTGCATTTGCTATAAGCTTATGGTCCTCTACCAAGTTTGTTCAAATGGTGACCCAGGGGTCACATTTGGCCCCGCCCCGGGGGTCACAGTTTTACAAGAGCCAGAGGTTTAATATTTTGCATTTGCTATAAGCTTGTGGTCCTCTACCAAGTTTGTTCAAATGGTGACCCAGGGGTCACATTTGGCCAGACCCCGGGGGTCACAGTTTTACATGGGCTTGTATAGGGAAAAACTGAAAAAAATCTTCTTCTCTGGAACCACATGGCACGGAGCTCTCATGTATTACATGTAGCATCAGCTTATGGTCCTCTACTTAGTTTGTTCAAATGGTGACCCAGGGGTCAAATTTGTCCCCACCCCGGGGTCACAGTTTTACATAGACTAACACTTATATAGGGAAAGAATAAATATCTTCTCGGAAACTACAAGAGCCAGAGGTTTGATATTTTGCATTTACTGTAAGCTTATGGTCCTTTACCATGTTTGTTCAAATGGTGACCCCGGGTCACATTTGGCCCCGCCCCAAGGGTCACATGTTTTACATAGACATGTATAGGGAAAAACTTTAAAAATCTTCTTCTCTGAAACTGCAAGAGCCAGAGGTTTAATATTTTGCATTTGTTATAAGCTCATGGTCCTCTACCAATTTTGTTCAAATGGTGACCCTGGGGTCACATTTGGCCCCGCCCCGGGGGTCACAGTTCTCATATATTACATGTAGCCCTGGGGTCACATTTGGCTCTGCCCAAGGTGTTACTCTCTAGCACCTTCATTTTGTATTTGATCTTTACCAAACTTTCTCAGGGTCTTAAACTGTCTATATCAATGTTGTTATATACAACAGAGCCCACATTTCTTGAACAATCTTAACCAAACTTGCACAGATTGTATATGACCATAAGATTTCGAAGAAGTTCGATAATGTGCCAGTACTCATGTGATCGCTTTAGGGCCGTCTTGGCCCTCTTGTATTGGTTCAAATTTACTCAGGTGAGCGATATAGGGCCATCATGGCCCTTTGTTTAACTAGATAAACATACATTATTGCTTGAAAATACTGACTGTAACTGAATTGTCAAATTGGTATCTATTCATTTACTGATAATGCATGATTATCAACTCTCAAAAGCAGCATTATGATTATAGAAGTAACTTAATGTATTATCAAATCCGTGTCATGATTATCTTATCTTAAAAAACAGTTTTAAAATTGGTATCTCTGACTATCGACCATAAATATCTTTATCAAATCCATATCTATGATTATGGTATCTTAAAAAAACAGTTTTAAAATTGGTATTTATGATTATCGACTGTAACTATCATCATCAAATCCATATCTATGACTATCGAGCAATAACGTCTGCTTATCAAGTTAAAAACAGTTTTGAGGGTTTAATTCGGTTTTAAAAGATTCTTAAAACAGATTTTGAGACTTGAAGATGAAAGGCCACCCGTTTTGAAGTATTATCAATTAACAAATTTAGTTCTTAAACATCATATAAACATTTCTTGATAGTCCCGGATAGAAACATATATCTAAAACCGCTACTAAGTTGTATGTAAAAATAAGTATTATTTGCATGACGTAGATACTACTTTTACCACTGGGTGACAGCATGGGGAAATGAGGTAAATCTGAATTGTATTGCTGCACAACTACTGCCAGATAAATACATTTACCTGTGGATTAATTTACCTATTCAAAGTTTTCTACATCATCACATAAAATGGTCATCAAATAAAACGTTATTCTGGCTTTTCATAGATATTTCAATGTGTGAATTGTAAATATATATTGTTGTGTATTGATTTTGATTAAAATAAACATAAACATGTTCATGAAACAAAATATGGCCGGGGAGGTTTAAAACTGTGTTTCTTGGTAAATAGGGATTATAGTGTGATAATGTAGTTTTTCTTGGTAAATAGGGATTATAGTGTGATAATGTAGGTTTTCTTGGTAAATAGGGATTATAGTGCTTTAATGTAGTTTTTCTTGGTAAATAGGGATTATAGTTCGATAATGTAGGTTTTCTTGGTAAATAGAGATTATGGTGCGATAATGTAGGTTTTCTTGATAAATAGGGATTATAGTGCGGTAATGTAGGTTTTCTTGGTAAATAGGGATTATAGTGCAAAATGTAGGTTTTCATCAGGTTAAAATCACTTTTGAAAAATAAAATTCATTTTTTACGACTGTTTTTTTTTAAAACCTGTTTTGAGACTAAATTTTTCATTTCCTATCAAATACTGTGCCATTATGTTAATGCTTTGTGAAATAACTCCATTTTGCAGGACATATTTCTTCAAGAATGTAATACAACTAACGTCGATGAAAGTGACTATGCCAAACAATGTCTGCAGCATGCATCTGTAGTTATACCATCTCAAGATATTGAAACTGTGGAAAAGTTGTATGGACTTGCTAAAGCCAGAGTTGGCCTGGCTGTCGCAGCCAAATATATTCAGCAGGCCTTATTACACCAAGAAGGTGGAGCAGGGACGGTGGATAGGAATGTGAGGAAGCTCATAGAGGCAGCACAAAACCTGTGTGACTTAAAATGGCCCAGGTGAGTTTTACTATTTTTGAAACTATTGTAGCAAAATGTCAAACATGCTAATGAGCTATTTTCAAAACTGGGCACACGTTATTATGCAGAGCATTTATGTCCCTAATCCACATTTATTACTCCTGCAAAGATTAAGAGGGGAATACTGAATTCAGTCTGTCGGTTCTTCTTTAGACACAACCTTGTCTGTTCTAATTGTAAGAGGATGACCTCTATACATTTTGGGGGCAATGGGTTCAAGGTCAAGGTCAGCATGACCTGATAAAAAAAACAGTCTTGTCTAGTCTATAACTCTTCATGGCTTGAACTGAACTACTTGCATGAAACTTTACAGCTAAACTATCCTTGATGGAAGAATGACCCTATACATTTAGGGGTCAATAGGTTCAATGTCAAGGTCACCATGACCTGATAATAAAAAATCTTGTCTAGTCTATATCTTCATGAAATGTAGCTACATACATGAAACTGCACAGGTAAACTATTCTGGATGAGCGGATGACACTATACATTTTGGAGTCGATAGGTTCAGTGTCAAGGTCACCATGAACTGCTAATGAAAACGGGTGCCCACTCTATAACTCATCAAGCCTTTTAGTCACATGCATACAACTTTACATCTAGACAGTCCACGATTAGAGGATGACCACTATACATTTTGGGGTCAATAGTTTCAAGGTCAAGGTCACCATTACCTTGTAATGAAAAGCCTGGTCCATTCTATAACTCTTCAATATTTGTAGTTACATGCACGAAACTACACATGTAGACTGTCCCTGATGTGAAGATACCCATTTTCATTTTCAATAGGATCAAGGTCAAGTTCACCATGGCCCGATCATGAAAACTGTGTCCACTTTATTACTCTTCAGAGCCACACTCATGACACTTCACAGGTACACTTTCATGGTCAATGCCCTATGTTGATATATACAAATACGTATTTGTAGGTGTGTTTTGTCCCTCTGTGCAGCATATATATATTTGTGTCCGGATAATGACGTGAGTTCTATCAAACCTATTTAACATGACCATTGTCCATGAGAAGAAGATATCTTTCCATGACCATTTTCCATGATGAGAATTTGACAGTACATGCTGTGATTGCTTAAAAATAGAAATTTTTCGACAATATTCTTCCTTGGATGCTTACTCCAAATCTATTCAAACAGACATTAGCAAACTTAACTTCAGCATTGCCTATGACCAGAAGATATACTTTTCTTCACCTGTTTTTAATAAATAATCCATATTTAGAAAACTATTATGTGTATTTAAATGGAGTACCCTGGGTAAAAATGGTCCCACCCCAGGTTCATATGTTTGTGTATAGAGGAAAAGAATGAAGAATCTATACAGATATACAGGAAAAACGCTAATACATATTCTCAGTAAATACTAGGCATATAGCATTCATATATGGCACAAAGAATCTAGTTGACATAGATAATCATGAAAGTTTGTACAAAAAAATGGCTCCAGGATCAAAAACACATTAATGCCCTTGATCTTTTTATTTTAAATCTTCAAATCACAAGAGTAACATACCTCTTGTTTTGAATTTTCTACCTATTAGCCTTAATTAAGAACAAGATTAAATTATTATATTACTTATTCAAATTTCATTTTAGGGTGTACCTAGTGAAGTATATATGTCGTTGCTTTGGTATAGACACATACCAGGCTGTCTGTAGGAGCCAGGTGTCCTACCTGAAATGGATGGACATGCCAGAGATGAACAGAGATGAGGTATGTAAAGTTCTAAGTGTTTTAGTTGCTTTGGTATAGACCCATAGTATAGACACATACCAGGCTGTCTGTAGGAGCCAGGTGCCCCCTACCTGAGATATAAACAGCACCTTTTATTTGAATTATAAGCATTATTATTCAAATAAAGTCCATCCAGCTTTTTTCTCCAAGCATATCTCTTAAACCATTTAAGGTAATCGCATAAAACTTTATGTAGTGGAGAACACAACAGGATGACGTGCAGAGCACAAGAAAAATGACAAAAAAGTTTATTTTAACAAATTATGCTCCTTATATCAAGTATTTCTTGCATGCAGCATATCTCTCTGAAACTATGTAAGGTAATCACATTAAGCTTTACACAGGTGAAGAAAGAAAAACGGTGTTGGTGCCCAGTGCAAGAACCATACGTCTATGTTAATTTGTTACCCAGTATGTATGTCTTTGTGATGCATTTTTTTCCTTAACATATCTCTGAAACTGTTTAGAACTGAACAAGTAAAAAACAAAACGGGAAGCATTCAAGATGCGAGAACAGGACAAAACAACTGTCTGTCTGGGGAGCACTGCATGTTTTTACCATGGGCATTTGTTGATTTACATATATACATAGTTTATATTACTACCATATTATCCCTTATTTGTAAATAGTTTTATCTTTATACATTTACATTAATTTTCAATTACTACTTCATTTCTTCATCTTTCATCAGTTTTAGCGCACAATATGACCTATTTATGTGTCGACGTGCCGTAAAGCACCATTCATTCATTAATTCATGTTTTTACCATCCTTTTTTCCCCTCCTATAAGATCTCAAATGAGTGACAATGAGCACAATAAGCAGAGTTGAAGAATGCAAGTGAGCCATTCATTGAAGAGAACGCTTTGTGTTAAAGGTGGTAAAGCAGTCAGACAGACATGTGATCTGTAGCAACCAGACTGGTAACTGGTCAAAGTCCATTATTCTGCTATTTGTAATTTCAACTCTACATATTACAAGTGATAGAGGGGTCAGATAGATATGTGATCTGTGGTGACCAGACTGGTTAAATATGCTACTATGTACAAAATGTAGCTATGTAAGCATACATTTGAAGACCACCTTTTATATTACAGGTGATAGAGGAGTCAGATAGATATTTAGTGTTTGCCCTACTTTTTCCTCCAATCAGACGGTGAGGAATTTTAAAAAAATGGCGAACTTATTCATGTAAATTTCTAACGATCACCAATTTTAACCATTTAATCATTAAGTAATCGCTTACTAAATGGGCTTGTTTTGGCGCGAACGTGTTTAGACGCGTGGTTTCGTAGAAGCGCGGTGAAAAAGTAGGGCAAACACTAAGTCAGTTAGAGGCTAAGAAGTGAAATTTTAACAATTAAGAAACCCCGGTCAGTCGCTGCGCTCCTTCCCTTAGGGTTTCTTAATTGTTAAAATTTCACTTCATAGCCTCTAACTAATACATAATCTGTGGTGGCCATACTGGTTACATATGCTACTATGTACAAAATATAGCTATGTAAGCATACATCTAAAGACAACCCT
The DNA here is from genome assembly GCA_037043455.1 of Cyrtodaria siliqua. Classification (NCBI taxonomy): domain Eukaryota; kingdom Metazoa; phylum Mollusca; class Bivalvia; order Adapedonta; family Hiatellidae; genus Cyrtodaria; species Cyrtodaria siliqua. The sequence goes on from JAWPHD010000484.1 coordinate 301,157, forward strand.
TTATATTACAGGTGGTAGAGGGGTCAGATAGATACGTGATCTGTGGTGACGCATACACCCGTATCAGAGAATCAGTAACCAAGGTGATACTAGGAGAAGATTTTCAACAGCTTAATGGAACATTACAGGTAAGAAAGATGTTTATTGTCAGTGTTATACCATGTTGTTTAAAAATTTGCCCAGTTAGATGCACAATATCACATTTTACTGTTCAAAACCATCTATATTTCATTCTTTGTGTTTGATAGAAGCCTATTGAGATCATTGGGAGTTGTAAGATTGTCAGGGTTGAGGGGGGGGTGGGGGGGGTACACAATTACTAAAGATAATGTACTAAAGATAATGATAAAATGAAAAGTGGCATTTACATGTACATCATTATCATATGATGACCTCATATGTTTTGAATGATGACCTCATAAAATGCTTCGGTCTTCTTCGTTTGACATCGAGCAACGGAACTGCCTAGTCGATTTCGGTAATCCTGTATTATAACGGTTGTGGAAATTGATGAGGCAATTTCGATTGCCATCAGAGCTAAACAAAATGACAGGGCAATGATTTAGCCTTCATTTACATATGTATAACACTAGTGTATTACAATATTTATGTAATGGCTTTATTACACTCCCACACCACAGGTTATCTGGTAAAAATAGATCATACATTATTTGCCTCGTTAGAGTACCATTATTTTCGCATATATTCTCATTCTACTGGAATTTTTTTTAATTTTTTTAATATTAGATAGATTATTGTGAGTTGGTCAATAATTTCTTGTTTGAAGAGTACTAAGCTTACATGTTTACTTGTTAAGGGGTTGCGTATAGCTGCGGGTCACGTAGAGGTGATGTTTCAGCTGGCCATACATAGGGAGATAACCTGCTCTAACCTGTACCAAGAACAACAAAGAAAAGTCACTCCAGAGGTAATTTGTAATTTGTTCAAGGAAAAATTGATTCACAGTAGAACTTTGGGAGCCAACTTAACAGAAGTGTTAAGTACTGGGTTGAGATGTGCATGTTTCAAAGTTTTCGTTCTGACAAGTGTTCCTGTAATTATGGCCTTCCATAGTTTACTATTCTCTGTATGCTGTCATGTTTGTTGTGGTGCAAACTCCTCATTAACCTGTGTATATATCATCAACAGACTGTGTTCCAGGCATGGGTTGTATGTGTAAATAATGAACAGAATGTATGTCACAGCCAAATAGATTGTGGAACGCATTTCAGATATTTTTAATTCTCTTATTAAAATAAGAGGAAATAAGTGGTTAACATCAAGGTAAATAGACCAAAACAATATTTTTGTTATCTGTTACTGATCGATGCTTGGTTATTTCACATCAGATTGACAGTACATCAGTGCCTCTGTTGTTATAAGATACATGTTAGCAGGTAGAGTGTCTGCATGGCCAAATAAGACCTCCTATTTCTTAAATTTGTTAAAAAAATGTTTTTTCTTTCATATATGACAGTAACTATTCTATTTTGTAGGTTTTGGATAAACTTACTAGCTTTATAAATGACAGTGTTGCAGTGAAAAACAAGGTCAGTACACATGTTTATTCATTTAAGAAAAAGAACAGTTCCAGAGAGTCATGTATATATTCATTAAGGGCCAATGTAATAAATGACAGTTAAGTGAAGGATAATTTTTGGCATTGAGAAAGGTATTGATTGGAACTATAATACCCCTTCAATAATGAATTGGCATGGAGTTTATTAATTTTGGAACCATATTGGGGGGCATAAAATTATTACAAAATTGTTTTCGTTAATATGATATTCCTGGAATTTACTGCCCTACTCTATTCAATTTAGACAAGATGTAACAATTGTAATTTCATTTTGTATTATGCTTACCTTTTCTTAATTTGATTTGTCATAAGGTTATCTTATCATTGTCATAAGTTTATTTTATCATTCAAACTGATATTTATTATTTTAGTAAATTTATGTGACTTGTTTAGTATTCTCCTAAAATATAATATAGTATTTTAGTGTCAAAAGTGTTCTGTTTCAGGATCTACTGCGAGCACTGCTGCGTAACCAGCTGGGTGGCCCATGTAGACACATGACTATCACTGAGGGTGAAGATATACGTCACCAGGGGTTACAATGTCTGCTGGTACACTTCAAATGTGTTGTGTCACAACTACAAGGGGACAGAACTCTGATGCAACCACTCATGACTCTCCTTACAAATCCCCAAGCCTTTGCTGTTAGTATACCAGTCTATTTTTCTTCATTTGTAATATTAAATGCACACTGCAATAAATATATGTATCTTTTCTTCTGTTCCAAATTCACACAACAAATGGACACCATTTATAACACGAACGACTCAACAAGACCAAGGACCCATAGTTATGTAATGCATGACACAACAAAACTGAGGGCCTGTAGTTATGTAACGTGTGACACAACAAAACTGAGGGCCTATAGTTATGTAATGCATGACACAACAAAACTGAGGGCCGATAGTTATGTAATGCGTGACACAACAAAACTGAGGGCCTATAGTTATGTAATGCATGACAACAAAACTGAGGGCCTATAGTTATGTAATGTGTGACACAACAAAACTGAGGGCCGATAGTTATGTAATGCGTGACACAACAAAACTGAGGGCCGATAGTTATGTAATTTTGCGTGACACAACAAAACTGAGGGCCTATAGTTATGTAATGCATAACACAACAAAACTGAGGGCCGATAGTTATGTAATGCCTGACACAACAAAACTGAGGGCCTGTAGTTATGTAATTTTGCATGACACATCAAAACTAAGGGCTCCTAGTCATGATTGACAACAGAACGGAGGGCCCATAGTTATGCAACGAATAACACAACAAAACCGAAGGCCTGTAGTTATGCAACGAATAACACAACAAAACTGGGGACCCATAGTTATGCAACGAATAACACAACAAAACTAAGGGCCCATAGTTATGCAATGAATAACACAACAAAACTGAGGACCCATAATTATGCAACGAATAACACAACAAAAATGAGGACCCATAGATATGCAACGAATTAACACAATAAAACTCAGGACCCATAGTTATGCAACGAATAACACAACAAAACTAAGGGCCCATAGTTATGCAATGAATAACACAACAAAACTGAGGACCCATAATTAATCAACGAATAACACAACAAAAATGAGGACCCATAGATATGCAACGAATTAACACAATAAAACTCAGGACCCATAGTTATGCAACGAATAACACAACAAAACTAAGGGCCCATAGTTATGCAATGAATAACACAACAAAACTGAGGACCCATAATTATGCAATGAATAATGCAACAAAATGGAGGGCCCATAGCTATGCAACGAATAACACAACAAAACTGAGGACCCATAGTTATGCAACGAATAACACAACAAGATTGAGGGCCCAAAGTTATGCAACGAATAACACAACAAAACTGAGGGGCCATAGTTATGCAATCAAATGGCATTGATTTATTGGAAAATACTATATTTTGCTTCTTTAATGCTGGTACGCTCTATTTTTCATCTCATCATCATTTTTATGGTGGGGGTGATGACGGCAGCGTCGGCTGCATCAATTTTTGCTGAGTTTTATGTTTTTCACATTATAACAACTTCGACATAGAGATGAAAACTAGTTCACAGATGATACTTCGCTATTTCGCATCAGATTAACAGAATATGGGGTATGTTGTCATGTGCCGACGGCATGATTTCCAGTTTGGCAGCACTATAAAGTAGAGCATTGAGCTCACTGCTACAATTAGACACCTTTCTGATATGACTGAAAGACTGTTAATAGCGACATTAGCCCCCATACATACATATTCACATAGTTTCTGCCCTTGTTTGTCTATCACAAAGCTTGTCTGCTCAACTTCTGTTTTCAATGGATTTTGTGAAACTTTCAGGAAAGTAACAATATGAAGTGGAGATGTGCATATCTGTGTTGACAAAAGCAAACATTCGGTTTAATTTGCCTTTCAGAATGCATATTTACCCACAATGCCCCAGGATGACCTTGAAGATGTGAAGGAGGCATTGCTGGCTGCACGCCATACACCAGGCGGAGCTGGGGAAAACCCAGTCTTCTACAGTAAGTAATTTCAAACATTTAAACTTGAACTGTAATAATGATAATGCCATATATATCCATTGATACATTTTCTAGTTATTATGTGTTTGCTTGCTGCATTTCTGTTTCCATTGTAAATTGTGTTAACTTATATGTACGGGTATATGTCACTTTTAAAAAAAAGACAATTAAGATATGAAATGAGCTAATAAGTTTAACACACCATATATTTGTTAAAGTGCAAAGTTTAAATACATAAAATATATATCCGAAAATATTTCCCATATTGATTAATTGCTGCTTTTTTTTCTTCGTTTTTTATGTCGTATTTTTATTTGTAATGTTTTATTTAATAGACAACCTCATCAAAAATTAGTTCAAAAATAAAAGTCTTACCCTTTGTAAATAAAAACATTTTTTTTATTATTTTAACATAAACTTCACATTTTAAAAAGTTGTCAAAGGAGTTGTGTTTGCTACAGAATTGTTTCAAAATGCAGTAGGATCATTTAGTACTTTATTTGAAAGTGGTATTGATTGGACACATATTTATTTATGCATACATATAAAGAATAAAGGAAACAATTTATTTTATTTTAGGATGTCCAAATGGTCACCCATATATTATTGGAAATGTGAGTTATTTATTGATTTTATGTATTTTTTAAAATATAGAAAAATATTAACAAAATTTTAAGCTTTTAATAGAATTAGTCAATTGTCATTCAGTCAACTTCTCTTTTTATGCTATCGCCATATATGGCGACAGCAGTTTATTTAAAACAATGAAACAAGTCTTATCTAATGAAATGGTTCAACCATACAAATATCTGAATGCAAACAATTTTCTTTTAATAGTCTATATAATAGTCGCTTATACATATGTTAATTTTCTTAATGCTGACCCAAAGTGTGGTAACCCAGCCTATGTTGGTAGATGTAAAGACTGTGGTGCTGAAATTGGGGGCGAGGGATACCAACTACGCCCAGGCAATATACGTGATCAAGGGTAACTATTCCGCCTGATGTAATATTGTAGGCATCATGCATTTATAATATGTACATTAGTTGGGATTTTTCCTATGTAAGCATAATGTGAAAATCTGACATTCGTGGAATGACCTGTTTTGGTGTTTTATTAGGGGTATGGAAAACATTTGTAGTATTTTTTAAGTTTGTGAAGCCCTAAGGACTTTTCAATGGCTATCTAAAAAAAAATCATACCCCATTGAAAGATCCATACTTAAATTTACATTTTGATTTTTATGACCCTAGACGTACAAAATAAATTCAGTAAAATAATTAAAATCAGACTTTTTGAACTGCGGTTGGAACTGCTAAGTTTGTAATGACTGAATTATTTTTTTATGAAACCTAAAGGCAAAATGCACCTAAAGCATCATGATGGCGGTGATGTCATTAAAAGATAATTGTGCCAAACCAATAAATTTGTGGTCAATTTTATGGAAGCCACGCCTTAATTGCAGTTGTATTTCATTGAGAAATGAAGTGCAACAATACACATTGGGTTCATTCAGGACAAGTGCAGCTGAATGTCTATATTTGCAAAATGAACATTATAATAATGCAGCACTATGTAGTTGATGTTGTTGCATTTGTAAACAACAATACCTTACACTTCTTGGAGAGGTTGAGGTTGATGACAATGGGTCAACAGAATACTGGAAAAGTAGCTGAATGTAACAAACTTCAACTGTAATACAAGGTTCATGTATATTCTCTTGAGACAATGCTGTAAGTCATAGTTACAGTTTATCATAAGTCATGAGTATGGAAGAATTGTTCATCTGCACTTACATTAAAGATGGTTGAATTTTATGTAAATATAAAACATGGAATCCCTGTGTTCACAGTCAAATGTGACCTTGTCCTTTTGTATCAGTTCCACTTTGTACTTAAGCACCTCCGTGACCGAAAGATTAACGCTGTTGTGTTGTAAACCTTCTTGCCTCTCACCACTGTGGGTTCGAATCTCACCGGGATCTCGACTTGTATGTGGGGAAGTGTCGATTCTTACGGATGGCGGGAGGTGTACAGTACTGGTTCTAACAAGGAAATATGGGTGGTCTGCCCCAACCACAAAAAAAAAATCATGCAAACAAAACAAACAAACACTTTGTACTTAGCAACAACATAAGGTTGATGGCACTAAATATGTCCAGATTTACAAAACATTTAAATAAGTAGTATGCACTTACACCAAATACATTATCATCATAACCTATCATTTATATGATAAGGCAGTAATGTATAATGCCCCGCCAAAATTGGTGGAGGCTATACTGTTTTTGCCTTATTTTATTTTATTTGTTGATTACTAAGGTCATACAAAAACATTTGTTCATATTTCTGATCAGCTACTACCACAACGTCAAGGTCACACACTTGGAAGTTTGTTGGCATTTAGGTCTGCTTTCAGTAAAATGTTAAAAGTTATATTTTGAATGTTCTTAAGCAGGGGCATAAGTCAGATATCCAACATTTCTAGTTTAATTTGGATTTTGGTGGCAAGGGCTCTCTCCCAGAAAAAGAATATCTATACATTATACTCTAATATGTCCAAACCCTATGCCTTGAATTCATTGAAATTAATAATGTCACATGTCGGTCACTAATGGTATTCAAGTAAATTGGAATTATAGGGCAAGTATAGACCCTAGGTGGTTGGGAATGAGTAAATATCATTTTTGATGTCCCATGAATCATAGATTTTAGATTGCATTGTGCAGAAGTTGTTAAGGCATATTTTTGCTTCTATTCTGGTATGTTATGCATGTGGTCTAGGCACATATTCTTTGGCAACCAAAGGTAACTAACATGGTCATCACTGAGAAATATATTGATGATATATTGATATATTTACATAATATTATAGTGTCCAAGACATGGATAAAAATTGCAGAAGATTGCATTTTGTTTTCAGTCGTGATCAGACAGTGACAGGGCACATTCTTGGTCGTGCTCAGGTGAGAGGTCGAGGTCCCATACCTCAGCGAGCATTGACCCCGGCATATTGTGCCTGTGTGCGACTGATGACACATATGGCCATGTACCTGGGAGCAGCTACCAATATTCAGGTAATAACATAGATTGTATAGGCATGTTCACGGGAACAATGTCTTTCTGATCTCCCATCCTTGGTTATCTAACCTTACAGAAACTCTTAAACATGTCAAAGTTTATTTATTTTACTACGATTATGATACAAACTACACAGATCACATTTGATGGCATGGATGACAGCATTAGCATGGTCTTAATGTAGGAGGAAACTGGTGAACCCTGAGAAAGCCTGTGTTGATGGGGAATCAAACTCTTGTTGAATTGCTGATAAGCGAGTGTGCTTCCAACCGCTACCCGACACCCAAGAAACCCTTAATTTACACAACTTAATACAGTACTGGCAATATTCAACCTTACGTTAAGCTTTCATACTTGCTATTTGGGAAGGAATTGCCATGTCACTCTGAGTTTCCTACCAATTAAATGTTAATGTCTGGAACTTGCAAGAGATATTGATAAAAGATCATTACTAAAGCCAGTGTTCATTTTTATGCCCCAACCACTGCATGTTAAGAGGCATATAGCTTATGCTCCACCACCGAATGGTATATTGTGTAACTTCAGGGTTGGCAAGTATGTAGTTTTATAATGATAAAATCTCGTCTGGACTACTCTTCAACTTATCAACAGAATTTGCCAATACTTTGTAGAAAGTATCAAGATGAAGTCTAGTTGTGCATATCTTCAGGGCCTTCTGGTCCATTGATCCATTGACTTGTTTTCTTTAAAGTCATCATGATACAAAAAAGCTTGCCTTACATTGTGTTTAAAAGACAAGACCCATTCTGTGACAAGTTCAACCCATCTCTACTTCTAAACCTATCCAATTTGATGGACATACTATGTAACATTGGTGGTTCTCTTGTCATGCATTGCTAAGAAACATGAAATATATGTATATGAAGTGTATTTGAGCATATCATCACCATGTTCTGGTTAATTGACTCTTACCTAAGTTCGATGATTTTGAATAACCTTATGAGAATCTAGTCTTAAGTAGATGCCTTTCACCTGAGCTGGGATGTTGCTGTTGAGGGAGACATAATGTTTTTTTCTAAAAACTACATCTAGTTAATCTATCATTTATCTTTCACTTCAGGGAGTTAATACGTTAATCAAGCCAGATTTAGGGTTAGAAGAAGTACCTGAGTTTCTCTGGCAACACATCATGCTGGACATAGATGACCTACAGAGGGCACTGGGCAGAAGTGTCGATGATGTTTTACTTTTGGTACATTCCATCATCAGCAACATAATGAGTGCTCATGATCAGGGTATATACCAGTTAATTTACATCGTCTTTTAACAGATATATTCTAACAGATATTCTTAATTTTGTTCATTTGGAAAAAAGTATTCATTAAACACTAGATCTGTATATGACCAGTTTTCTGGATCCACATCTGTATCTGGTCAGTTAATCTGGATAATATATTGTATCTCAGGTCACTTATCTAGATCCACATCTGTTGTATCTGGCGGAGCGTCACTTTACCCTAAACTTTATTATCAAATAAACATCCTCTAGATGCTCCGGCTTATCAGTGATAACTGGGGAAAAATTAAAATGACAGTATAATGTTGTGGACTGCTTTGTTTTAAAATGGCAGGAAAAGTTTAAAAAGTAGGCAGGTGATTTATTTCAGAATGCGGGTTGGGACATGCTTATTGCCATTTGCTATTTGCTAATGCCATTTGCTGATTGCCATTTGCTATTTGGTACACAATTTTGTCAGGATCAAATCCTGTCAGTTTGCATCTTGTGGCAGGACTTCTAAATGGTAAATCAAGCGTTTGAAAGACAGCAAATGGCAATCAGCATGTCCCTACCTGTAATTCGCAAATGGCAATTCGCAAATAGCAAATGACAATTAGCAAATAGCAAATGGCAATAAGCATGTCCCAACCCGCATTCCGTAGATTTATAGTTCTTTCCTTTATTTTTGTATTTTCCACTGCTAAATGTCGTATATGGATACAACTGCACTTCACATTAATATTAATAAAAATCTCTACACTCTTTAATTTTTAATTTACCTTATAAGATTCTAAATGCTTGTATACATAAATAGCTGACCATATTGGAAATGAAGTTTGCCGTCTGTCTACAAAGAATGGGAGAACTACCTGGGAGCAGCAGTTTTCTACTAAGTTTATTCAACCAATATTACAGGTCAGTGTAATTTTATACATGATTTTATTATTTTGTAACGTTTTCGTAAACATTTTTATTTTTAGCATATATATCAAACTATATAGTATGAAGCTTTATATATATATCAGTGGGTGTATTAGGACATACACATATAACACGTATTCGTCAAGGAATTGGAGGTTGAATATGACTAATAATATTTGTTTAACCCTTAACCAGCTAAATATATATAATGGACTGTTCTTTCTTTGAATTAAGACCATTCCATTTATGTGACAAAGGGATGTTTGGGGTTACTCGCAGGCTGATCTGGGTTTACAATGGACGCAATGGCTATTATAGTCATGGTTAGCGGGTTAAGTTGTTGATTTTCCTTAACACTTCCTTCAATTAAATAATTATTTGATACCATGTTCAACCAAGAGAATATTGAACACTCCTTTAGGTGTTGTTTAACTGTCTTTCATTATGCAAATAATATTTGGTAAATAAGTGTATGATAAAGCAATTCTATGTGATACAAAATCAAACAACACCCTGAGCTTATTTAAAACATCAATATTCAGGTGTTTAATAATTTATAAACATGTCGCAATAACTAATGTTCACTCTCATTTCATGGCAGAATATGGATGGAACATTAAAGACAAACAACCAGCTTCTGGTACAGGACAGGCGACTAGGTAAGTTGTCTAAGTCATAACAGGACAGAAGGCTATTGTTTGGGGCACTTGTTTCAGCCAAAGATTTTTCATTTACATGAGCAATTGTAATAAGGTGTACATAAAGTATATTCCATTAGAACAGGAATTTTAAGTGGTAAATAAAAGTAACATATTTTTCAAAATCTGTCAAGAAATAAATATTTTACAGCCAAAATACTTCTTAGGTGGGTCTTTTTGCATGTAAATTTCTTGTTGCTGGAATTGCAGAAAATTAAGAAATCTCAAATAACTTCAGTTATCCCTAATATGTTCAGAGTGTTTAATTTACATTTATCCAACTTATTAAATTATTATTATCCAACATGTTAAAACGATATGTAAATAAAAGTTCTAAAAATATATTTTTCAAGTTTTTGATGCAGCAGAATATTTTGCCTTGAAATGCCCTATCAAAAACAACTTTCGCATGTGAAATTTCTATTTCTCAACCGCTTTTGAAAAGTAAGTTGTTGTTTTTTTCGATTAAAATTGTCTGTTTCACTGATAAACATCTGATTGAGGTACTAATTAAATTTTGTCTTAAAAGGCCAAAAAAAATACTTTGGCTGAAACAAGCGCCCCAAACAATGTTGTCCAAGTTGTAACATGCCTATTGAAGACAAACAACCAGCTTCTTGTGCAGGATTGGATACTAGGTACATTGACCAAGTCGTAACATGCCTATTGAAGACAAACAACCAGCTTCTTGTGCAGGACAGGAGACTAGGTACGTTGTCCAAGTTGTAACATGCCTATTGAAGACAAACAACCAGCTTCTTGTTCAGGACAGGAGACTAGGTACGTTGTCCAAGTTGTGCAGACACCCTGCACAGTCAGGAGGGGAGGGACGACCCTGCCATGATGCAGAATGTACCGACTGTGTGTGGAGGTACAGGACACCTATCTCGATCTATATGTATTCTATATCCAGGTGCAGACCCCCTGCTGTGCCTGCTGTATGAGATAGTCCGTCAGAAGGGTAGGGAAGACCCTGCCATGATGCAGAATGTACTGGCTGTGTGTGGAGGTACAGGACACCTATCTCTATCTGTATGTATTCTATATCTAGGTGCAGACCCCTGCTGTACCTGCTGTATGAGATAGAAAGTCAGGAGGGGAGGGAAGGCCCTGCCATGATGTAGAATGTACCCGCTGTGTGGAGGTACAGGACACCTATCTCTATCTATATGTATTCTATATCCAGGTGCAGACCCCCTGCTGTGCCTGCTGTATGAAATAGACAGTCAGGAGGGGAGGGAAAAACCTGCCATGATGCAGAATGTACCGGCCGTGTGGAGGTACAGGACACCTATCTCATTTAACCATCTCAGAAATGAGTTTGAAGCTCAGGCTACAGGGCAACAGAAGGGTAGAAAACAACACAAGGTCCTACAACTGTTTTTACAAGAGGTAATTTCTTTCATCTTGGGTATTCATAATTCATGCTGTTGTCATGTAGATATACATTTTGAGCCAGAATTAAGACATGACCAAAATTATTATTTCCTTACTAGTCTGAAAATTAAAGGTAAAATATTAACCAGGTTTTCCAACAAAGATAGAGGTATGTTGGGTCAAACTTATGGTTTCATGGCAATAACTTTAGTTAGAGATGAGATATTGGAAGAAAAGTTGGTTTGTATATGGCTTATAAGGAATGGAAGCTTTGGAATGCATTTAAGGTTTAATAATTGGATCAAGGTCACTGTTACTAAAATTAGAAAATGGTTTGAGGACAATAACTGTAGTTAGGAATGAGGTATTGGATTGCAACTTGGTGTGTAGGTAGCAATTAATTGCAATTAAGTTCACTGGGATCAAGGTCGCTGTTACTAAAAATATAAAAATGGTTTCGAAGTAATAACTTTAGTTAGGAATGAGATACGAGGGGCGTTCATTATATAATGCAACTATCACTACAAAACACAAAATAACAATCATATGCACACAATGTTTATTACATCCCTTCAAAATACTCTCCCTCTACACTTATGCACAATTTCAACATTTTAATCCAATTTTGGAAAGCGGTGGCATAGTCCTTTTTAGGGACACCTTCCAGATACTGGAATATTGCAGAACCAATCACATTCCTGGAGCGAAATCTTCGGCCCTCTAAGTGTTTTTTCATGCGGGGAAACAAAAAAAAGTCACATGGGACCAGGTCTGGAGAATACGGAGGGTGACAAAGTACAGTCACACCCTTTTCTTTCAAAAACTTGTTAACCGTTGCAGACTTGTGAGCAGGAGCATTATCGTGTAAAAGTGACATGCGTGATAAGCCAAGGGCTGGGCGATGTTTTCTTAACCTCTGTTCCAGTTTTTTCAATACAAGGATTCTATGCATAGTTCCTGTTACTGTTCTACCCCGGGGAATCGCCACTTGCGCAGCTTCCTCGCAACTATTGAAGAAAATAGCATACATCACTTTCTTCACACTAATGGTCCGTTTTGCTACAGATGGTCTTCTGGTATTTTTCGTTGCCCATATTTTATTACTTGTTTTCCTGGTAGGTTCATAATAATGTACCCAAGTTTCGTCGTCTGTCGCTAAGTTTGAAAACGCTCGTTGGTCAAATTTAGGGTATTGTTTCAACAATTTACAGGCTAGCGAAACACGCTGCTTCTCCTGGTCTTCCGTTAAGAGGTGGGGGATCCATCTAGCAGAAATTCTTCTAACCTTCAAAACTCAATATTTTAAAGACGGATCCGGTCGATATGCCTAGGCATTTAGCTAACTGACCAGTAGTTAAACTAGCATCTTCTGCTAATAGCTCCTTCACTTTTTGGCTATTTTGGGTCTCACCACACTAAATGGTCTTCCAGGACGGGGCTTATCTTTAATTGAATTAATTCCACTTTTAATTTTTTTAATCCAATGTGTAACTGTGGCATACGACACTTTATTAGTTCCATAAGCATCACCAAGTTCATTGAATATGTTCTGGGCATTTAATCCAAGTCTAAAACGTGTTTTTATATAACCCCGTATTTGGGAGCTGAAATCACTAACCATAATTATACACAGTGTATATGAATATGTCTACTCAAAATGACGATCAAATCAAAACTATTGCACGGATTATAACAAGTTTGATATCATTTAAAAGGTAATGCATTGGACTGTAATATAAAGCAAAAAGCACGAGGACATCACTAGTTATTTTCAATTGACAGCTATAGTTGCATTATATAATGAACGCCCCTCGTATTAGTGAGAAACCAGGTGTATAGGTAGCTTGTATGAAAAGGAAGATTATGTTTGCATTTGAGGTCATTGGGGTCAAAGTCAAGTTTGCTGTTAAATGGTTTTCGGGCAGTAAGTTTAAAGTGAGATATTGGAATGAAACTAGGTCTGTAGAAAGGAATATTGGGATTGCATTTGAGGTCACTCAGTTTAAGGTTGTCACTGTTACTAAAAATAGATAAATGGTTTATGGGTTATTACTTGAGTTAGGAGTGATCTATTGAAGCGAAGCTTGCGGTGTCAGTAGCTTATAAATGGAAGCTTGGGATTGCATTTATGGTCACTGGGGTCAAGGTCAAAATCACTGTTACTAAAAAGAGAAAAATGTGTTTTTTGTGAGATGAATAGAGTTAAGAATGAGAAATTTGTGTGTAGGAAGCTTATAATTATCGATTTTTGGAAAGGAAGTTCGGGATTGCATATGAAGACATTGGGGTGAAGGTTAAGGTCACTGTGTCTAAAAAAAAAAAACTGGTTTCAGGTCGATAACTTAAGTAAGAGATATTGAAGTGTAACTTGGCGTGTAGGCAGCATGTATAGAACAGAATCTTGGGATTGACTTCGATGTCACCAGGGTCAAGGACACTGTTACTAAAAACAGAAAACTGTTTGCAACAAGAATATAAGATAATATGGATGCTTGAGAGTTTATTTGAGGGATTTTTGATCAAGGGCATGGGCCACTGTTACTAGAGATAAATCAGTAATTCTTTTAAATTGATCACACTATCACAGGAGCACTACCTGCGGGCCATACGTTACATTCCCAGTATACTGAGACTTCACCGGGCGCTGTTCCGCAAGTACCAGAGGAAACTAGACAAGGCTGAGGCATCCATCATCACTGTTGGACAACTCAAGAGAGGTAATAGTGTCTGCTAGAACCCTTAATTCCTAAATTTTGCTTAAACGAGATAAGAAAGACTACATTTTAAAAAATATATATAAATGTATTACAGCCTTATTTGTTGCAGATAGGCATGTGTTTTATTATATGCTAAAGGAAAAAGAAACGTAACTCGGGAATTTCGGCTATATATTGTATGTATAATATGCTGCTGTTAATTGAATGGTACATGGCTAAATTAGACTTTTTCCTTTCTAAAAAAAGACTAAAACAACACATAACATACCAAATATTATCGCTTCAAAGTTCCATTATTGATGGAAAACAAGTTTGGCTCAACCAGGTGAGTAAACTTAGGATGTAAAATTTTGCAGTCAATTTATACCATACTGAAATGGCTCACATCTTCAAAGCGGAAGTAAAATGTTTAGGAATTCCATGTTACAAAGTGTACTGTTTGTAAAATGTCTACAGCAGCACAGATTAGTCCTTTCTCTAACTAGTTGCAACCCTTTTTGTACAAAACATCTTGGGATTTCTCTGAAATATTACATGGAATCAAGTTTGCCTTATAGATATTATATAGCGGAAATTCCAAAGTTTCATTTCTTTTTTCCTTTAGTATATTTTATTAAATGTGGCAGTTTAAAAAATCACCATTGCTAACTGGTCCATGACTAGTCTACGTTTGCATTACAATATTAACTTGCCTCCACATCCAATTCAGATGCTCAAAGCGCTTATTGACCAATGCTAATCAGACGTGTCCTAATCCCTTATCCCAGTGTCATAGTTCTTGGTCTGGTTCCCGCGTACTTGGCATTGGTTGCTGTCTAATTCCTTGGCATCGGATTTGGGAAAAGAGTAATTGGTTTATATTTTGGTCTGTTAATGTTGGAATTGACCAGTGCAAATCAGACACTTCCTAATCCCTTATCCCCAAGGGATTATATTTTTGTCGTTTACACATTTTGGCCTCTCACCAACTATGATTAAACAAGAAGCAGCTAAAATGAGCGTTTAAACCGGAAATATAAAAACATTTATGAATATAATTTTATAGACTGGCCCTCAAAAGGGCAAACCAAAAATAAGTTTATTGACAACAATAAATTGTGAAATACCTAAGAAGAAAAATAGTAAAAAACATATGTTTTAGAATTTTTCTTTAAAACAGCCTTTTTACAAGAACTTTATGAGCACTAAGATCTACTCAAATATGGTTGTACGCAATACAGAAAACAAGAGAAAAATGTATCCTTCGTCTGGCAGAAGGGAAGTTAACCAGGCCAACAATTTTTAATGAAAACTTTTTTTTGTACATTACAGAAGAGATATTGGGTGCAGACACACACAGTGTTATACAGGACTTTGTTGAGGCATGGGATCTCGTGAGGGAAACTCTCAAGCAACATCGTAAGTGAACTTGCTTATTATTTTACTCATATTTTTAACCGGTCTATGCGTACATCTGTCCATAAACAATTTTTGTGGCGTATACTCGTCTGAAACTGCTTGATGAATTTTTTCTTGTAAAACTAAATTTTAAAAATACAATTTTGTGGCAACTACTTAACAATAACAGTGGTATTGATTTGGAACCTTTACCAAAATGGCATTACATGCGTGTATTTGGTCTTAAACAAATTTCATTTTAATTCGAACTCGAAACATGAACACCAGCGACCTTCTTTGTTTATATAGAGTAATATAGGAAAGACTTGTGGCAACTACTCCTCTGAAACTAATTTAAGGATTTCATGAAAATTAACAAGAATGTAACTCTGGATATCTTGTAGGATCTAAGTAAAAGTGAGGTGGAGCGGAAATTCAAATGGTTCCCACAGCTAAATATAGATTTAAAAAACACAGTATTGTGGCAGTCACTTCTTAAAATCCATCAGTGGTGATTTGGAGCCTGTAACAGAACGACTTGAATGTCATGTTGTTGGTCATGAAAAACATTATTTTTTATTTGATTACAAACATGGCCGCTAGCCGCCATCCTTGTTTATATACGGAAAAACTTGTGAAGACTAGTGCTCTGAAACTATTTCCCTAAAACTTCACAGGAATATTACACATGATGCATATTTTGTCTTAAATAAAATTCAGGTCAGTCCAGAATCCAAGATGGCCACCATGGCTATAAAAAATAAGACCAGGCAAGTTTGTGATCACTCCTCTAAAACCTTTAGTGAACCTTTAGAACCTTTACCACAAAGACTGGTCTTATCCATAACTTCTGAACTAGAGATATTGGGACAAAATGAGTACCTACAATAAATGAAATTTATATGTCCAGTCCAGTCCAGTCCAGTCATTGGGTTGTGGGTAGCATTTGACTAAAAGGGTATCATCAATTGAAATAGAAAAATGAAACATAGTCTTTTTTGATACTACTTTAAAGGTGATAAATTGTTATTTTGTATGAGATTGACAGCCTGGGTCACTTCCATCATTGTTATATGAGCCATGTTTGCCAGTAGAGTGCCCTCAGGCCCTCTTGGATAGGTTTTTAATTTTTTTTTACATAATATACATGTGTTGTTCAGCATGTCCTACTGATGTTGGTGGAATGACGGTGTCTAAGGAGTATTGTAGCAGACGTATAGAAGACAAGACGCCCATCTCTGTACTGCTGCCTACCACCAAGGAGGCTGGACTCTGCTCATTCGCTCTTCTCGATTTCTTGATGAGGAAACAGAACAACTTCCTTGATAAATATCTCAAACAGTCTGGAAGGTGAGATATTCTGTTAGAAAGACTTAAATGCTCAATATTTAAAACTTTAAAATATAATATTTGTAAAATGAAAAGCAAAATATTTCAAATTCAGTTTAAAATTGGATAGTTATAGTATGATTTGCTCCAGCCTGTAATTTGTGAACTGGAGGCATGTTGTATCCACCCTGGTCTAGTATATTGTGTTCCCAAGGGCACAGCAGCAATACAGTTGAAACAAATTAGAATATAACTAATATTGTGCATATTGAAAAAGGAACCAATTCATGGACATCAGTATAGGCCTTATTTTATTTTGCGGTTGCATCACTTCAGAGATTCTAAAAGTGCTTCCACCATACCTGCCCGGGAAGTGACATCCGCCCATCTGATCAGCTACGACCCCCAGCACGACATCCTGCCCCTCGTAATGGCTAACTGTCAGTATTCATTTGAGATTGGGAAGGGAACCAAGATTGAGTACGACTTCACCAGCCTAGAGAGACAGCTGATGGACCGGTTCCTCTTCTCAAAGTCCAGGATTGATGTGGGAAAAGTCTTACAGGTAACCATGGTGGTTAAAACAAATTGTATTTTGAACGGAGTGAGTAATTATATTTATATTTAAACCAACCTAAGTGTTGAACATCAAACAAAAGTTAATATCCAAATTAAAACTAGCTATTTTATTTTCAATCATAGCAATTTATGGTGCAGGAAAGTTATGACGACAGATGGCAGTTGTTAATCACACCAGAATAACGTGTTTTTATGTGTTACCTGTACTAGAGTTTTCTTCTGAAAAATAATTCTTAAACACTTAAAATAATTTTCCACGCACTTCCTTTTATGAGATGAATGAAGAACGTTTTATTTATCGATAACACTTTCAAAATTGTTGGTATATGGCATTCTATGCATGTGGCTTTCTTATAAACAGCCATAGCAAACATAAAAATGTCTGTGCAATAAATCACGTTTCCCCCCCATCCCCATTTTGTACATGATAGTAGTTTTGCTAAAAAGGAAAGTCCTATCAATATGCTTGTTCATAAATTACTTTATTTATTAAATTTAAGTGTCTTCCTTGCTATTTCAGATTGAACTAATGATCTACAGAGCAGAGTTTACAAATGCAGCAGTTTTCAAGAAATTGGCAGACAAAATACCACAGGTAAAAATCGGGTTTATGTTACTTAGTAAGACAGAAATATGCTTTCATGTGATTGCATAGCTGGTGTAAGTAGAACATAAGTGACTATGATCCTTGTGTATTCTTTGTATCATAAAGTAGAAGTGGTTGTGGTCGATGTTTGTGTGTTGGGGGTGGGGGTGTTGGAAGTTGTCGGTGGAAGTTACCACCAGCACTTAATATGTATATATAATTTACATCTATAAATTAAAAAAATCTCCTGTAAAATAAACACTATAATTTTGTCAATATTTTTCCTCTCAAACTAGATTTGATGAGTAACATGTTATGGTAATTTAATATTTCCACTATCTATCTTATACAAAGCTATTCATTTTCATTTCTGGGTTCTTATAAAACAGTTAAATTTGACCGTTAAAGTAAATTGTTATTTTTTTTAATTTGCAGAAGGATTTAAGTTCGGCAGTGAAGAGCCAAATATGTACTGAGATGCGAACCTATGAGGACCTGTGTCAGTCACTGGACAATCTGGACATCACCATCAGCTTCCTCAAGTCTATAGGTGGTGACCCCAGTCACAGTCTGGATGACTTCATGGTGCAGACACTGAAAATGGAATCTTCACTGCACAGTCAAAAGGTATGTGTATCTTTGTTCCACTCAGAAACAGAAGGGTGCCAGGGAGGTGAGAAATGTGCCTATATTTATATCTACTGATGGACAGATTTGGTAAATGTGAGGTTTGGTGCACCCTGGAACCTGGTTTAAACCCCCACCCGCCTTTTTTGCCACTGACCGTTCCAAGGCCGTAGCCCTATTGTCATCCCTTGTGTGTTTGTGATGTCTTATTTTGCCTTTTATTCATTTTTTATATAGTTCTTTGTTTCTGTGTGTGTTTGTGGTTGACTATCATCCTTGAATGCTACTCTTCCTGTTAGATTTTTATATCTATATTTGTAGCTTTTACACCTTGCACCATGGTATTGTGTTTAAAACATTTGGAAAAGAATCAAGATCACACATTATCTGGTAAAAGTTAGATACAATTTGTATTTTCTTATGTATCTATAAAATTTGTATTTTCTTATGTATCTGTAATCTCTAAACTATTGTATTGTGGTGTAATGCTGAATAAAAGTGTGTTATAAGACCTATATAAGATGTTAGAGCACCCTATGACACTGTTGGACATCTTGTTAAAATGGGTATACACAAAGGCAATACAAATTAATTCAAAACATTTAATGAACTCATAAGTTTACACATATATATATATATCCTACTTTGGACACTTCTAAGATAAGAGAGATTTTTATGAGACCATTTAGATCCCGGCCTCGGAGTAGTCTTCTTAAAACAGTCAACTGTTTATGCAAAAATACAAATGCATTTAAAAAGGCTCAAAGATGCTTACATGTTTTCTGTAACAAAAATTTAAAAGGGAAAGATTATACATGTTTGTTTGTTTCCTCCTAGGCAAGACAGATGTGTGAGTTTCAGCATACACAGTCGCTATGGATGACCTTGTCACTGCAGAAATCAAAACAAATGGCCGACAACAATCATCATAGAGAGGTAGGTCAACAAACAACAGAAACAGTGGTGTTGTCACTGCGTAAGTCAAAACAAATGGTCAAGCACAATCAGTCTAGAGAGTTAGGTCAACAAACAACAGAAATAGTGGTGTTGTCACTGCGTAAGTCAAAACAAATGGTCAAGCACACTCAGTCTAGAGAGTTAGGTCAACAAACAACAGAAATAGTGGTGTTTTCACTGCTTAAGTCAAAACAAATGGTCAAGCACAATCAGTCTAGAGAGTTAGGTCAACAAACAACAGAAATAGTGGTGTTGTCACTGTGTAAGTCAAAACAAATGGTCAAGCACACTCAGTCTAGAGAGTTAGGTCAACAAACAACAGAAATAGTGGTGTTGTTGCTGCGTAAATCAAGACAAATTGTCAAGCACAATCAGTATAGAGAGTTAGGTCAACAAACAACAGAAATAGTTGTGTTTTCACTGCTTAAGTCAAAACAAATGACCGAGCACAATCCGCATACAGAGGTAGGTAAAAAAACAACAGAAATAGTTGTGTTTTCACAGCTTAAGTCAAAACAAATGGCCAAGCACAATCAGCATACTGAGGTAGATCAACAAACAACGGAAATAGTTGTGTTGTTGCTGCGTATATCAAAACAAATGGCCGAGCACAATCAGACTAGAGAGTTAGGTCAACAAACAACAGAAATAGTTGTGTTTTTACTGCTTAAGTCAAAACAAATGGCCGAGCACAATCAGCATACAGAGGTAGGTAAAAAAACAACAGAAATAGTTGTGTTTTCACAGCTTAAGTCAAAACAAATGGCCAAGCACAATCAGCATACAGAGGTAGGTAAAAAAACAACAGAAATAGTTGTGTTTTCACAGCTTAAGTCAAAACAAATGGCCAAGCACAATCAGCATACAGAGGTAGGTAAAAAAAACCAGAAATAGTTGTGTTTTCACAGCTTAAGTCAAAACAAACCGCCAAGCACAATCAGCATACAGAGGTAGGTCAACAAACAACAGAAATGGTGGTGTTGTCACTGTGTAAGTCAAAACTAATGACCCACCAGACAGACAGACAGAGGTAGATCAACAAACAACAGAAATAGTTGTGTTGTTGCTGCGTATATATCAAAACAAATGGCCAAGCACAATCAGCAAGAGATGCAGAGGTAGATCAACAAACTACAGAAATGGTGGTGTTGTCACTGCGTAAGTCAAAACTAATGGCCAACCGCAGTCAACATACAGAGGTAGATCACAAAAATACAGAAATAGTTGTGTTGTCCCTGGTATGTCAAAACAAATGGCCGAGCACAGTCATAGAAAGGTAGATCAACAAATAACAGAAAGGTTTCCAATTGTTGTTGGTAATATTTCTGCACACAGCCAGAGGATTTATCAACTTTGCTGAAAGGAAAATAATAACATGCATGAGAGGCTGTATCAACTCTGATGAGAGGCATATACAAACATTATGCATGTTAAAGCATTGAATTGATACAAAATAATATAGCCCATTATTCAACCCATTATTCAACTTCAATGTGGAGCCATTGATGTGGTTATTTGTACATATAGTTTAATATATATTATCACATGACTATCACCTGAATAACTGGCGACAATATGATGAACTTACAATATTTTTTTGATTGTAGAGTATATTTGAGAGTGTGATAGAAGCATTCCATGATGACTTACCTGAAGAAGTGGAAGGAGTGTTTAAGGCTTACATGAAGAATCTGTCCATAGACAAGTTGTCACAACTAGTGGAGGTTCTGCATGAGTACATCCTTCTGAAGGTGGCAGTGAGGGAGAACACAGATGATGAAGATTACGCTGACCTGAGAGATAATAAGTAAGAAACAGTTTTCACATCATTCTATTAGCCCCGTGTTTAGGTTATACTGTAAAGTATGTTATGAAAGTCAAATACTGAAGGCTTTTTGGATAAATAAACATTATTGGCATGGACTTTTTCAGTGTTTGTTATTAAAATGAAAATATTGTTTATTCTATAATCCTATGACACTTTATAAAAAAAATGTGACTTATTTTTTTAAGCATTCCACATCAACGCATATACTGAAAAGAATAAAAGAAACGCATAATGGGTATTTCCGCTATATATTGTGTGCTTAATATGCTTCGGCTAATCGAATGGTACAGGGCGACATAGGCCTGTCCTTTCGGAAAGAAAGTTTAAACAGCACCGAACACAACAATGGTTACCCCTTTAAAGTTTCATTATCGATAGAATGTGAATTTGGCTCAAGCAGGTGAGCAAACTTGGGCTTTAAATGTTGCAATCCCTTAACATTAAACACAATACTACTTAAATGGCTTGATATTTTCAAGTGAAATTTCAACAGTTATGAATTTTGTGTAACAACGTATACTTTCATTAAAAGGTCTACTACATGTAATTAGTTGTAACCCCTTTTGTACGAAACATGTTGAGGAAAATTACGTGGAATTAGGTGTATATAATAGTGAAGAATAGGCAATTTTTCGATTATGCGTTTCTTTTTCCTTTCGGTATATGATGTACTAGTAAAGGCATTATTTTTTTAAGGTTTTTCACTTTTTTTTAGGGTAAGAGTGAGAACCTGGTTTAAACCTAGGCTGTCTTTTTTTGCCACTGACAGTTCCAAGGTGGTAGCCCTATTGTCAAACCTTTTATGTTTGTGATATCATATCTTGCCTTTTATTCAACTTTGTAAATATCATTTGTTTCTATGCGTGTTTTTGGTTGACTGTGGTCCTTGAATGCTACATTTCCTATTGGACTTTTGTATCTACTTTTTAGAGCATAATAGTGGCCTAGTAAAGTCCCAAATCTGGAATTTAGTGTAGCTCAACCTTAAATCTGGTTTTCTGACTATATTAGTACCAAGGTTCTCAGATGTTTAGAGAAGAGGCAGAGTTTAACAAAATTCCATCGAAAGAGTGAAAGCTAATCCATGACTCTTAACTCGTTTGCATAGGAAGTGAGCATTTCAGTTATGTTGTGGTAAAGGCCCTATTTTGTATGAAAATATCAGCGCCAAGGCCTTGCTACACAAGGCACATCAAAGTAATATTGCTTTCATCCCTTTTCAGGTTGAGTACCTGAATGCAAGGTTATGTAGAGGGCCTGGACAGGACGTCACCAGAATGTTATACATTAATACTTTGTATCCCTGTTGCAGGTTGGGTACCTAGCTGTATGGTTATGTAGAGGGCCAGGACAGGACATCACCAGAATGTTATACATTAATACTTTGTATCCCTGTTGCAGGTTGGGTACCTGGCTGTATGGTTATATAGAGGGCCAGGACAGGACATCATCAGAATGTTATATATAAATACTTTGTATCCCTTTTGAGGTTGGGTACCTGGCTGTATGGTTATGTAGAGGGCCTGGACAGGACAGCACAAGAATGTTATATATTAATACTTTGTTTTCCTTTTGCAGGCTGAGTACCTGGCTGTACGGTTATGTAGAGGGCCTAGACAGGACAGCACAGGAACTGTTACCCATCCTGACAGATTTCCCCAAAGATATATTACACAAACACAGTGTCCATACATGGATCACTATGTACAGAATGCTACGAGAGAAACAGACAGGCCAAAGGAGGTTCTGAGGAAATCTTGGTGAAACTAACAGTATTAAAACAATACAAACTGGTGATCAAATGACTTCTATTTAAAACAACTTTTACTTGTTGTATAAACAATTAAACTCTTTCTGACAATCAAAACTCACACAGCTGGCTATGATTGAGAACCAGTCGTATTTTTTTTGTAAAGAATGCCTTGTAAAAGATAAACAATTAATGATAAGAAACAATATTATATGATTTATATTCGTTAACAATGTCATGATGCTGTTGATATGGGAACCAGTATTGTGACTGTGTACAGTGCCATGATGCTGTTGATTTGAACCCAATAGTGTATGATTATGTTTGTGACTGTGTACAGTATATGCCATAAATATGTTGATTAGAACCCAATAGTGTATGATTATGTTTGTGACTGTGTACAGTATATGTCATAAATATGTTGATTTGGACCCAATAGTGTATGGTTATGTTTGTGACTGTGTACAGCATGTGTCATAAATATGTTGGTTTGAACCCAATAGTGTATGGTTATGTTTGTGACTGTGTACAGTATATGCCATAAATATGTTGATTAGAACCCAATAGTGTATGATTATGTTTGTGACTGTGTACAGTATATGTCATAAATATGTTGATTTGGACCCAATAGTGTATGGTTATGTTTGTGACTGTGTACAGCATGTGTCATAAATATGTTGGTTTGAACGCAATATGGTATTGTTATGTTTGTGACTGTGTACAGCATGTGTCATAAATATGTTGTTTTGGACCCAATAGTGTATGGTTATGTTTGTGACTGTGTACAGCATGTGTCATAAATATGTTGATTTGAACCCAATATGGTATTGTTGTGTTTGTGACTGTGTGCAGTATGTGCAATAATTCTGTTGATTTGAACTCAGTATTGTATGGTTATGTTTGCTATTGTTAAAGACTACAACTTGATAAAAGTTAGTGATTACAAACAGTGCCATACTTATTTACTCAATATATAATCATAATGTGATTTATGTAGATTTCTTCGTGTACTTTTTGATTATACTATCATACGTGACCTATTGGGACAAGTTTTTCTTTGAGTTCTTTGTTGAGTTTTTAGTAATTGAATTGATGTTGAGAGAATCTGCCTATTTTGAGAATGAAAAAGAAAAACTGCACATATTTGTTTTAGAACAAATTAAGTTTGGGGTTAAACAAAAAGTCTTAAATTTTGAAAAAAATCTTTTGTAATTTTATATTTTCAAAAAAAAAAAAAGTTGCTTTTGAAATTCCATATTAACAATCTAAAGAAATCCAATACAATATTGAATATGATAAAACTCATACTATTTATTTAATGTTCATATTATGTTCATATAATTATGGATCAACATATTTTCTACAAGAGAGGTATATGGCATGTTTACTGCATAATAACATTTACTTTTGTTACAGTTTCAATTTAGTTATTGTTTTGATAAATGAAAGTTATAAAGTAATATTTTGTTTAATCAAACTATGTCACGTATGCCTATTTTTACAGTTTTTGATATTACATATGTGTGGATGATTTTATTGAATGTTAAACAATTATATACAATGTGACTGACTTTTTTTTGTTAAATTAGAAGTTCATAGTTAAGAACTCAATGATGACAAATAATAAAAATAATCTTAAATCTGTGTTTGTTTCATAATATTAACAAATATGAAACTTTTTAAGTGAAACGAACAATCAAGTAAGATTGTCAGTATCTTTGTGTATATCTTAATAATGCCTTCTCTCTAATGATATTTTAAATTACTGTAACACTAATTGCATGTACTGTTATTATTCGTTTTATTATTCGTTTCATTGATTTGTGTTGCTGTGCTACACTGTGCACAGGAAACATAGTTTGTTTTGTTGAAAATCATGTCAAAATTAGCATAACATTTGATAACATGTAGATCATTTATAGTTACCAGCAAAAGTTTACATGTTGCTTACTTTCAAATGTTGCCTGTTACAGCCATGCTGTGATATCCAAGATGGCCACCTCCACTAAAAAAAGATTTCAAATAGAAAAGCATGTTGTTACTCTGCTAGAACTGCATGTGATAATGATCTGGCACCTTTAGTAAAGTGTATTTACTTTATTATATACCTATAACTTGTTTTAACCAAAATATCACCTTTCTTTTTCCGTGTGACATAAATTCAGTTTGAAATGAATGCTTATTATTATCCTCTATATGCTCATTTGTTAATAACTTTTATAAAATGATGTTGCTTGTAATGCGTTTATAAGCGTCATATCATTTTTTTATTAAAACTTGCAGTTTATCGTGCGATATACGTCAGGCGCCCAGTTGTATTTGTTAATATCACTAGTTAGTGCTTACTAATTATTTTAGTAAATAAATTAAAGTATGTCATGTGATAAAGAGAAGCTTACATTCGTGCTGGTTTCATATGGAAAATTTTTAACTTGATAAAAAGACTATATATTTTACCTGCTTGGAAAATATAAAAACATTATTCAACATGTTCATATTATTTCATGTGAAACAAACACTCATGTAAGAGCCTCTATTTATTTGTTAATGTCTATTGGTATGTTGATGTGAAATGTAGTTCACTGTGCACCACCGGACTATGGTATTTCTATACATGCATAATTAGTAATTTCAGTTAAGTTGTTGTGATCAGTTACTGTCAAACAGGCTTCGGGTGTTCACAGGGATGTTGTATTATAATCGGCATAATATGAATGACCTAAATGTTCACTGCTTACAGTACCATTGTTAATGGTCCAACTCTTCTAGTTTAAAAATGTGAAATAAAAATGAATTTGTTTTCAAACTTGTATTGTTGTGTTTTTGTCAAAGGAGAATCGTACAATTTGCAAAAAACAAAAACAACAATAAAGTAAAATTCTAGATTGAACATGTTTTGCACCAATCAATTAATTCCTTTCTGTCATCATTTAGTCTTGATATGACATTCTATGATTTATAATTTAACAGAAATTATGCAAAATGGGAGATCTGTATATGAAGGATTATGTTCCTTCATGTATGACACAAATTGGGGGATGGTATATGAAGGATTAAGGTCCTTCAGATAGGCCACAAACTGGAAGATGGTATATGAATAATATGTTCTTTCAGGCATGCCACAAACTGGGAGATGGTGTATGAAGTATTATAGTCCTTCAGATTGGCCACAAACTGGGAGATCGTATATAAAGGGTTATGTTCTTTCAGACATGCCACAAACTGGGAGACGGTGTATGAAGTATTATGGTCCTGATATTCCACAAGCTAGGAGATGGTATATGAAGGGTTAAGTTCCTACAGGTATGCCACTAACTGGGAGACAGTATATGACTGATTATGTTCCTTCAGATATGCCACAAACTGGGAGACGGTATATGACTGATTATGTTCCTTCAGATATACTGCAAACTGGGAGATGGTATATGATGGATTATGTTCCTACAAATGTGCCACAAACTGGGAGACGGTATATGACTGATTATGTTCCTTCAGATATGCCACAAACTAGGAGACGGTATATGATGCATTATGTTCCTACAGATATGCCACAAATTGGGAGACGGTATATGACTGATTAAGTGGGAGATGGTAGATACTTGTCACAAACTGGGTTATGTTCATTCAGATGTACCAGAAACAGGGGGATGGTGTATGAAGGGTTATGTTCCTACAGATATTTGTCACAAACTGGGAGATGCCACAAACTTGGAGATTATGAAAGGCTATGTTCCTGCAGATAGGCCATAAACTGGGAGATGGTATATGAAGGGTTATGTGCCTTCAGATATGCCACAAACTGAGATGGTATATGAAGGGTTATGTTCCTTCAGAGAGGCCACAAACTGGGAGATGGTATATGAAGGGTTATGTTCTTTCAGACATGCCACGAACTGGGAGATGGTGTATGAAGTATTATGGTCCTTCAGATTGGCCACAAACTGCGAGATGGTATATGATGAATTATGTTCCTACAGATATGCCACAAACTGGGAGATGGTATATGACTGATTATGCTCCTTCAGATATGCCACAAACTGGGAGATGGTATATGACTGATTATGTTCCTTCAGATATACAAAACACTTGGGAGATTGTATATGATTGATTATGTTCCTTCAGATATGCCACAAACTGGGAGATGGTATATGAAGGGTTATGTTCCTTCAGACATGCCACAAACTGGGAAATGGTATATGATGAATTATATTCCTACAGATATGCCATAAACTGGGAGATGGTATATGATAGATTATGTTCCTGCAGATATGTCACAAACTAGGAGACGGTATATGCTGGATTATGTTCCTACAGATATGACAAAAACTGGGAGATGGTATATGACTGATTATGTTCCTTCAGATATGCAACAAACTAGGAGACGGTATATGATGGATTATGTTGCTACAGATATGCCACAAACTGGGAGACGGTATATGACTGATAAGGTGGGAGATGGTATATAGTGGGAGATGGTATATAAAGGGTTATGTTCATTCAGATGTACCAGAAACTGGGGATGGTGTATGAAGGATTATGTTCCTACAGATATTTGTCACAAACAGAGATGGTATATGAAGGGTTACGTTCCTTCAGATTGGCCATAAACTGGGAGATGGTATATGACTGATTAGGTGGGAGATGGTATATGAAGGATTATGTTCCTACAGATATTTGTAACAAACTGGGAGATGGTATATAAAGGGTTACGTTCCTTCTGATAGGCCATAAACTGGGAGATGGTATATGAAGGGTTATGTGCCTTCAGATATGCCACAATCTGTGAGATGGTACATGAAGGGTTATGTTCCTTCGGATAGGCCACACACTGGGAGATGGTGAAGGGTTATGTTCCATCAGATAGGCCACAAACTGGGAGATGGTATATGAAGGATTATGATCCTTCAGATATACCGCAAACTGGGAAATGGTATATGAAGGGTTACATTCCTTCAGCTAGACCACAAACTGGGCGATGGTATATGAAGGATTATGGTCCTTCAGACCGACCACAAACTGGGAGATGGTATATGAAGGGTTATGTTCTTTCAGATAAGTTACAAACTGGGAGATGGTATATGAAGGGTTATGTTCTTTCAGACATGCCACGAACTGGGAGATGGTGTATACAGTATTATGGTCCTGATAGTCCACAAGCTAGGAGATGGTATATGAAGGGTTATGTTCATTCAGATATGTTACAAACTGGGAGATGGTGTATGACTGATTATGCTCCTTCAGATATGTCACAATCTGGGAGACGGTATATGACTGATTATGTTCCGTCAGATATGCCACAAACTTGAAGATGGTATATGACTGATTATGTTCGTTCAGATTTACAAAACAATTGGGAGATGGTATATGATGGATTATGTTCCTTCAGATATGCCACAAACTGGAAGATGATATATAAAGGGTTATGTTCATTCAGAAGTACCAGAAACTGGGGGATGGTGTATGAAGGGTTATATTCCTACAAATATTTGCCACAAATTGGGAGTTGCCACAAACTGGGAGATTGTATATGAAGGGTTACGTTCCTTCAGATAGGCCATAAACTGGGAGATGGTATATGAAGGGTTATGTGCCTTCAGATATGCCACAAACTGGAACATGGTATATGAAGGGTTATGTTCTTTCAGACATGCCACAAACTGGGAGATGGTGTATGAAGTATTATAGTCCTTCAGATTGGCCACAAACTGCGAGATGGTATATGATGGATTATGTTCCTTCAGATATGCCACAAACTGGGAGATGGTATATTACTGATTATGTTCCTTCAGGTATACAAAACAATTGGGAGATGGTATATGATGGATTATGTTCCTTCATATATGCCACAAACTGGGAGATGGTATATGAAGGGTTATGTTCCTTCAGACATGCCACGAACTGGGAGATGGTGTATGAAGTATTATGGTCCTGATATTCCATAAACTGGGAGATGGTATATGATAGATTATATTCCTACAGATATGCCACAAACTGGGAGATAGTATATGTTGGATTATTTTCCTACAGATGTGCCACAAACTAGGAGATGGTATATGATGGATTATGTTCCTACAGATATGCCACAACCTAGAAGAAGGTATATGATGGATTATGTTCCTACAAATGTGCCACAAACTGGGAGACGGTATATGACTGATTATGTTCCTTCAGATATGCCACAAACTAGGAGACGGTATATGATGCATTATGTTCCTTCAGATATGCCACAAACTGGGAGACGGTATATGACTGATTAAGTGGGAGATGGTAGATACTTGTCACAAACTGGGAGATGGTACATGAAAGGTTATGTTCCTTCAGATAGGCCACACACTGGGAGATGGTATATGAAGGATTATCATCCTTCAGATATGCCACAAACAGGGAAATGGTATATGAAGGGTTGCATTCCTTCAGCTATGCTACAAACTGGGCGATGGTATATGAAGGGTTATGTTCCTTCAGATATGTCACAAACTGGGGGATGGTGTATGAAGGAAGATGTTCCTTCAGATATGCCACAAACTGGGGGATGATGTATGAAGGGTTATGTTCCTTCAGGTAGGCCACAAACCGTGAGATGGTATATGAAGGGTTATGTTCCTTCAGATATGCAACAAACTGGGAGATGGTGTATGAAGTATTATGTTCCTTCAGATATGCAACAAACTGGGAGATGGTATATGAAGGATTATGTTCCTGCAGATATGACACAAACTGGGGGATGGTGTATGAAGGGTTATGTTCCTTCAGGTAGGCCACAAGCTGTGAGGTGGTATATGAAGGGTTATGTTCCTTCACATATGCAACGAACTGGGAGATGGTGTATGAAGGGTTATGTTCCTTCAGATATGCAACCGACTGGGAGATGGTGTATGAAGGATTATGGTCCTTCAGATAGGCCACAGACTGAGAGATGGTATATGACGGGTTATGTCCCTTCAAATTGACCACTAACTGAGATAGTATTTGAAGGATTATGTTCCTTCAGACATGCCACAAACTGGGAGATGATATATGAAGGGTTATATTCCTTCAGATGCTCCTCAAACTGTGAGATGGTATATGAAGGGTTATGTTCCTTCAGATATGCCACAAACTGTGAGATGGTATATGAAAAGTTATGTTCCTTCAGACATGCCACAAACAGGAAGATGGTATAAGAAGGGTTATGTTCCTTCAGACATGTCACAAACTGGGAAAGAAATATAAAAAGATCGAACGGGGAAAGTAGCATTCAA
This sequence comes from Cyrtodaria siliqua, assembly GCA_037043455.1. NCBI lineage: Eukaryota > Metazoa > Mollusca > Bivalvia > Adapedonta > Hiatellidae > Cyrtodaria > Cyrtodaria siliqua. The sequence goes on from JAWPHD010000484.1 coordinate 331,573, forward strand.
GGAGGACACAAAACACAGAAACAAACACGCAAACAGACAAACAAGAAGGCAAAATTAATAATAAATGCAAGCGACATCACAAACACAAAAGGGTTGACAATAGGGCTACCGCATTGGAACGGTCAGTGGCAAAATAGGCCAATGGGGGTTTAAACCGGTTCTAGGGTGCAGCAAACCTCACACTTACCCTACTGTCATCCCATTAAAACAGGACAGTGTAAATAAAGAAATTCCCGCCATGATCTAATCTCTAACCAACAAGGCAGCATCAATAGGCAATATTAGTAAAACACAAATATGCTCGTGTAAATATAATACAAAAAAACAATAGCCTAGAAAGCCACAATGAAGGTACTCAATGACTTGGCAGAAGCGAAAGCAACAAGAGAATAAACCATTAAGGGCACGACAAGAAAGATCATAGACAAACATCAAACGCCACCGTCCCAATGGGCTTTAGGTAGGCGTCCTCATAGGGTCCACAGCCTGTCCGGTCATCGTACAATTAAAGAGGAAAGCAAAGTGGCGAACTGTAAAAGGGTCCATCCCCAAGCATGCAGTACGTTGCAAAATGATAGGGTCATAACCCCTTTTGATAAACTTTTTAACAAGTTTATAAATCACATCACCATAGAAGTCGGGTTGTGATAGTCCTTGTCGCAGAAGAGTCTTTAAATTACTTTTATATTTGGAAAGAAAATCAGGGTAAACTTCGTAAAACCTTTGCAAAATGTTATTATCGTTACCCTGATTTTCTTTCGTAATAGTGCTTCACAAACTTCAAAGCAAGTCCACATAGTATAATTGTCTAAACTGCCGTTAGTAAAAAACGCTTAAATATTATTACATGCATGCCAAAAATGTAGTATTTTCTCTAGCGAATGTTTTTTGAATAAGAGAAATAAGCTTGTCTTTAATAAGGTGATGTGGTTAGGTTGTATATAGTATAGAGAAGTCATAAGTGCTTATTGATGGAACTTGACCTTTATTGAAAACGTTATCAAGAACGTCTCCTGAATTTTGTATAGACCAAAATAAATTAATCCCAGAGTTTTCATAAGTTTTATCACAGTATAGTTTAACGTGATCTTTAACGGCAGTAAGACAAAAAGTTAAAAGTTTGGAGATGTTTGCTGTGGTGCAGGCACTAGAATTCGAAATAAAGCGAGCCTTGTACGGATTTTTATGTAATTTAGGAATCCAGTACATGGTAGGCAGTTTATAAAAGTTATCTCTTCAAAGCTTCATTAGTGTTCTAATACGTGTTTGACTCAAGCAGGTAAGCACACACAAGATAGATGTACAATTTTGCAATTTCTTTACATTAAATACAGTACTAGAATGGTTCTTGTAATATGATAGCTTAGTGTGCATGCCTCTATTTATATCTACCATAGTAGTGTAAAAGAAAAAAATGATGCAAAGCATCAGGGCGGCGCAGATTATTGAAGATGGGCTATGAAAGAGACTCAAGACTGAACTTAGTTTATATTTATTGGAATAACAAGGCCATGGCTTCAGCATAATATAACAAGAAACATAATGTGCATAACAAATGTGCAGTCACGATATTTATAACAATTTGAAAAATGGTCATAGCTCCGACCAAGTTTTGAAGTGAATGAAAACTGTACTCAATGAACCCTGGGACCAGATGTTCACAAAGCCAGATATTTAAAATTTAGTTGCTTTCCTTCAAATGTTCTCGTAAAATAATTACTACACACTGCTGTGACCGCGACATACTGCCAACCCTGTGGAATATCCACCGCTGAAGCCACGACAATAGGATTAATATTCTTAGGACTTCACATCTGTATTAGGATACGCTGTGCCCAAACCGCCATTTCTCGAGTAATGTAACTGAAATGTATATAAAACTGGCAAAGCAAAACAGAACAATAATATGCATAGGTAATAAAATGAGGGTATGGGATGGAGGGTATTTTTCATAAATGAACACGACACATGCTAAACTTTGCAATTTACATCTGATACCACCTGCAGAAAATGGCCGCATCTTTAGAGACAGATAATTGGTGTAGCGTACGATTTACACACTCATTAATAAACCAAAAACGAATAAGCAGGATTGCAAAAATTGTTTATGAAAATTATCAATCCCACTTAAATAAAAGGATTTATGTCGATGAACGACAAATCCCATTATTGAAGATGGGCTATGAAAGAGACTCAATACTGAACTTAGTTTATATTTATTGGAATAACAAGGCCATGGCTTCAGCATAATATAACAAGAAACATAATGTGCATAACAAATGTGCAGTCACGATATTTATAACAATTTGAAAAATGGTCATAGCTCCGACCAAGTTTTGAAGTGAATGAAAACTGTACTCAATGAACCCTGGGACCAGATGTTCACAAAGCCAGATATTTAAAATTTAGTTGCTTTCCTTCAAATGTTCTCGTAAAATAATTACTACACACTGCTGTGACCGCGACATACTGCCACATGCAACAAGTGGTGACAGAGGCACCACGAGAGGCACCGCCATTAAAATGGGGGAAGCAGAGCACAGCAGTGAAAAGAACAAGTTAGTCCTCAAATGGAGGTATGGCTGACGCACTTCACAATCGAAGAGATTTGTCTCGCCAACAACAACATTCATCATATGAACCAAATATGGTCGACAACATTCAACAAATGACCCAAATATGGTCAATGACCCAAATATGGTCATTTATAACATTAATATCATGTCATGTATTTTACCTGAATTATCCCCCTTTTTAACTCACCTGAGCCTCACAGGTGTGCTATTGGTATCACTCTTCGTCCGTCCGTCCGTCCGTCCGTCCGTCCGCCCGTCGTCGTCGTCGTCTACGTTTACCTCGTTAAAACGATAGGGCCTTTTCATCCGATCTTTACCAAACTTTCATAGATTGTAAATATCAATGAAAGCTCGAACAAGTTCGAAAGAAAACCAGCCAGATCGGACCAGTAACAGCAGAGTTATGGCACTTGACTTAGTTAAAATATGCTCTTTTTTGCCTCGTTAAGACGACAGGGCCTTCACTTTACCAATATTTACCAGATTGTTAACGTCAATGAAAGCTCGGAAAAGTTCGAAAACCAGCCAGATCGGACCAGTAACAACGGTGTTATGACCCTTGATTTAGTTAAAAATGCTATATTTTGCCTTGTTAATATGATTGGGCCTTCATTTTTTCATCCGATCTTTACCAAACTTTAACAGATTGTTAATGTCAATGAAAGCTCGGACAAGTTCGAAAACCAGCCAGATCGGACCAGTAACAGCGGAGTTATTTATGGAGTTAAAAACGCTATATTTTGCCTCGGTACGACGATAGGACCTTCAATCTATTTTTTTTAAATTTATTTATTTATTTATTTATTTTTTGGTTTAATTTAATTATTTTTCATTTTTTTTTTATTAATTATTATTCCTATGCTGTCATTTGGGTATAGCTGTGTTACTGTACATGTAGTCCGGAGTAAACTTATGTAATTCATGATAAATTAATAATACAAAGTATTGAGCTTCGCCCGAAGCGAAGCCCCGAACATTAAATAAAACAGTAAACGTTTGGTAAGCTTTGCGAAGCGAAGCCCACAGGCCATGATTCGTCCTGTTCTTCAATTTCGTAGCTGACCTTAGTTGACATTTTCAATTCGCACAAAGCGAGACCCCGAACATTAAAAAAATTCATAGATCACATACTGCCATAACTTCGAGAAGCGGAGCCCCAAATCGCTTACAAATTCATATGTTATAACAATTTTATGACAGTGTGGTAAACATGGTGAAATGGTGCTGTAAACGCCAAAATAATACCGAGCGCAGCGAGGTGTATAACAACAATTTAACAAGATGTGTGTATCTCACAAAAGGTTTAATTATTTACAGTTGTAGTCCCCGTCATCCAAACCAGGGCTTTATATGAATTATTAATTATCAGCCCAGTCCAAACACACACAAGATGATTGCGAGCGCAAACGAGCCTCTCGTCTCAATTTCATTAAAATGTTTAAAGGAATATTTTAAATACCGCTTCATAATTTATAACGGGGCTGGCGTGGCCCTATAGACAGCCGTTGAACTTGAAATCCGCTGAACCCTGGGTAAAGCCTCACCATCGCCACTGAGTTTCGTCTTTATGTTCTTCAGCAAGACGCTTTTCATTAGCCTCGTGCGTCGGATGCGGACGTAAATTGGGAGATTTTGTATATTGGAGTCTATCCTCAAAGCACGTTAGTTTAAAGAACTATATATAAGAATATATTCGTTATAGTATGTCAGATTCCAGATTCCTGTGTGTGATCTCCTCTCTCGAATAACGAATAATGTGTTGATGTGTCATTAAACAACATTCAATTAATACCTTACAGATTGAATTGTCTTATCCCCAAATAACAAGGGCGAACCAGAGGCTATCATCCCACCCAAAACCATCACACATCTAAAATTCGACAAGCAATGTTAGCCTATGCTTGTCAGATTTTAAGGGCCTCGCACGGGGTCATTAACATAGGATTTAGCAATTAAATGTTTTCGAAATGCACTAGAATCCACATTATGTCATGTAGAAAACAAAGAAACTTCGGTAAGAGTAGTGGTATGGGCCCATTCCCCTCTCTCAGGGGCGGCTCTAAATAATCTATAATGTTTTGATGAGCCGTTAATGGCATTCATATTAAATTCTCTGATAATGATATGCATATTGAATATGACCACTCAAAATTAAATTATTAAAACATGAAATTAAAAAAACACTTTAATTTGAAATGAAACAAAAGGCCTAGATATATCATACATTTAAATAATGACAACATATATAAATCATTCATCCAGTTTTATTAAACCAATATAAATAATTGTGAATTTCCCACTTCGCTGTACTCTCCCCTAGCTTGACCCCTGAAATATTAATAGTATGTTCAGAATTGTCAAACATTTTTTCCAGCAGCTGTGCTGCAATTTCTTGTTTGAATTACTACTTTTTTTCTTTTTTTTTTAACGAAATTTGACGAAACTTAGCAGGAAGCATTGGTATGATTTCTAGTTGTGCCTATTGCGTTTTTTCCGGTTTGTTGAATTTTGATGGAGCCCCTTGAAATTTTTACTTTAGATTTCTTGTCGGCGCTACCCCTCCTAAACGCCTTGTTGGATTTCGACGAAACTTTGCAGGAAGCATCGGTAAGATGTCCAGTTGTGCATGTCGCACTTTTGTTCAGTTCGCTGATTCCTATGAAATTTGGCAGGAAGCCTCAGTATGATGTTTAGTTGGAAAATCGCGGTATGAAATCTTGGACAGGTTCGAAAACCAGCTAGATCTTGTTAGTAACGACAGAGTTATGGCCCTTGATTTGTTGAAAAATGCTATATTGTATTTTCCTTTGTTAAATCTGTAGCTACTTAATTTTTTATCTGATCTTTACCAAATTTGTTTAGAATGTTAATGTAACCCCCACACCCATTTTGATGAAATCTCATTCATAGAAGAAAGTGGGACAAATTAAACAAAACCCATGTCAGACTAGACACAGCAGACTTATTGCATGATTACAAGGTGAGCGATCTAGGGCCATCCTGGCCCTCTTGTTTACTTAGATTTGTCAGTTAAAATGCTCAATTCGCAATCCGGCGTTCGCACCAGTTAGTTTTTCTCTTGTTGGATTCTGTCCTTGGTAGCTTAATTACCATATTTTTAAAATAGTCACGTTAAACGCGAATCAACAATAAGTGCAGAAAACAGTCACAGAATGGCACATGAATTAATTAAGTCCGTTTTTTTTTTAATAGTTCCTTTTGAAACTTTATTTACAGGATTTCAGGATTGTAATGAAAACTTAATTTACCTACATCAGTGATTCGATACGTGGTCCCGTCTTTATTTGGTCGTTCCGTCTTTTAGCAGTCGCTAGTTATCTCCCTTGTTTGTAACACTCTCCGGTTATTTTTTTTTCCAAAATAAAAAAACAAACACGTGAAAGCAAAAAGTAAAAGCAACAGACGAAAGACAAGCAAATATGTCGTCGTGGAAAAATGCTAACAAGTCGGGGGCGCGTACGCACAGAGAAAGGAGTCAGGTATTAATGTTTAAATGAAACAAGACATAATGCGAATCAAATGAAAATAGATAAGACGAAATTTTTCGTTTTGGACAAGACATTGTTTATACAGCTAGAGTAGATACAAAGCTCTTATACGTCCACATGTGGACTATGGAAATTTGATTTGGTTCCCAACACTAAAAAAGACCAAGCGTATTATAGCAAATGTGCAGAGACGTGCCACACGGCTAGTACCAGAGCTGGTAGGACTTGGTTACGAGGACAGATTGAGAGAGCTCAACTTACCCACCTTGGAATATAGACGGAGACGTGGAGATTTAATACATCTATTTAAAATCATCCACCATATTGATGATATAGACTATACAGAATTATTTTCTACAAACAATCAGATAAGAGGTCACTCTTTAAAACTTGCCAAACCAAGAGCTTGCAAAAGTATCAGGTTAAATTCCTTCACCCACCGCATCATCAGTACAATAGCTGGAATGTGTTACCAGATAGTATTGTGACTGCCAAAAATGTAGACAAATTCAAAAGTGAGTTAGACAAGATCTGGAGATCTCAAAGATTTGACACAAAAGAGATCTATTAAACCAACCCGAGACATCTAATTTTCTATCACGAGGGGGACGACAAGCCTTCGGGGCTTAATATTTCCCCTATCAACACAACACAAAATCCTCAACTTCAAGTATCCTGTTCTCGAGTACAGTGCTTTGGGGGGTATAGAATCACTTGGGTTAAACGTCTCATTTTAAAATGAAAGGAAAATGTTTATTTAATTTCTGAATTAGATTTACCTTTTGAGTTGTATGATAGCAAAATTTCTAAAATTATTGTGCTGAAGCTGTGATTTTTTAATAGGCGTTTTTGCACCAATATTTACATAATTTCATTTTATCCTTAAAAGTGCCGAACTTCAACAAGTTACCTTAACTGATGATTGCATTTTGACTTTTGTCCCTAACATTTGTTAAAACAGCAAATATTTATTTCTGAGTTTATTGTGACAGTATGAATTTTTCGTTTCAAAAACACACTTCATTCAGGTAGTATAGAATCATTTTTTTTGAGAGGTATTGCAGGTAGTGATATATTTTACATGGAAAAATGTCCCAAATAATTTCACCGTTGAATAAATGTATGCTTATATGATATATCTTCAAGCCTGGAAAGTTTTAAAATAATCTAAAATATATGAGCTGAGAAAATTGATTTTAAACAGGAACTGATTCTTTACTACCAGTGATTCTATACACCCCAAAGCACTGTAGTCTCATTTATTTGACGTCTTTGGGTGCTTTTTTTTACATACGGACGTTTATAGACGGAGGATGGCACATATCAAAAAGCGTCCTGCCGTTCGTAGACGTGTATTTTATGCACTTATGGTAGTGGAGCTTGTTTGACACCAAGTTGACCACCCTCGTAAAACTTCGAAGTCTTTATCTTTGTCAAATTACCGAATTGATTCTAATCCTTTACACCGTTCATTAGGTCAGATACCCATTTATCACAGTATATTCACAGTTCTTACAAAAAAGACTGTGGAGAAATTTACAGTTCCCCAATGTTTTGTGTCATGAACATGCTTATGTTTATTTAAATCGAAATCAATACACAACAATTGATATTTACAATTCACACATTGCAATATCTGTGAAAAGCGAGAATAAGATTTTATTTGATGACGTAGAAAACTTTGAGCAGGTAAATGTATTAATCAATTATCTGGCAATAGCTGTGCAGCTATACAATTCACATTTACCTCATTTCCCTGTGTAGTCACGCAGTGGTAAAAGTAGTATCTACGTCATGCACATAATACTTATTTTTACATACAACTTAGAAACAAATTTGAATATATGTTTCTCTCCAAGACTGTCAAAAAAATGTTCATATGATGTTTAAGAGTTAAATCTACAGAAAGGGTGGCCATTCATCTTTAAGTAAAATCACTTATTGCTACCACTACAACATTTCCTACATACGTTTACTTCCGGTTGTACGATTTTCGGTTTCTGATTACGAATGTATCGTTAAAATACCATCCAATCAGATCACTTCTTTGAGTAACACCAGAAATGCAGTTCCATAAGTAGTTTCGAAGTTATGCTCAGCCTCTGGACAAGAAAGTGTGATGGACAGACGGACGGAAAAAGTGGTGAATATATGCTCCCGGTAATTTTTCAGGGAGCATAAAAACTGAGGTTATTTGTAAAAAAAATACTCATGTACTCGAGTAAAAGACTCAGATATTCAGCTTATCTTCAGCTCTTATACTATATGGTTATGAAACAACGCTGTATTTCTGAACTAAATATGGTTGTCATGTCTACCTGTTCTATCGATGTATGGCTTATCAGGTGTTTAGTGTGTATTGGCTCTACAAAAAAATGACATTTTATTGATTTTTTTCAGCCAGCTGGTAGAGCTAATCTTGGTTTATTGGAAAAGAAAAAGGACTACAAACTTAGAGCAATGTAAGTAATTAAACTGTTACAGTGACTGCTACACAGGAAAAATGTTGTGACATGTGCTACATATGAGTTACTTTCTTATTATTTGCATGTTTCTTTCATCTATAAATCATGTTATTTACATATGTGTCACATATGTACCACATATATTTTTCATGTTAAAATAATACACCTGTGTCACATATGAAATGTATTTCATACACATATGAAACTATTATGCATAAAATATATCAAATATCAGTGCTCAACAAATAGGATAGCCCGACGCCCGGGGCTCCTCGAAATCTATTCCGGGCCTGTCTCATTTTGCAGACGAGGAGCCCGTCCATTTTCAGAAGCAACAAGCCAAGGCCGGTCTCTTAAAATAATTTTCTTTGAGCACTGAATATTTATGAAAAAACATTGCAGAATATTGTAGAAAACAGTTTAACAACCTGTTTTAAGTTATAACATTATTTAGTAAAAAATATTTTCATATGTATTACATATGTGTTACTTTCATTTGAAAAACATTTGTGGAATATATATGTATCACATAGGTAAAACATACGAATTTCATGCCTAGGTATTTTTCCTGTGTAGAAAGCTCGAGTCTATTAAAACAGTTTTAAAAGTCACAGGACAAACCGACTAAGAAAACTGTTTGACATAATCTTAAAAGAAAAACGTACCAATTATGTATATGTTTAATGTATTACTTTGATTGTTTCATGTGGTTTACAGTTTAAATTACTTTCAAGTCGCAGGAAAATGTATTATCTAACAGTCCCTAGAAGGCATTAAAATCTTTCTTGAATTGCCTTGTATGGGGTACGTTCTTTTGCTTTGCCTAAAGAAACTGCTCACAAATGACCTTTTTATGCCCCCGGCATTCGAGAATGCCGAAAGGGGCATTAAGTGTTACCCCTGTCCTTCCGTCCGTCTGTCCCCTCCGAATTCGTTTCCGCTCAATAACTTTTGAAAGGGTCCATGTTTATAATTAATATTTGGTGTGTAGCTGTGTAATTATAAAATACAGGTCAAGTTCGATTTTGGTCAACGTTGCTCATTTTATGCAGGAGTTGTGGCCCCTTTTCGACTTAATTTTCTGCAACAAATTGGTTTCCGCTCAATAACTTTTGAAAGGGTCCATGTTTGCAATTAATATTTGGTGTGTAGCTGTGTAATTATAAAATTCGATTTAGGTCAACATCGGTCAATTTCTGAAGGAGTTATGGCCCCTTTTCTACTCAATAACTTTTGAAACGGACCATGTTTTGATTTTTTTTTTTTTTGTGAATTCATAGTTCTAGTAACTTATACCGGGGGCATCTGTGTCCTATTGACACATTTCTAGTCTTTACTCATGTTCAATAAACAACAGACAATTTTTGTTGCTGCATGCAGAAATGATTGCGTTTTGATTTTAAATGTTCGAGTTCAATTGTTAATAGATGCAAACAGAACAAGTCAAAACATTTGTTACAATCTAAACAGACAAATTCTCAGCTTCCTTTCTTTCCCATGCCCTTCATATGTTTTATTTAATTAATCAGTTGGTACTGTCTTTCATTTTAATTCAGGATTTCCTTGCTCAAAGTAATTCAACAAATTCAATTGCTTGCTGATATAACCGGGATTAAAAAGTTCATGTAAATTCCGTTTAAGATAGCATGAAATTAAAAATCTTCCTGTTAACCCGAATACCGTCTAATTGTTGATTGGTCTCTGGGGCAAAAATTAATATGCAAAACCACTGATACTGTACCAATTTGTAAACTTAGGTATGATTGGTCAGGTGTACAGTACTGGTTCTACCCAGGAAAAGTGGGTGGTCTGCCTCCACCACAAAAAATCGTCCGTCATATATAACCTTGCATGTGTTGAAAATGATGTAAAACACCATACAAACAAACAAACACAGAGAATGTTGTACAGGAATTTATTTAAAACTGTCTTCTTCTATGAAACTACAAGAGCTAGAAGTTGAATAGTTTGCATGTAGCATATGAAAATTATGGTGCTTTACAATTTTGTTTAAATTGTTGTCCTGGGGTTACATTTAAGCATACCCTGGGGGACCAGTTTAAATTGGAAACTCTTTCAATAAATTGTCTTCTAAACTTACCAGACCTCTTTTATCCGACCCACTTTTTGTTATTGTTGCAAGGTCCTTCAATGGACAAAGATCAACAGGTGAGCAATTTATGGCCAGTTGGCCCTCCTGTTTTAAATTTAAACTTTTCTTTATAGAGATTATCAGAAGAAAAAGAATACATTGAAAGTACTTCAACGGAAAGCTCTAGACAGAAATCCTGATGAATTTTATTTTAACATGGTCAAGACGGAAAAGAAGGTACTCACTTATGATTCTTCATATTCAGCAGCCACTTATAATAATGGTATCTGTCTATAACATTTGATTTGTTTTCTTTTGGCCAATTTCCATTTTTTTAGTTTAATACATAAGTACCGTAAAAAAAGACATTACTAGTACATGTATTGGTGAAAACGTTTTCAATCCGATGTTGCTAAAGGATCATCATGTCTTTCTTTCATCCAGTTACTTCTTCCTCTGTTCACAGTTCTATAATCACATCCATGTGTCAGTTCGTGCATTTTTTCTATTTCTTTAACCCCCAGGGTGATTGCTTGTTACAATAGTTCTCATGGTTGCATGTAATTTAGACTTGGTACATTGTGTATGTGATGTATGTATACATATCAGCAGCTCATCAGCACATTTAGTTATTTTGAGCAGCCTCAGAGAGACGGGAAGAATACATAGGAATCGGGGAACCATGCCCAACTCTAAATAAATAATAGATTCCTGTGGTTCCTCGAAAGATAGACACCGATGCACAGGTTATGTCCCCATCAAATGGATGAGGCTAAGGGAAGTGGTCTTGCCTAGACACACCAAAGTAACCCAGTGGCACCAATGAGGCCCGAAACCCGTCATCTCTGGATTCAGAGTTGAACATTCTATCCGCTGGGCCACGTTGGCCCACTGTTCATCTTTAATATAATATGTATATGATTTGCTCGACATTTCAAAAAATATTAATGATATATAGATCCCCTGTATTTCAACATTATCTCTATCCTGTAGGATGGTGTTCACCAGCAGCGTGAGGCTGCCGAGCCAGAGCAGACAGCGGATCAGATCAAACTGATGTTGTCTCAGGACCAGAAGTACATCAACTTCAAACGATCATCAGAACTCAAGGTTTGTAGCAACGATCATCAAATCTCATGGTTTGTAGCAGACAGGTTATAACGATATGACCAGAAGTACATCAACTTCAAACGATCATCAGACCTGAAGGTTTGTGGCGACGATCATCGGAACTGAAGGTTTGTAGCGACGATCATCAGAACTGAAGGTTTGTAGCGACGATCATCAGAACTGAAGGTTTGTAGCGACGATCATCAGAACTGAAGGTTTGTAGCGACGATCATCAGAACTGAAGGTTTGTGGTGACGATCATCAGAACTGAAGGTTTGTAGCGACGATCATCAGACCTGAAGGTTTGTGGCGACGATCATCGGAACTGAAGGTTTGTGGCGACGATCATCGGAACTGAAGGTTTGTGGCGACGATCATCAGACCTGAAGGTTTGTGGCGACGATCATCGGAACTGAAGGTTTGTGGCTACGATCATCGGAACTGCAGGTTTGTGGCGACGATCATCGGAACTGAAGGTTTGTAGCGACGATCATCAGAACTGAAGGTTTGTAGCGACGATCATCAGAACTCAAGGTTTGTAGCGACGATCATCAGAACTGAAGGTTTGTAGCGACGATCATCAGAACTGAAGGTTTGTAGCGACGATCATCAGAACTGAAGGTTTGTAGCGGCGATCATTGGAACTGAAGGTTTGTGGCGACGATCATCAGAACTGAAGGTTTGTGGCGACGATCATCAGAACTGAAGGTTTGTAGCGACGATCATCAGAACTGAAGGTTTGTAGCGACGATCATCAGAACTGAAGGTTTGTAGCGACGATCATCAGAACTCAAGGTTTGTATCGACGATCATCAGAACTCAAGGTTTGTAGCGACGATAATCATCTCAAGGTTTGTAGCAATGATCATTAGAACTCCTGGTGTGTAGCAACGATAATCAGAACTGCATGTTTGTAGCGACAATAATCAGAACTCAAGGTTTGTAGTGACGATCATCAGAGCTCAAGGTTTGTAGCAACCATCATCAGAACTCAAGGTTTGTAGCAACGATATTAAATCAGAACTCCATGTTTGTAGCGACAATAATCAGAACTCAAGGTTTGTAGTGACGATCATCAGAGCTCAAGGTTTGTAGCAACCATCATCAAAACTCAAGGTTTGTAGCAACGATATTAAATCAGAACTCCATGTTTGTAGTGACAATAATCAGAACTCAAGGTTTGTAACGACGATCATTAGAACTCAAGGTTTGTAGCTACGATCATCAGAACTGAAGGTTTGTAGCTACGATCATCAGAACTGAAGGTTTGTAGCTACGATCATCAGAACTGAAGGTTTGTAGCGACGATCATTAGAACTCAAGGTTTGTAGCTACGATCATCAGAACTGAAGGTTTGTAGCTACGATCATCAGAACTGAAGGTTTGTAGCGACGATCATCAGAACTGAAGGTTTGTAGCTACGATCATCAGAACTGAAGGTTTGTAGCGACGATCATCAGAACTGAAGGTTTGTAGCGACGATCATCAGAACTGAAGGTTTGTAGCGACGATCATCAGAACTGAAGGTTTGTAGCTACGATCATCAGAACTGAAGGTTTGTAGCGACGATCATCAGAACTGAAGGTTTGTAGCGACGATCATCAGAACTGAAGGTTTGTAGCGACGATCATCAGAACTGAAGGTTTGTAGCTATGATCATCAGAACTCAAGGTTTGTAGCGACGATCATCAGAACTGAAGGTTTGTAGCGACGATCATCAGAACTCAAGGTTTGTAGCGACGATCATCAGAACTGAAGGTTTGTAGCTACGATCATCAGAACTCAAGGTTTGTAGAGTCCATCATCAGAACTCAAGGTTTGTAGCGGACAGGCTGAATCATAGTGAAGCTATACTGGTAGGATACTACTCAGTCTTCTTTGATTAAATATGTTCTGAATTATGTTGTACAGTCTAGATCCCCGTTTTAAGAAAACTTAATTTGTTGAATCGTGGGTAGGTTACAGTATAAAATATTGGCAAGTTTTTATTTATATGGCATCAACATTTTTAGGGATTATGAGGGCGGTCACATTTGCATACTTTAAATCTGCAGCATTTTGAAGTGAATTACATAATAAATACAAGTTTCATCACCATACTGAGTAGCCAATGGATTACTTGACCATTTCACTTCATGCTATTATAACAAACATTTTGTTTCTATTTTAGAAAATTGAGAAATTAAAAGCATCCCTCCATTTGATAGACTGTGAAGACAAACCACAAAATCAGCACATCGTCTTTGTTGATTCAAAGAAAGAAGGTAATTAATGTTACATACATGTTTGGTATCGGCTTTCCATCAGATCAGTTGTTGTGCATTCGTGGCCGGGATAGTAAATACGCTGCTTTCGAAAACTCGCCTTATCGCTACGGGTTCAAATCCACCTGGGAGCTCGACTTGTAAGTAAAAACGTGTCAATTCTTATGGATGGCGGGAGGTATACAGTACTGGCCTACCCAGGAAAGGTGGGGTTGGTTGGGGTTGTCTGCCTCCACCATGAAAAAGGTGTTGAAATAAATACAATTCAACCAACAACTCATTGATCAGCCTGACATGGTGCATCAAATTGTGTATCGGTGTGACCTAATAGACTGGCCTGCTCAATTACCACATGCAGAATATGAAACAATTATATAGTGTGTTCCTTTTATGGACCTGGTATGGTTTACAACTTTTGCTCTGAAATAGATGTCACATACTTTTGTCACATTTGCTGTTTACAAGCTATGCAGTAACCAGCCAACTATTGTTCTCATGAAAATATTAATCATTTGTTAAAAGTAAATAAGATATTTAGCTAATATTGATGTCTAACATTTTTCCAATGTATTTACAGCTAAGAAGTTTGATGCAGCGCAGCATTTCCACACCCATCCATCCCTGGTAGGTCGTCGTTACAACAGACCAACACTGGAGAGTCTAAAAAGGGGAGATTACCCTTCTCTGGATGAGGAACAATTACAGGTAGTCACTGATGTGGTCCATTTGTTAATTCTGTAAAGGACATTCTTACATACCGGATACATGGGTGATTTTATAAAGGTCACCCGCTGATATCAACAATGACAGGTGCATGACGTCATTGTGTAAATAAACATGCAAAACGTTAGTAATTGATGATGTCATTGCGCATCGCAATAAAAACAATTATACAATGTACCTTGTGTTAGAATTTCCCTATCTTCACCTGTTATTTTTAAATTAAATGAAGCGCTTATAGAAGAACCTCTATCTACTCACAGTCGAGAAGCATGGAAATATTCTTGCTTTCAAAATACTTAAAATAAAGCCAGATTGTCGTGTGTCCCTTTTAATATACCATGTATGGTATAGCAGTCATAGCTATTTTTCCTTGCTAGTACATTCAAAGCAGGAGTTTACCGGTAGTGTATGTATTAGGCATTTAAACCATGTGATTGAATAAGTTTGTGTCAGACATGTTACAACAACAATATGGCTGGAAATCGAAACCCATCTTTAATTTACTGGTTAAAGCGTCTCAGACATAATAAAGCACCATATTAAATGAAGAATAACCAATATTTAAACATTAACCTTGTATAAGACGTCTTTGTCTTTATTAGCTCACCTGAGCCAAAGGCTCCAGGGGTCACCAGGAAAAACTTAAAAAATCTTCTCTCAAAACACAAGGCATTGAGCACTCATATATTATATGCAGCTTAAACTTTTGCTGCTGTACAAAGTTTGTTCCGATTTGTGATTCTGGTGTGCCACGGTGGTCAGTTTTACATAGGAAAATCTTAAATGCCAGTGGGTAAGTTTAAAAGAGAGTTTACTAGAAAATCTTTAAAAAATCTTCTAATAAATGTACTAGACCTCTTTAATCTGACCCACTTTTGTCACTGTCTATAATGAACAAAGGTCATTAGGTGAGTGATTCAAAGCCATTTGTGCCATTTGTTTTTATTAACTTAATAATGATAAAGCGTGTTATGAAAAATAATTTCAATATATTGCAGGAAGCAGCTTTAAAAAAGAAAAGCAAATATCAAGAATTGAAGAACAGGATTGAGAGGGAGAAAAAAATGAACATAGTAGGTCAGAAAATGGAAAGAAAGAAACAACTAACGGTATGCTCATTTAAAGTGACTAATTTTCACAATATTAAAGTCATCATGCAAGAATTTTAAAAAAAAACAATGCTCGCAAACACAACAGTTATATGGCGCCAACAGGAATGAACATTCCAGGCCCACCCTCCATTTACATTGAGATAAAAATATGCAGAATGGGCATAAAACCTCACCTGCAAATTCTGTTGTAAACACTCCATTTTTGTTGGAGCCACAATCATTGTTTTCTGCCACCACTCAAGTAAAAATGGAACAATACAAGGATTAAAAATGACCAAAATGGACCTTTATTGAAAATGACAAAATGAACATTAATTCGAAGCGATTTTACCACTCTGTTTGGGTAAGTAGTGGCCTTATTCATGCCCGAGACCCACATGGGGTCTCACTATGCCAGATTTAACACATAATGCATACAGGTTGTGTAATAGAAATCATCGTTACCAGATGCCGTCATCTAGTCCCTAAAAAGCTTTCATCAGACAGAGAAACATCAATATTTTAAAAAGGTTAACAAACTCTCTGTAACCAACCACCTATATATAAGTTACGTTTATAAACACATACTGGAAAATACATTGAACGATTATTACATGCCAAAACAAGAGGACCGTCTAGCGGGGTACATACGCCTGCGTTTCATTGTTGTAGACGTATTACTTCGAAAGTTATTAGCCACAATCTCTTGCAAAATGCAACGTCAAGTACCACGTTAAACCTTTATCATAGGGAACTTATTAAAAAATATGACTAGAGAGTTATGGGCCTTTATAAGATGTATTTATTGGATCAAGCTGAAGATTTGTACAGTTTCATTGTTGTACACCTAATACTTTGAAAGTTGTCATCCACAATCGCGTCGGAAAGGCAAGGTTAAACCTTTTCAAAGGGAAATCATTCGAAGAATATGGGCCTTTTATTGGATCATGCCAAGATGTGTACACAGTTTCATTGTTGCTTCGAACATTATTGGCAAGATTAAGTTTCAGGTTAGATATTAACTAAGGGAAATAATTCAGAAATATAAATCAGAGAATTATGTAGACCTTACTTACCCTTCTAGTTTGTTAGGAATATGCATTTTACTTTTAATTTCAGAAAGACCAAAATGTGAAAAAGCATAAAGTGTCTGAGGAAACACGAGATGCCCCAGCACAGTACAAGTGGGTGTTCAAGAGAAAGAGATGATCAGGGATATGTGAACACATCTGAAACTGTGATAAATTGTTAATGTTACTGAAAAGCAGTGATGTCGATGATTGTAGGTGTATAGATGTTACAAAACATAAACTCTACTCATCACAAATATACGTTGTTCTCGCCTGTAGACAATGCTTGCTATGAACATATTTTAAAAGTGACAGGAATTTGTAAGAAAAGAATGGTATTTTCATCTGATCCTAAATTTTACAAGCATACAGGACTATGAACGTATTGAATTGTAAATTACATTCAGATAGCAAGCATTAGTGATTTGCATGCAGAGACAGTGGATTAAAGTTTGTCTACTAGTAGTAAGTTACATCTGCGACGCTACAGGTGTTGACTTTAACCCCATGCTCTGCCTGTGAAACTAGTAGGTAGGGTTAAACAAGGAATCTGCATGTTGTCACCATCTTGAATCAGGATAAACTGTATATACCTGATCTATGACTTGCAGGTTTGCTTTGGGGTCAAATTGACCAATTAGATATCATTAAAAGATTTTAGTTGTATGGTTAATGTTTCTGTTTATTTCCATTTCCTTATTAAGAGGGTTGAGGTGATCTAATGGAAGCCAGCTTGTCTCATGAACAAAAGGTGGGTTCTACAATACAATTTTTTGGGTTCCTCATCTCATAAACCGGTTGCAGATTCAAACATTGCGCTTATACCTTTGTAACTCGGCTCCAACTGCTTCGTCTGTCAGACCATCAACCAGATAGGCCTTATCTTCCAGTTATGCAAAATAATTTGATATATCTATTGATAGTACTTCATGGTCATGGCCAGGTCGAGCTCGAGCCTGCCAACTCATAAGCTTAAACCCACCAGCTCAACTCAACCTTGTATGGGAAGAGTAACTGAAATATGGAAAGGAGGCTTTGAAATAACAAGAACATTGTGCAGTATAATTTAAATGAAGCTAAAGATATGGTTCTTACTCTCATTGCCCTTTATCATTGTGTGAAGTTTCATTGCAGTCCCATTAGTAGTTTTCGTGTCGTACGCTGTACAAAAATTATAAGTATAAAATTACCAAGGGAATAACTCTTAATATGAATGAAGATAGAGTTATGGGTCTTACTTTCTGCACTTCCTCTCATTACCCTCTAGTGTGAAGTTTCATTGATCTCATTCATAGTTTTAAAGTTCCGCTCTGGACACAAAAAGAAAACACTACAAAGGCAAAAACTCTAATTTAACTGAAGGAGATGTTCTTACTGCACTTCATCTCATTACTCTGTATCATTTATGTGAAGTTTCATTGCAGTACCGCAAGAACTTTTGAAATTATTGTCCAGAAAAGAATTCTAAGCATAAAATGACAAGGTTAATAACTCTAGTTTGAATGAAGACAGAGTTACGGTTCTTGAATTCTTCATTTCCTCTTATTGTCCTCTATCCTTGTGTGAAGTTTCAATGCAATTTCTTGAGTAGTTATAAAGATATGCTCAAGACAGAAATTATAAGTATAAAATAACAAAGGGCAATAACTCTAGTTTGAATGAAGACCGAGTTATGGTTCTTACGCTCTGCACTTCTTATTGCCCTCTATCACTGTGAAGTTTCAGTGCAGTCAAATAATTACTTTCGAAGTTATGCTCCAGACAAGAATTATAAGTATAAAATAACAAAGGGCAATATTTCTAGTTTGAATGAAGACAAGAGTTATTGTTCTTACGCTCTGAACTGCATCGGTATGTTCCTTTCATTGATTTGATCGAGTAAACCAACTTTTTTGTCCTCATGACCGACTTTCTCCGAAATATAGGTTACATCCGGTTTAGGGTACACATTCTTAATCTCAGCCTATATAGTTGAGGTATTGATCAAACTGCATCAGTAAATACCTCTCTTGAGGCCATTTTCAGATCTACTGGCCAAGGGCCAGCAGAGCTTATGGGATGGCCAGTTATCCATCCATCTGTAGGTTTTACCTTGTTAAGACGATAGGGCCTTCATTTTTCAACCGATCTTTACCAAACTTTACCAGATTGTTACTATCAATGAAAGCTCGGACAAGTAACAGCAGAGTTATGGCCCTTGATATAGTTAAAAACGCTATATTTTGCCTCGAAGACGATAGTGCCTTCATTTTTCATCCGATCTTTACCAAACTTTAACAGATTGTTAGTATCAATGAAAGCTCGAATAAGTTCGAAAATGGCCCTTGATTTAGTTAAAATGCTATATTTTGTCTCGTTAAGACTATAGGGCCTTCATCATTACCAAACTTTACCAGATTGTTACTATCAGTAAAAGCTTGGACAAATTCGAAAACCAAATGCTGTATTTTGCCTCCTTAAAACGAAAGGGCCTTCATTTGGCCGGATTTCAGTGAAACTTTGCAGGGATGATCAAACCAAGCCTAGCACATATCGTCACCGTGTTCCGATTGAATGCTTTTGGCAGAGTTATGGGCCTTTTTGAAGGTTTTAATACACAAACTTTGTCCTGACTTGTTCTCCTGAACCCCTGGCCAGATTTAAACGAAACTTTTTAGGGATGATCAGTTCCAGGTCTAGTTGTGCATATCATCGCCATGTTCCAGTTGAATAATTTCTGGCAGAGTTGTGGCCCTTTAAAAGTTTTAATACACAAACTTTGGACTAGTTCTCCTGGACCCCTCGCCAGATTTCAACGAAACTTTTCAGGGATGATAGTACCAAGCCTAGTGATATCGTCACGTTGTGGTTTACAGATTTTTGGCAGAGTTATGTCCCTTTCAAGGTTTTTAATACACAACTTTTTCCGGGCTAGTTCTCCTGAACCCCTGGACGGATTTCAACGAAACTTGACAAGTAAGATGAGTATCAAGCCTAGTTGTGCATATTATCGCCATATTCTGGTTAATTGGCGGAGTTATGGCCTTTTAAAGGTTTTAATACAAAAACTTTGTCTAGATTAGTCTCTTCTGAACTCCTTGCCGGATTTCAACGAATAGTTGCACCTGTCCTTGCCGTGTTCTGGTTGAATGATTTTTGGCCTTTTTAAGGTTTTAATACAAACTTTGTCCCAACTAATTCTCCTGATACCCTGGCTGGATTTCAATGAATCTTGACAGGGATGATCAGTACCAAGCCTAGTTGCGCATTTCATTGCCATGTTCCAGTTGAATGAATTTAGGCAGAGTTATGACCCCTTAAAGGTTTTAATACACTAACTTTGTACAGACTAGTTCTCCTGAACTTCTTGCCGGATTTCAATTAAACTTGGCATGGAAGATCAGTACCAAGCCTAGTTGCGTATATTATCGCCAGGTTCCAGTTGAATGATTTTTGATGGCCCCTTGTACTTAAACTTTATCTTTAGCCAGTAGAGCGTCCACAGGCCCTCTTGTATTGTCGCTGTGACCCACTTTGTTCGAAATATAGGTCATGTCTAGTTTAGGGTACAAGTTCTGAATCTCAGATTCTGTCAGTGGGATATTGACAAAATTCCATGGGTATGTTTCTTTTATCAACCTGAACAGCTCAAAATTAGTTCTTGTAGTCTTGAAATTCGATTTAGTTTCCAAGGAATGAGTCTAGATGATTTCTGTATAGAATTTCACAAATGAATGGTATTTTACCAATCGATTATGCATACTTTAACTCAATATATAAACATTGAAACTGGTTAATTTGTGATTGTTAATATTTCTGCGACTACCAGAATCTGATTAGTTCTTGAAGTCATGTGACTGCGCCATGTGGCTGAAATTCCAAACATTGTACGAAGCTTTCCAAAGTACCGGTGAAATGGGCTATGGTTTGACGTCTATATCTCAGTCTATTCGCAATACATTGAACAAATTGCATCAGTTTGTACTTATCGTCAACCTGAGATGCCATTTTGTGGGCTAGACATGCAAGCTTTTTTGGTTAATATCCAGCACTTAAAAGTCAAGATAAACAGAGCTTATACCTTAACTTGAATGTAATATGGACACACTACTCTGGCAGCATGGTGATTTCAGATACCTTTGTATCTGTTCCTTCCGAGATGTGTAAAGCCTTGAACATGCTGATGAGCCCTTAAAAAAACACTTAATTGAAATCCGGTTATACATGGTTTAAAATGGATTAAATGGGTAGATCCAAAAAGGGCTTAACTCCATGTAAGTTTATTTCTCAACTGATACACACACTACCTTGACACAACTAATCATGAATATTTATGACCAATTGTAAGATGAGACAAAGCATTACACATGTCTGAAGTATGCACACATGTATGTGTTGAACAGAATGGCTTGTATTGGGTTTTTAGAAAAGAAATGAACTCTATAAAAATACTTCAACTTTATTCAACAAACTTCATAACAGAAGATTTTGTTTCTCTATCATCACTCTGTTAATTTTATCGAATACATTCCAAGCCTGATTACCTATATTTCTGTATAGATTATGTTTGTAAATTTTGATCGTACAATATTTCGTTTGGATTTGTCCTTAGACATCACTTGTTAAGGAAATAACATTAAAGTTTTTTAAAGATAAATAAAAATTATTTCTGCACAGAAAACAGGTTTCTGTAAAATTATGACTATAGACTAGTGTGCAACAATATGTTTCCCTTGGCCAATGACAAGACATATATCCAAGGCAATGATAGTGATCCGCAAGACTAGAGGAGCCTAGGCCTGTAAATATAAGTTCAGTTCCAGTTTTGATGTTAATATTTCTAGTTCGAGCGACTTTTATTTAGTGCAGGAAAGATATCTTTCTGTTATTTTAATGCACAGTGTATATATATAGTAAATTTGTTGTGTTCTATGATACCGTTATAATGATGAAAAACATCAAATGCCACTGTTGACCAAGAATGTAGTTCTTTTTTTAATATTATATGAAGAAAACTAATTGAACTATTACAGTGGCATAACTTGGCATACTCCCATACAACGGTGTGAAACCGATACATTTTGAAAGCTGTTATCATTTCTGAGGAAATAATAAAATCATCCTGTTCCACAAGGAGTACATACGGTTTCACTAAAGATAATCATTTGATCGCAATTACGTGATGTCAGCTGTAAAATACCACAAAACGTACAAAGACTAAACACCTTTTATCGTGTAAAATTGACACCTTGTAGTATTAAAGAATATTTCTATGAGGAATAGCAGTGAGTTGTCTCCCCTGATAACTCCCAAACAACCAGGTCCAACCATTTGGTTTACCTCTGTTATTTCTCTATATCAGTATGTATTTCAATACCCAATTATAAACCACTGCAAACTCCTTTTCTATTAAAATTTCTTGTAAGTTGTAAATATGCATGAAGAAATATACCCTTTCAAGTAATTGTTTAAAGTCATACTGTTTGAAACGATAATCATTTATGCAAGACGTAACATCTAATTGCAATACAATGATAAACACAAAGGAGATCAAATATCAGGTCCAATGTAACACCAGAAGAGAGTGCACTGGTGTTGTTTGCCATGTAATAGGGTTGTCTTGTTACAAACAATTCAGAAAAAGCACCAAGTTATATTTGTTGTGATGTGGCGACGTACTCGGCATCAGTCCAGTCTTAACGTTTTTTCCTGTAAATAACGGAAATATTTCACTTAATGGAAAATGAGGATAAAGCACATATAACAAATACAATACTAAATCAGTGCAACGCCCTAGAATATTTATTTGGCACAGTAAAAAATTAAAAAGACACTGACCGCATTCTGTATATAACAAGAGGTCAATGACCTTGAAGCTCTACTGATTGATTTTGATTTCAGGAAGTAGTCGCTACAGACTTGTTTTTTGAAAAATTATTTTAAGCCGTGGCGGCCATCTTGAATTTCCGGCCGACCTGAAATTTTGCTAGGATGAATTAGACATCAAGAGCAACATTCCTGTAAAGTTTCATGAAAATCCTTCAAGTACAGAGGAGTAGTCGCTACAAGTTTTCATTATGTAACTCTATGTAAACAAAGATGGCCACTGGCAGCCATGTTTAACGTCGAATCAAAATAATGTTTGACTCTGATAACCATCATGTCATGCTGATCATTTTACAAAAAGTCCCATATCAATATCACTTATAGTTTTCAAGAAGTAGTCGCTACAAACTTCTTTTTTAAAAATCTTTTTTTAGCTGTGGCGGCAATCTTGAATTTTTGGCCGATTTGAAATTTTGCTATGATCAATTAGACATTAAGAGCAACATTCCTGTACAGTTTCATGAAAATCCGCCAAGTAGTTTCAAAGGAGTAGTCGCTACAAGTTTTTACTATATAACTCTATGTAAACAAAGATGGTCGCTGGCAGCAATGTTTAACGTTGAATCAAAACAATTTTTGACAAGGACCAACATCGTTTAACGTCAAATCAAAACGATTTTCGACAAGGACCAACGTCATGTCATGCTGATCATTTTAGAAAAAGTCCCATATCAATATCACTTATAGTTTTCAAGAAGTAGTCGCTACAAACTTGTTTTTTAAAAAAACTATTTTTAGATTTGGCGGCCATCTTGGATTTCACATCAACATGAATTTTTGCTAGGATCAACTAGACTTCATGGGCAACATTTCTGTAAAGTTTCAGGAAAATCCATTCAGTAGTTTCAGAGGAGTAGTCGCTACAAAAAAAAGTTTACGGTCAGACGGACGCCGCACAACGGCATAAGCTCTGCTGATCTCTGATCAGTCGAGCTAAAAATAACATTATTTTTTGTTCCTGTTTTAAAACACAATTTGAAAGGCGTGGTAAAGTATACCCCAAAGTTATTTAGTTACAGAGAAAAACAGACAAAACTATCTGTATCCCGGTCAAACAGAGTTTATTTAATAGTGGCCTCTGGAGCTCAGTAAATAAGGCCTTGCGCTTCAGAGCTACACCTCATTTGTCTCATAGCAGCCTCTGTAGCTCTTATAGAACTTGATCATTCATCTCATCTCCCGTTGAGGCTGCTGTCCGAATATCATCAAATATGATGTGTCAATGTTGCATAAAACCTTATTTCATTTACTTAACTACTTAAATTACTAAATAACTGAAAAAAAGTCTCTCAGGCATTGCTGTGCTTTTTTTTTAGTATAAAATTGCATCGAAGCATGTTATATCTAGTTTTAGTATTGAACAGCAAACATTGCACAATTGCTAACACACAGTCACAATGACAGTCTGTGGAGAAATGCAATCTTAGTCACAGTGACAAGATTGTACAGTTAATATACTCCAGTCAGATCTCTGAATCTCTCCACACAATATCACCATTTTCACTAGGTAGAATTAAGCTTTACATCTTATGTCAAACTAGGATGAGACGCCGGGACAAGAATTTGATGGTCAAAATATTTAAATGGGCAATAAGTAACGATGGGCGTATATGCCCGGCAAGGCGATGCTCTTTTATTTAAAGATTGTAACACTTGTACTCCACAAAAGGAGTCGTTTCTGTTCATTCATCAGTCTTTGTTCACCTATCTGTCACCTTTGTTCGTCCGTATGTCTGCTTAAGAGTACCGCCTTGATGGGCATATACGCCATCATTACATTGTTGTAGACCTTATGCTTTTTAAGTTATTAGCCACAACCACTTGCAAAAGGCAAGGTTAAGTTTCAGGTTAAACCTTTTTCAAAGGAAAATAATTCATAAAATATGAATCAGAGAGTTATGGACCTTTATCAGATGCATTCACTGGATCATGCTGAAGATGTGTACAGTTTTACTGTTGCAGACCATATGCTTTGGAAGTTATAAACCACAATCAGTTGTCAGCTTAAAGTTACCAGACAGACAGAATACATAAAACGACATTACGGGCGTATAAAAAGTTATAATTTATATCCGTTACATACCATGTAAACTTTTTCCTAGCTTTTTCTTGCCCAGGCTTTTTCCTTTCTCTCATTCTTGGGTCTCGTGTCAGTAATCCAGCTATAAAATTGTCAGAATTTATGTTTTACAACATTTAAATCTCTCATGTGTTGACAAAAATATAAGGTCAGGGTCTGTTTTCATAGAGCTTCTTAGCAATATCTGAAGTCAAATTAACCTCAATTTTATAACACAGTTTTCTATCGTTTTAAGACATTATATTTTTAATAATGCTATGGATTAATAAAACCCACAGCTAAAGATTTACCTTAAAATATATGCTTTGTAGTGTCGCTGAGAGGTTAATAAGGGTATTTGAAAATATGTTAAAATCTTAAATTTTGACTCTAAAGGGGGGGTACATCAGGATTTTTCTAGAAATATCTTAAATTCTAAAAATGTTTCAGTTCATGATAAAGCACTTATATCAATCTAAATATGATGTTCGAACCGTATTGTTAAGGTTTAAACCATATAGCTAGGACGGAATCGAACGTAAAATGCTGAAATTAACCCTTGTGCATAACCTAGGATAGCATGTATAACTGTGCAGAATCAATTTCGTTGCATATAAGGGATCATTTTTAGGCTCATTCATTATGTTTAGGCTCTTCAGAATAGCAAATGTCATTATTAGTCAAGACATATAGACCCCTTTGAAAAGCCTGATGCATTTCCTTTAATAAGTAATATTTTCTACCTAAGTTGCTTTATGAATACGGACCTAGCAGTATAATATTTACGATTCTTATATATCTATCCTGTCCACCACCATCACAATGACACAGTGTAATAAACACAACTGGTCACCACCATCACAATGACACAGTGTAACAAACACAACTGTCCACCACCATCACAATGACGCAGTGTAATAAACACAACTGTTCATCACCATCACAATGACACGGTGTAATAAACACAGTCCACCACCATCACAATGACACGGTGTAATAAACACAACTGTCCACCGCCATCACAATGACACAGTGTAATAAACACAACTGTCCACCACCATCACAATGACACGGTGTAATAAACACAACTGTCCACCGCCATCACAATGACACAGTGTTATAAACACAACTGTCCACCACCATCACAATGACACAGTGCAATAAACACAACTGTCCACCACCATCACAATGACACAGTGCAATAAACACAACTGTCCACCACTATCACAATGACACAGTGTAACAAACACAACTGTCCACCACCATCACAATGACACAGTGTAATAAACACAACTGTCAACCACCATCACAATGACACGGTGTAATAAACACAGTCCACCACCATCACAATGACACAGTGTAATAAACACAACTGTCCACCGCCATCACAATGACACAGTGTTATAAACACAACTGTCCACCACCATCACAATGATACAGTGCAATAAACACAACTGTCCACCACCATCACAATGACACAGTGCAATAAACACAACTGTCCACCACCATCACAATGACACAGTGTAACAAACACAACTGTCCACCACCATCACAATGACACAGTGTAATAAACACAACTGTCCACCACCATCACAATGACACAGTGTAATAAACACAACTGTCCACCGCCATCACAATGACACAGTGATATAAACACAACTGTCCACCACCATCACAATGACACAGTGTAATAAACACAAATTCTATTATTGAACTCTTGAGTTCCAGGTCATGTTTTAATCACGTTTAAACACAGCCATGATTAAAATACTACCTATACAGGCCACCACAGTGACATGCTGAAATAACACAAAATCGAGGCTATTCTATTACTTTGGATTTCCAGGTCATGTTTTAATCTAGCTATGTTTTAAAACGCATTCTGCTGTATGTTTGCAATGCCACAAGCTTCCTGTCATCCGCACCTATATGTTTCAATCCACCGTATAAAAGAAAGATGTTTGCCTACACTCCTGTAATAATGTGTTTCATGTATGTTTTGTATAACCACTAGCAGTGACTTCAGATATTATTGCAGTAATTTTGACTCTAATACATTTATTAAATTACCTATACGCAGTCTTTGGCTCATCTCCCTGGACACAAATGATACGAGGGCCCTGGAAATGGCAAGTCGTACTGCCCCAGCCTGGGCACTGGACCCCATCCCTACCACACTGGCCTGCACGTCATACTTGTCCATTATTTCACACAACTGGAGGGGCCACAGGACAGCCTGTCTGTAAGGTATAATGATATTGGGGGTTAGGGGTCATTTCCATACAGGTAAAGATTTATCTACAGATATTGCAAGATGGAGGGGCCACAGGACAACCTGTCTACAGAGTATAATGATATATTCATTATTAGGGGTTAGGGGTCAATCCATACAGGTAAAGATTTATCTACAGATATTGCAAGATGGAGGGGCCACAGGACAACCTGTCTACGGAGTATAATGATATATTCATTATTGGGGGTTTAGGGGTCATTCCATACAGGTAAAAAATATAAAAAGATTGGACAGGGAAAGTAGCATTCAAGGACAGTCAACCACAAAACACAGAAACAAACACACACAGACAAATAAGAAGGCAAAAGTAATATTAAATGCAAATGACATCACAAACACAAAAGGGTTGACAATAGAGCTACAGCCTTGGAACGGTCAGTGGCAAAGTAGGCCACTGGGGGTTTAAACCGGTTTTAGGGTGTATCAAACCTCACACTTACCCTGCTGTCATCCCATTAAAACAGGACAATGTAAATAAAGAAATACCCGCCATGATAAAGATTTATCTACAGATATTGCAACATGGAGTGGCCACAGGACAGCCTGTCTAAAGAGTATAATGATATATTCATTATTGGGGGTTAGGGGTCATTCCATACATGTAAAGATTTATCTACCGATATTGCAACATTGAGGGGCCACAGGACAGCCTGTCTACGGAGTATAATGATATATTCATTATTAGGGGTTAGGGTACTGGTTAAGATTTATCTACTGATATTGCAACACGTGATCATGGAGACTATGTGAAGGTATGCTATGGTACAGTGTGAGCACAAAAATTAATAAAATATTGCTTAAAATCAAGTGACGGTGAGATAAACCAGACGGGTGTTCCACGGAACACGTGTTGCCTGTCAGCGCTTTGTCAGTATAACAAGGTTTTCTGGACCCAGATGAATGACCTTGACAAACTGGCCTATGTTTTCGTGAAGAAAAATATAACCCACATAATGACCTTCGGTGTGACCTTGACCTTTATATTTTAGTATGGCCATGTCGATGTTGTCATGATAAGTATATACTGAAAGTTTGATGCAGAAAATTCAAGAAATGAGAAAGTTATAGCCAACGTTAAATTTTTGTGTAGAAAAAAATGCGTATTTAACCCATATAATGACCTTCAGAGTGACCCTGACCTTTATATTTTAGTATGGTCATGTCGACATTGTCATGATGAGTATATACTGAAAGTCTGATGAAGAATTATCAAGAAATGAGAATTTTACCCATATAATGACCTTCAGTTTGACCTTGACCTTTATATTTTAGTATGGTCATGTCGATGTTGTCATGATTAGTATATATTGAAAGTTGATGAAGAAATATCACGATATGAGAAAGTTATATAAAACTATGGCCATATGTAACACTGACAAACTACCAGTATG
Organism: Cyrtodaria siliqua; assembly: GCA_037043455.1. Lineage (NCBI taxonomy): Eukaryota > Metazoa > Mollusca > Bivalvia > Adapedonta > Hiatellidae > Cyrtodaria > Cyrtodaria siliqua. Next base: position 360,081 of record JAWPHD010000484.1, read on the forward strand.
AATCAGCCCAATGCTGGTATGATTGGAATGTAAAACAGTGAGAGGGAATGAAAGAATGTAATAAACAGCAGAAGTGTAGAATTGTCGATATCCGAGAGGTAGGGAATAATGTGGTTTTCATAATTTTTGCGCTAATATCAGTGTTCAACCTGGAGGGCAACATCAGCGACAAAGTCGCTTTTTCCTCCGTGACTTCGCTTTTTTTTTAGCCGACGGCGAAGTTTGTCGCCTTCATATTGACCACTTCGCTTTTTTCCCGCCCTCAAGCGAAGTGTAACAAGTCCTTTAATTGACATGTTGTTTATGTCTCAGGACAGCCGTAGACATCTCTGGAAAGGGATTATGCTAATTGCTTTGATCGATCACAGCAGAAACCCCGCGGGGAGCATATTTCCTACAACTATGATATCCCCTGAGGCAATTTTCGCACCTCGCCATTTTTTGTTTACAAATTAGATTGTACAGGGAATACACACGCCGTATCCAATGAGATTGCGTATAACTGAACAATTGACCAATCGTAGGTTCCGTTACAGTTAGACAAGTGTGTGTTGAAAATGTGATCGAAACGAAACAACAATCTGAAGTTAATTGACCTGAGGTGATTAAATGATACCACCGAATAATGATTACAGTTGTGTTTTCTTAATTGTTTGATAAAACGGACCTTTTGGCATTCCAAACAAACAAATGCATGAAAAAGAGTTAATAATAGATCTATTGAATTTTCGGCAATATTTTACTTCCGGAAAAATGCGGTGTCATAATAGTTCGGATAGGTACATAGGTTTGGATGGAGGAAAAACATTTTTTTTATTAAATATTGTTTTTAGCTAATACAAATTGGGAAACAAAACACATAAATTGTTCTTATAGGTCTTAATGAGGAATAAGCCTTTTAGGAAGAAGTTTGAGAATCATATTTACACCCTTCATAGAACTCCATACAAATCGATAGAAATATGAATAAATAAAGATACATGCAATATATTTATATTAATTCTTCTCTCAGTTCTTCCTTTTATAGTTACAGTATAATAAGTAAAGAGTGCCTGTGAGTGTGAATAAAATTAATAAACACATTTAATTTGAAACAGCTAGCATGCTCTTAAATAATCAAAAGGTTATAACCAATAGGGTGTATACATGTATATCAGTTTAATAATAATTAAAAATAACCGATTGCGCGCTTAATTTAAAAGATTGTGTCTTCCTCACTTCTCCCTATTTTTTGGTCACTTCTCTCTATTTTCTTTGGAGGGAGAAGTCACTTCTCCCTAAAATCCAGGCCTAGTTTGAACCCTGAAATATATGATTACTGAGTAACCAATCCACAAATGCACCACCTCACACTATTATCTTATATACAGACAGTTAGTTACGTCTACATAAATACATTTAGTTTAACTATTTGCTTGTAGACAGACAGTTTGTTACTAGACAATTAGTTATTAGATAGTTACCTGTGCAGCAAATCTTCGAAGTATGTGATATCCTGCCCATTAATTGTAAACAACCCTGAGCCTTTACTTCTCACTGTCACCTCTGCCTTGATCGTTTTTCTTTCCCCTGAATAAAAGCATTATATATAAGACTAATGTATAATACAAAACAATTCACCAGTACTATTAATTCCCTGTATGCATTTAGAGACTTCTCTTTGATTTCCTTTCTTGTTCAACTTTTACTTCACTTTTAAACAAGCAAATTCATCCATAGTATGGTCATATAGTTAAATGTCAAATTGACGGACTGTTTTACGAGTTGCTTCACTGGCCTCAAATGTTGTACTCGACATACCATCTATACACATATCAAGTTTCATACCATTTTCTCAAGCCGTTAGAAACACAATAATGCATGACCTTAAACTTAAGACCCCAAGTTTGGCTATTAAAAATTATTAACTACAAAGAAGTTTTTTGAACAAAACACAAAAGTTTCAGGACTTTGATCCCTGACCTTCAAAAAAAGTATCATTAACTTGGTGTGCAGTGCAACTCACTCGACTGATCATTCGTACACAAATTCATTTTATCCTATTATCTCAAACCATTTAAGAAGTTATAGAACAGACATAATGCACTTCTCTGACCCTTGACCTTGAACATATGCCCTAAATTGTTTGTGCGATCTATTCGCATACACACACATATCAAGTTTTACTTCATTATCGGATCAGGAACGTTTAAGAAATCATAAACTGGGCTCAAATATTTGACTCAATCAGGTGAACTGACTTATAAAACATGCATCAATTTTGCTCATTGTCATTCTCAGCCAATTATTTATTAAAACAAATCCAAAATCATTAAATTAATTTACTTAAATTATGTCCAATTTTGCTAATGTGGTACTCATCTGAATCCGACTAACGGAAATAACCTCATAATGGATTATGGTTACAATTATATAATTTGCAAAGGAGATTATAAGCAGCATTTAAACAAATAATTTATGAAAATTTGAAAAACACTATTCCGATTCATTAAAGGGGTTGTTGCACTAGCTTCATTGAAAAGGGCTTTAAAAACTATGGAAAAAGCTGAAATAATTATCAAAATATCATAATAAATACAGGTGATATGCTCTTTTAAAAATGTGCAAAAATTCTCAAATGGCGGTAGCCATCTTGGATTGATGACATCATCGCGCCTTTTTACCATTTATTGCATACTGACAGATATCATTTAAAACAAAGAATATCACTGCAAATACATGTAAATCGTAAAAAGAGCATATACATATAAATGGTTTACTTTGTATTTATAATTTAATACATTTAATCACTATTTATTAATGATGTCATCATTCAAAGATGGCTGCCTTCATTGGAGTCTTTTTGCACAATGCTATTTATCAGTATGCAATAAATGGTAAAAAGGCGCGATGATGTCATCAATCAAAGATGGCTGCCTCCATTTGAGAATTTGTGCAAATTTTTAAAAGAGCATATCTCCTGTATTTATTATGATATTTTGATAATTATTTCAGCTTTTTCCATAGTTGTTAAAGCCGTTTTAAATGAAGCTAGTTCAAAAGGGCATATCTTCTATATTGTTTAAGGTATTTTGATAATTTTTTCAGCTTTTTCCACAGATTTTAAAGACCTTTTAAATGAAACTAGTACCAGAATAGTGCAACATTCTCTTTAACTGGAGAATGTAATTCCTTAAGTTATATGACATAAGAAACCTGTTACAGGTTTCATTTAATATTGATTTTTTTAATTATGCCCAAAACTTACCTTTTGCTGTCACAAAATGTCTCCCTTCCTCATCAATAGATGGCTGAAACACAAAAGTATAAAAGCAGTCACAGAGAGCAAGATTCCCCACAGCTGATTTAAAGAGAGTAGATCAGGCTCTGTGGCTAAATTTATTTTAAAAACTAGATGGGTGTTTCGCAGAACATGTGTGTCGCCTGTCAGCGCTTTGTCAGTATAACAAGGTTTTTTGGACCCAGATAAATGACCTTGACAAACTGGCCTGACTAAGTTTTCGTGAAGAAAAAAATGAGTATTTAACCCATACAATGACCTTCAGTGTACCCTTGACCTTTATATTTTAGTATGGCAATGTCAATGTTGTCATGGCAAGTGTATACTGAAAGATTGAAGAAATAAAAAGAATTGAGAAAGTTATAGCCAACTTTAAGTTTTCGTGAAGAAAAAAAAAAGAGTATTTAACCCATATAATGACCTTTATATTTTAGTATGGTCATGTCGATGTTGTCATGATGAGTATATATTGAAAGTTTGATGAAGAAATATCAAGAAATGAGAGTTATAGGCAACGTTAAGTTTTCATGAAGAAAAAAATGTGTATTTAACCCATATAATGACCTTCGGTGTGACCTTAACCTTTATATTTTAGTATGGTCGTGTCGGTGTTGTCATGATGAGTATATATTGAAAGTCTGATGAAGAAATATCACGAAATGAGAAAGTTATAGGCAGCGTTAAGTTTTCAAGAAGAAAAAAATGTGTATTTAACCCATATAATGACCTTCAGTGTGACCAAGACCTTCCTATTTTAGTATGGTCATGTCGATGTTGTCATGATGAGTACATATTGAAAGTTTGATGAAGAAATATGAAGAAATGAGAAAGTTACAGCCAACGTTAAGTTTTCGTGACGGACTGACGGACGACAAAGTGAATCTTATGTATCGCATTTTTCTTCAAAAAGGTGACACAAAAATGCTATTTAATTATCAATTTAAAACGTAAAATGATTCTAAGATAGAGATGGAACATTAACAGTTTCTTATAATAAAGTGCAATAATTAATAATTATAAATTACAATATGTTGTGTAAGTCCTACAGAAATTCCAAAGTTATAAATAGTCGTTGCGCGAAGCAAATAATTGATATCTACATATGACGCTAGCTTTGTAATACACTGAGCTTTATTTTACCGTCAAGATTAAAATAGCTGGTGCCTAACTATAGTATACAGTTATCACATGTGTGTTTGGGGAACAGTCAAAACTGTTTTCCCGAGGTGGAGGGGATGGCAGTGTGAACTGTTTCCCGAGGCCGATAAGCTCAATTTTGACTGTTCCCCAAACACACATGTGATAACTGTTTTATTACCTGATTAATGTTACTGTACGAAACAGTGAAAATGAAAATTTGTTTTATAATGGGAACCTATGGTGAAAAAAGCAACATGACGTCACGCAAACGAAATTCCAGCACGTGAGGGAAACAGTCGAAACTAAAGCCCGGTAACAGTTCGTTTTCACCGGGAACAGTCGATTCCTTAGTGAATTAGCAAGAAATGACGATATAGCATTTATAAAGGAGATCAGTAGAGCTAAAAATTATCGGCAAGGATCAACAACATGTCATGCTGATCATTTTAGAAAAATCCCCATATTATTATCACTTATAGTTTTCAAGAAGTAGTCGCTACAAATTTGTTTTTTTTAAATCTATTTTTAGCTTTGGTGGCCATCTTGGATTTCACATCAACGTGAATTTTTGCTAGGATCAACTAGACATCATGGGTAACATTCCTGTAAAGTTTCATGAAAATCCATCCAGTAATTTTAGAGAAGTAGTCGCTACAAAAAAAGTTTACGGACGGCCGGAAGCCGCACCACGGCATAAGCTCTGCTGATCTCTGATCAGTAGAGCTAAAAAGAAACCATGCTCAAAGAAAACAGTTAAAAGGACTTAGCATCAATAAACTATCTCAGTTACACATACAAATTGGCTCATTCATTCATTTTACAATTTAGTTATAAATAATATTTCTGTGTGCTTTAGAAGTATTTTATACATTTATCACAAACTGCCTCCTTGGGAGAATAAGGGGCCATGTGCCTTCTGATTTCATATGCACACTGCACCTTATTCCCCTAAAGAGAAGAACTATTTTTCTCCTAATATATCTCTCACCTCTACGGCATTGTCTGTCACTGATTTATCTTGAATGGGTATTCTATATTTGAATATGGTCTCCTTTTCTCGGAATGACAGAGGTTGTTCTATGATACGCTCCACTAACAACAAAAAACGCTTGTACTAAAACAAAACACAAAATGTACATTAACAGCATGAACCGCTTGTAAGGAAACAAACTAAAAATTGTACATTAACAACACAAACCGTGTGTACTGAAACAAAAAACAAAGTGTACTGTTATCACAAACGGCTTGTACTGAAACAAAAACACAAATTTTACTATGTGTATTATCACAAACTGCTTGTACTGAAACAAAACACAATCATACTGTTATCACAAACTGTGTGTACTGAAACAAAAATACAAATTTTACTACATGTATTATCACAAACTGCTTGTACTGAAACAAAACACAAATCATACTGTTATCTCAAACTGCTTGTACTGAAACGAAAATACAAATTTTACTACATGTATTATCACAAACTGCTTGTACTGAAACAAAACACAAATCATACTGTTATCTCAAACTGCTTGTACTGAAACGAAAATACAATTTGTACGACATGTATTATCACAAACTGCTTGTACTGAAACAAAACACAAATCATACGGTTATCACAAACTGCTTGTACTGAAACAAAACAATATTGTACTGTTTTCACAAACCACTTTCCAATGAACGATTGACTGAATGGTGTTTAACATCTTTTTCAGCAGGTTTTAGGCTATGTACGATGATTAAGGTGTTTGTGGTGGAGGCAGATCACCCATTCCTGGGTAGAACCAGTACTCCTGCCATCCTGAAGAATCGACACTTTCTCACACGTCGAGCTCCCATTGGGATTCAAATGCCCAGTGGTGAGAGGCGAGACAGTTTCAAATGCAGTGTCTTTATCCTCTTGATGACAGAGGCCATTTGTAATGAAACATAACACCAAGAACAATCAAGATAACAAGTTTGAAGGTGGTGGGTGCAATCCTTTATAGGGTAGAAACGATTTTTAATTATTTGATCAAAGTGACCTTGGAGATCCAAGGTCACTTTGACCCCAAAATCAATAGAGTCATCCTCTGACCAAGGGCAATCAAGTTATTAAATTTGAAGACAGTGGGTGCAATCCTTCATAAGTTATTTAGCGGAAACGAAAGTGTGACGGCGACGACATGGACAGTGACAACGACAGACAAAGTGATATCTGGTCATGAATTCACTGTCCAGGAATATGTGTTACATCCCTAACTTTTTTAATTTTTAGATGGAAAGTTAAAAAAATTAGAATGATTTTTGCTTACATATCACATTTTTACATAATTATATGAGATAAATTAGTGGTTTCTCAATGTGAAAATATGTTTGGGAGTGTCAATTCAGTCTGAATAATACCTAAAAAAAGCCCTGAACATTTGCACTAACAACATGATGGCTTGGTTTTCTTCAGCAATCAGAAAATGAAAACAAAAGCTGTTTGTATTCTGTTTTCAGAATGGATGATATTTTTATATATTACACATGGTAACAAGAGGTCAATGACCTTGAAGCTCTACTGGCAGGTTCTGCTAGATGAAAGCTAGATCAGCATTCCTGTGAAGTTTCATGAAAATCTGTCAAGTAATTTCAGAGTAGTCGTTAGAAGATTTCATATATAACTCTATGTAAACAAAGATGGCCACTGGCAACCATGTTTAATGCTGAATCAAAATAATTTTCAACAAGGACCAACATCATTTCAAACTGATCATTTTAGAAAAAGTCCTATATATATATATATCAATATCACTTATAGTTTTCAAGAAGTAGTCGCTACAAATTTGTTTTTTAAAAATTTAATTTTAGCCATGGTGGCCATATTGAATTTCGGGCCGACTTGAAATTTTGTTAGAATTTACTATATAACTCTGTAAACAAAGATGGCCACTGCCAGCCATGTTTAATGTCAAATCAAAATGATTTTTAACAAGGATCAACATCATGTTATGCTGATCATTTTAGAAGATGTCTCATATCAATATCACTTATAGTTTTCAAGAAGTAGTCGCTAAAATCTTGTCTTAAAAAAAACTATTTTTAGCTGTGGCGGCCATCTTGTATTTCCGGCCGACCTGAAACTAAGCAATATTCCAGTGAAGTTTCATGAAAATCCGTCAAGTAGTTTCAGAGGAGTAGTCGCTACAAGTTTTTACTACATAACTCTATGTTAACAAAGATGGCCCCTGGCAGCCATGTTTAATATAGAATCAAAATGATTTTCGACAAGGACCAACATCATGCCATGCTAATCAGTTTATAAAAAGTCCCATATCAAAATGACAGTTTTCAAAAAGTAGCCGCTACAAACTTGTTTTTCAAAAATCTATTTTTAACCGTGGCGGCCATCTTGAATTTTCGGCGGACCTGAAATTTTGCTAGGACCAACTAGACATCAAGGGCAACATTCCTTTGAAGTTTCATGAAAATCCGTCACGTGGATTCAGAGAAGTAGTCGCTACAATTTTTTACTATATAACTCAATGTAAACAAAGATGGTCGCTGGCAGCCATGTTTAACGTCAAATCAAAACGATTTTCGACAAGAACCAACATCATATCATGCTGATAATTTCAGAAAAAGTCCCGTATCAATATCACTTATATTTTTCAAGAAGAAGTCGCTTCAAACTCGTTTTTTAAAAAAAATTTTTTTAGCCATGGCGGCCATCTTGAATTTCCGGCCGACCTGATATTTTGCTAGGATCAATCAGACATCAAGAGCAACATTCCTGTAAGTTTCATGAAAATGCGTCAAGTAGTTTCACAGGAGTAGTCGCCGCAAAAAAAAGTTTACGGACGGACGACGGACACCGCACCACGGCATAAGCTCTGCTGATCAGTAGAGCCAAAAATGAACTGTTTTGCGTTTTTGATGCAGTAATCATCTTTAGAAAAAATAATTTGGAGCGTAACATTCCAGGTCCAGTGAGTTATGCCTACTGTGAGTTTTAGAAGACAGATTGTATGCATAAAGCTAAACAACATATACACACTTTTAATGGTGGGAATGAATTTTAACATACATTGACAACACAAGGAACATTCAATAACAATTTTGTTCGTCATTTATGGTGTTAAACATTTTCAATTACGCCCCGAACTTTCGTGGTTATAATGCTTTGCGGCAGATCGTGTAAAATGGACTCGTTGGTCGTAACCTAGATTCAAAATTTGATATAAAAAGTATGGTATGAATGTTATATACAAACTTTGCATGACACTGCTGTCTGCATTATCACTACGTAATTGAAAATTAACTTGTTTGCAACAGATCAGAGTAGCGATTGCTAAAAAAAGTAATTATTTTAGTTTTCCCTGGATTACAAATCCTGGTTGAAGGTGAAATCTCCAATTTTTCATGTCCCTTGTAACATCCATGACACACAAACTTAAAATTTGGTTATAATTATTGTTGCTTGAAACTTGAGTTTATTGAACCATGCCAGTTGTTGTTTTTTCAAAAAAAGGACAGATATAAGTTATTGATAGAATACTTACTAATTCTGTGCAATGAAAATGAAAGCTTAAATTATATGTGGTGTAACACGGAATATGTTATCTGTTTTGGGTCCAGTTACACACGTTTACTTTTCATATCATATTAATGTGAATTTCAATATTTTGATTCATGAAAAGCTTGCAGAAGAAACTTAATGGAAATTAAATTAATATTTGAAGCTTTAAAGCCGCTTTTTTGAAGTATTTACCTGTATTATATAAATATATATTTGTCATTGGTGTCCAGAGTTACGTCTTAAAATTCATGAAATTATATTTGTCTTTTTAGGGCTTTCCCATTGCAATATTATCTTGCCCTTTTACTATAATACAGCTGACTAGGTCCCTTATCATTTACTACTGATAACATTAAATCAATATTTAAAAGTTGGACACCAAGAGATTGTGGGTGTAACACATATTCCTGGACAGCAAATTCATTCCCATCTAAGCGTCTGCCATATTACGCAGGCAGCACCATAAAATTAAACTGAGAGAAAGTGAGTCAAAGTATTACTCTGACATTATAATTTCCAGTAATCTTCACCCAGCTTTTAGTGGAATTGTTCTAAAAAACAAGACACCCAAGACCTAAAAACAGAAAGTCAACTGCTTTTATTCAGGATAACAAAATCTGACTGTATCATTGACAGATACAATAATACTTACATCATGTTCATCAACATTCTCTCCCTTGAACTGTTTTTCAAACTGTGATAATGGAAGCCATATTGTATCAAACTGCTGTCTGTAATGAAAAATGACCCACCTGCATGTGTTCCTTCACCTTTTTACAAGCAAAACAAGAGGTCAATGACCTTGAAGCTCTACTGATTGATTTTGATTTCAGGAAGTAGTCGCTACAGACTTGTTTTTTGAAAATCTATTTTTAACCGTGGCGGCCATCTTGAATTTCCGGCCGACCTGAAATTTTGCTAAGATCAATAAGACATTAAGAGCAACATTCCTGTGAAGTTTCATGAAAATCCTTCAGGTAGTTTCAAAGAAGTAGTCGCTACAAGTTTTCATTATATAACTCTATGTAAACAAAGCAGCCATGTTTAAGGTCAAATCAAAACGATTTTCGACAAGGACCAACATCATGTCATACTGATCATTTTAGAAAAAGTCCCATATCAATATCTCTTATTGTTTTGAAGAAGTAGTCGCTACAAACTTATTTATTTTAAATCTATTTTTAGCTGTGGCGGCCATCTTGAATTTCCGGCCGACCTGAAATTTTTCTAGGATCAACTAGACATCAAGAGCAACATTCCTGTGAAGTTTCATGAACATCCGTCAAGTAGTTTCAGAGGAGTAGTCGCTACAAGTTTTTACTATATAACTCTATGTAACCAAAGATGGCCACTGGCAGCCATGTTTAACATCGAATCAAAATAATTTTCCACAAGGATCTACATCATATCATGCTGATCATTTTAGAAAAAGTCCCATATCAATATCACTTATAGTTTTCAAGAAGTAGTCGCTACAAACTTATTTTTTAAAAATCTATTTTTAGCTGTGACGGCCATCTTGAATTTCCGGCCGACCTGAAATTTTTCTAGGATCAATTAGACATCAAGAGCAACATTCCTGTAAAGTTTCATGACAATCCGCCAAGTAGTTTCAGAGGAGTAGTCGCTACAAGTTTTTACTATATAACTCTTTGTAAACAAAGATGGCCTCTGGCAGCCATGTTTAACGTTGAATCAAAACGATTTTTGACTAGGATCAACATCATGTAATGCTGATCATTTTAGAAAAAGTCCCATATCAATATCACTTATAGTTTTCAAGAAGTAGTCGCTACAAACTTATTTTTTAAAAATCTATTTTTAGCTGTGACGGCCATCTTGAATTTCCGGCCGACCTGAAATTTTTCTAGGATCAATTAGACATCAAGAGCAACATTCCTGAAAAGTTTCATGACAATCCGCGAAGTAGTTTCAGAGAAGTAGTCGCTACAAGTTTTTACTATATAACTCTATGTAAACAAAGATGGCCACTGGCAGCCATGTTTAACGTTGAATCAAAAAGATTTTTGACTAGGATCAACATCATGTCATGCTGATCATTTTAGAAAAAGTCCCATATCAATATCACTTATAGTTTTCAAGAAGAAGTCGCTACAAACTTGTATTTTAAAACTCTATTTTTAGCTTTGGCGGCCATCTTGGATTTCACATCAACATGAATTTTTGCTAGGATCAACTAGACTTTATGGGCAACATTTCTGTAAAGTTTCATGAATATCCATCCAGTAGTTTCAGCTGTGAAGTCGCTACAAATAAAAGTTTACGGACAGACGGACGACGGACGCCGCACCACGGCATAAGCTCTGCTGATCTCTGATCAGTAGAGCTAATAAAAATGTGTATAATTTGAGGTGTATTCATTGCATGTTGAGGAGAAGCACTGCAGGTCATGCAGCTATATTTGTCTGAATAGTGTAAAACTACAGGACATGCATACATTTGTCTGTGTAAAGTAGAACTGTCTGTGTAAAGTAGAACCACAGGCCATGCAGACTTTTGTCTGTGTAAAGTAAACTGTCTGTGTAAAGTAGAACCACAGGCCATGCAGACTTTTGTCTGTGTAAAGTAGAACCACAGGCCATACAGACATTTGTCTGTGTAGAATAGCACCGCAGGCCATGCAGACATCTGTCTGTGTAAAGTAGCATTACAGGCCATGCAGACTTTTGTCTGCGTAAAGTAGAACCACAGGCAATACAGACATTTGTCTGTGTAGAGTAGCACCGCAGGCCATGCAGACACATGTCTGTGTAAAGTAGCATTACAGGCCATGCAGACATTTGTCTGTGTACAGTAGCACTACAGGCCATTCAAACATTTGTCTGTGTACAGTAGCAGCACAGGCCATACAGACATTTGTCTGGGTACAGTAGCACAACAGGCCATACAGACATTTGTCTGGGTAGAGTAGCATTACAGGCCATGCAGACATTTGTCTGTGTACAGTAGCAGCACAGGCCATACAGACATTTGTCTGGGTACAGTAGCACAACAGGCCATACAGACATTTGTCTGGGTAGAGTAGCATTACAGGCCATACTGACATTTGTCTGGGTAGAGTAGCATTACAGGCCATGCAGACATTTGTCTGTGTAGAGTAGCATTACAGGCCATGCAGACATTTGTCTGTGTAGAGTAGCATTACAGGCCATGCAGACATTTGTCTGTGTAGAGTAGCATTACAGGCCATACAGACATTTGTCTGGGTAGAGTAGCATTACAGGCCATGCAGACATTTGTCTGGGTAGAGTAGCATTACAGGCCATGCAGACATTTGTCTGTGTAGAGTAGCATTACAGGCCATGCAGACATTTGTCTGTGTAGAGTAGCATTACAGGCCATACAGACATTTGTCTGGGTAGAGTAGCATTACAGGCCATGCAGACATTTGTCTGTGTAGAGTAGCATTACAGGCCATACTGACATTTGTCTGGGTAGAGTAGCATTACAGGCCATGCAGACATTTGTCTGTGTAGAGTAGCATTACAGGCCATGCAGACATTTGTCTGTGTAGAGTAGCATTACAGGCCATACAGACATTTGTCTGGGTAGAGTAGCATTACAGGCCATGCAGACATTTGTCTGTGTAGAGTAGCATTACAGGCCATGCAGACATTTGTCTGGGTAGAGTAGCATTACAGGCCATGCAGACATTTGTCTGTGTAGAGTAGCATTACAGGCCATGCAGACATTTGTCTGGGTAGAGTAGCATTACAGGCCATGCAGACATTTGTCTGTGTAGAGTAGCATTACAGGCCATACAGACATTTGTCTGGGTAGAGTAGCATTACAGGCCATGCAGACATTTGTCTGTGTAGAGTGGCACTACAGGCCATTCAAACATTTGTCTGTGTAGAGTAGCAGCACAGACCATACAGACATTTGTCTGCATAAAGTAGCATTAGAGGCCATGCAGACATTTGTCTGTGTAGAGTAGCATTACAGGCCATGCAGACATTTGTCTGTGTAGAGTAGCATTACAGGCCATACAGACATGTGTCTGGGTAGAGTAGCATTACAGGCCATGCAGACATTTGTCTGTGTAGAGTAGCATTACAGGCCATACAGACATTTGTCTGGGTAGAGTAGCATTACAGGCCATGCAGACATTTGTCTGTGTAGAGTAGCATTACAGGCCATGCAGACATTTGTCTGTGTAGAGTAGCATTACAGGCCATACAGACATTTGTCTGGGTAGAGTAGCATTACAGGCCATGCAGACATTTGTCTGTGTAGAGTAGCATTACAGGCCATACAGACATTTGTCTGGGTAGAGTAGCATTACAGGCCATGCAGACATTTGTCTGTGTAGAGTAGCATTACAGGCCATACAGACATTTGTCTGGGTAGAGTAGCATTACAGGCCATGCAGACATTTGTCTGTGTAGAGTAGCATTACAGGCCATACAGACATTTGTCTGGGTAGAGTAGCATTACAGGCCATGCAGACATTTGTCTGTGTAGAGTGGCACTACAGGCCATTCAAACATTTGTCTGTGTAGAGTAGCAGCACAGACCATACAGACATTTGTCTGCATAAAGTAGCATTACAGGCCATGCAGACATTTGTCTGTGTACAGTAGCACCACACGCCATACTGACATCTGTCTGTGTAGAGTAGCACTGCAAGCGTGCGTGCGTGTTTCTAAGGATTATAGTCCGTCCGCCTACGACAGGCGTCCTACCCGACGATTATAGGCACAAATGAGTCTGGAGTTTGTGTGTGATGTGATGATATGTCTACTTGAAGCAGCAAACTCAATGGTTTCTTTATAGTGCTGCCACACTGGAATACCACGCCATGATACCCCACAGTCACATTATTCTGACACTGGTCAATCAGTCGTAGCACTACCCATTATTTGCTCGTCAGGTAAGGGTTACAAGTGACTATTCCATTTTTAAAGTCTTTGGTATGACGAGGTCAGGGGACTCGAACCCACGACCTCCCAAATGCAAGGCAGATGCTCCAACGACTACACCACTATGCTTCGGGGCACTGCAGGCCATGCAGACATTTGTCTCCGTACAGTAGCACCACAGGCCATGCAGACATCTGTCTGTGTAGTACCATTACAGGCCATGCAGGCATTTGTCTGTGTACAGTAGCACTACAGTACAGTAGCACTACAGGCCATTTAGGACATAATTTTGTCTGTGTAGAGTAGAATCACAGGCCATGTCGACATTTGTCTGAGTAGAATAGCACTGCAGGCCATTTAGACGTTTGTCTTTGTAGATATGCCACAGGCCATGCAGACATTCGTCTGTGTAGAGTAGCACCACAGGCCATACAGACATTTGTCTGTGTAGAGTAGCACCTCAGGTCATGCAGACATCAGTCTGTCTGTGTAAAGTAGCATTACAGGCCATGCAGACATTTGTCTGTGTACAGTAGTAGCACCACAGGCCATTCAGACATTTGTCAGTGTACAGTAGCACCACAGGCCATTTGGACATAATTTTGTCTGTGTAGAGTAGAACCACATGCCATACAGACATTTGTCTCAGTGTTCCCACTGACTTTTTCATTTGGGGGTACATGTACCCCCTACTGTTAAATTTTGGGGGTACACTACAAATTTAGGGGGTACACTATGATTTTTTAAGATTTTTAAACCTTTCAACATACTTTATTTGATACTGAAGGCATTACAATACACAGCACAGTGTAATATTCAAGTTGACAACAGTTACAGTAAATCATTTTTATGAAAATCCAATACCAGTCAACACCTTTGCGTATCTATAAATAATACACGAGAGAGACAAAACACGATTTGAATTAATTATTTGATCTTCATTTATTCTATTATTAAGTTTTTATTTTAATATTAAATATACTTACTAAATCTGAAAAAGAAATAAGTCAAAACCACCAGAATGAGATGTCGATGTTTTCTCTACTTTCATTTAGGTAGCGCGTGCGCTTTTGACGTCATAACCAATCATCGTGGTATCCACTAGAGGGATAGGGCAATTGACGCAATTACTCCGGATAATGTTTTCGTAAACAAAGCGGTTTAGTTTTGTTTTGATTTTTCAAAAAATATTCGGACAAAGTGGACGAGAATTTGGAAATCTACTGACGGTCCTGCTTTCTTTTTATCAGACTTGTATTTTTTCTGTGCGTGCATGCACGTACGAAGTCAGTTTTCTGTGCGTGATTTTTTGTTTTCATGCGTGATTCACGCACATATGTGCGTGAATGGGAACACTGTTGTCTGTGTAGAGTAGCTCCGCAGGCCATGCAGACATCTATCTGTGTAGAGTAGCACTGCAGGCCATGTAGACACTTGTCTGTGTAGCTACGCCACATGCCATGCAGACATTCGTCTGTGTAGAGTAGCACCACAGGCCATACAGACATTTGTCTGTGTAGAGTAGCACCGCAGGCCATGCATGCAGACATCTGTCTTTGTGGAGTAGAACCACATGTCATGCAGACATTTGTCTGTGTAGAGTAGCACTGCAGGCCATGTAAACACTTGTCTTTGTAGCTATGCCACAGGCCATTCAGACATTTGTCTGTGTAGCGTAGTACCACAGGCCATACAGATTTTTTTGTCTATGTAGAGTAGCACCGCAGGCCATGCATGCAGACATCTGTGTAGCTACACCACAGGCCATACAGACATGTGTCTGTGTGGAGCAGCACCACATGTCATGTATGCATTTGTCTGTGTAGAATAGCACCGCAGGCCATGCAGACATGTGTCTGTGAAAAGTAACACCACAAATCATGCACACATTTGTCTGTGTGGAGTAGCACCATAGGGCATGCACACATTTGTCTGTGTAGAGTAGCACCACAGGGCATGGAGACATTTGTCTGTTTGGAAAAGCATCACAGGCTATGTAAACATTTGTCTTTGTGGAGTAGCACCACAGGCTATGTAGAGTAAACTTGTCTGTGAAGGGTTATTGCATAAACAAGAATGAGCTGATGGACAACCCATCATCACAATAGCTCACCTGGTCTTTCACCAGTACAGCTTACAACTTCGCTGATTTTTTTTTTTCAAAAACAAAAATTGTTTTCCAAAATTAAGCCAAAAGTCCATACCGATTTGTAATGATTGTTGTGATTTACCAATCAACTGGTACACACAAGTTACCTGTGTATTTTATAAATATTTTGTTTATATGCGAGTTTGTATTTCCACCCTAGCTTTCAAAACGGAAAGAAAGCAAAAACTAGAAGGGTGTAAACGGTGTTCCAACGAACACTTGTGTCGCCTGCCATGTGCGTATTTCAGAAAGGACAATCTCACTATAATGTTTGAAGACAGTGGTGCATGCAATCCTTCCTGAATTATTGAGTTTTTTTAAAGTGTTAAATTTTATAAAAAGGGGCATACCGCGGTATATCTGCACTGGATAATTCATAAGGAAGAACTGTAAAGTTTCATGACCATAGGTCAATATTTTGCCAATGTATGAGCTAGGTTAGGTTGCAGGTTAAAGTTTTATGAAAAGGGGCATACTTCTGCTGAAATGAAAGTCGGAGTTATTGGTCATGGGTAACAACATTCCTTGTGTTAGGAAGGATATGTGTGTAAAGTTTCATGAACCTAGGTCAAAACAGTTTTAAGTTATGGCCAGTTATGAGCTTGGTTAGGTTGCAGATTAAAATTTTATAAAAGGGGACACAACTCTGCCAAAATGAAAGTCAGAGTAAGTGGACATGTGTAACAACATTCCTTGGGTTAAGATGAAGTTTCATGAACATAGTTCAAACACTTTTCAAGTTAAGGCCAAGGTTAGGTTGCATGTTAAAGTGTGACAGACGACAGACGACGGACAAAGTGTTCCCCAAGTGTTTGCCATGCTATGCAGGCGACACAATAAGTGATGCATTTCAAACATTTCATATAGTACAAATCAACAGTACAAATAAAAAAATAAGTCTGTCTTCATAATTAAATTATAACTACTATACACCTTATACATATACACTGTGATTACCTACATTTGATTCTGTTTCAAATACTCCTCTTGTTTAGACAAATCCTCCACCTCGGCAGCCTTCCTCAGACGCTCCAGCTTCCAAGCCAAATCCTGAATCAACAGTTCAATAGTATGTAAGTATTCCAAGGAAATACCTGCATCATCATGTCAATATTATGCAAGTTTTCTAAGAAAACCCCTGAATCAACATGTCAATATTATACAAGTAATCCAAGGAAACCCCTGAATCAACAAGTCAATATTATATAAGTATTCCAAGGAAACCCCTTAATCAACATGTCAATATTATGCAAGTATTCCAAGAAATCCCCTGAACCAACAAGTCAATATTATACAAGTATTCCAAGGAAACCCCTGAATCAACATGTCAATATTATACAGGAAACCCATGAAACAACATGTCAATATTATACAAGTATTCCAAGGAAACCCCTGAATCAACATGTCAATATTATACAGAAAACCCCTGAATCAACATGTCAATATTATACAAGTATTCCAAGGAAACCCCTGAATCAACAAGTCAATATTATATAAGTATTCCAAGGAAACCCCTTAATCAACATGTCAATATTATGCAAGTATTCCAAGAAATCCCCTGAACCAACAAGTCAATATTATACAAGTATTCCAAGGAAACCCCTGAATCAACATGTCAATATTATACAGGAAACCCATGAAACAACATGTCAATATTATACAAGTATTCCAAGGAAACCCCTGAATCAACATGTCAATATTATACAGAAAACCCCTGAATCAACATGTCAATATTATACAAGTATTCCAAGTAAACCCCTGAATCAAAATGTCAATATTATACAAGTATTCCAAGGAAATCCCTGAAACAACATGTCAATATTATGCAAGTATTCCAAGGAAACCCCTCAATCAACATGTCAATATTATACAAGTATTCCGAGGAAACCCTTGATTTAACATGTCAATATTATTTAAGTATTCCAAGGAAACCCCTGAATCAACAAGTCAATATTATACAGGAAACCACTGAAACAACATGTCAATATTATACAAGTATTCCAAGGAAACCCCTGTATCAACATGTCAATATTATACAAGTATTCCAAGGAAACCCCTGAAACAACATGTCAATATTATGCAAGTATTTCAAGGAAACCCCTGAATCAACATGTCAATATTATGCAAGTATTCCAAGGAAACCCCTGAATTAACATGTCAATATTATGTAAGTATTCCAAGGAAACCCCTGAATCAACAAGTCAATACTGGTCAACATTATGCAAGTATTCCAAGGAAATGCCTGCATCAACAGTTCAATATTATGAAAGTATTCCAAGGAAACCCCTGAATCAACATGTCAATATTATACAGGAAACCCCTGAAACAATATGTCAATATTATACAAGTATTCCAAGGAAACCCCTGAAACAACGTCAGTATTATGCAAGTATTCCAAGGAAACCCCTGAATCAACATGTCAATATTATACACGAAACCCCTGAAACAACATGTCAATATTATACAATTATTCCAAAGAAACCCCTGAAACAACATGTCAGTATTATGCAAGTATTCCAAGGAAACCCCCGAATCAACATGTCAATATTATGCAAGTATTCCAAGGAAACCCCTGAATCAACATGTCAATATTATACAGGAAACCCCAAAAACAACATGTCAATATTATACAAGTATTCTAAGGAAACCACTGAATTAACATGTCAATATTATGCAAGTATTCCAAGGAAACCCCTGAATTAACATGTCAATATTATGCAAGTATTCCAAGGAAACCCCCGAATCAACATGTCAATATTATACAAGTTCCAAGGAAACCCCTGAATTAACATGTCAATATTACGTAAGTATTCCAAGGAAATCCCTGAATCAACAAGTCAATATTGGTCAACATTATGCAAGTATTCCAAGGAAATGCCCACATCAACAGTTCAATATTATGAAAGTATTCCAAGGAAACCCCTAAATCAACATGTCAATATTATACAAGTATTTCAAGGAAACCCCTGAAACAAGATGTCAATATTATGCAAGTATTCCAAGGAAACCCCCTGAATCAACATGTCAATATTATGCAAGTATTCCAAGAAACCCCTGATTTAACATGTCAATATTATGCAAGTATTTCAAAGAAATCCCTGAATTAACATGTCAATATTATGCAAGTATTCTAAGAAAACAACTGAATCAACAAGTCAATACTGGTCAATATTATGCAAGTATTTCAAAGAAATCCCTAAATTAACATGTCAATATTATGCAAGTATTCAAAGAAATCCCTGAATCAACATGTCAATATTATGCAAGAATTTCAAGGAAACCCCTGAATCAACAAGTCAATACTGGTCAATATTATGCAAGTATTCCAAGGAAACTCCTGAATCAACATGTCAATATTATGCAAATATTCCAAGGAAACCCCTGAATCAACATGTCAATATTATACAAGTATTCCAAGGAAACCCCTGAATCAACAAGTCAATACTGGTCAATATTATGCAAGTATTCCAAGGAAACCCCTGAATCAACAAGTCAATATTATGCAAGTATTCCAAGGAAACCACTGAATCAACATGTCAATATTATACAAGTAATCCAAGGAAACCGCTGAATCAACATGTCAATATTATACAAGTATTCCAAGGAAACCCTTGAACCAACATGTCAATATTATACAAGTATTCCAAGGAAACCACTGACTCAACATGTCAATATTATGCAAGTATTCCAAGGAAACCCCTGAATCAACACGTCAATATTATGAAAGTATTCCAAGGAAACCCCTGAATCAACAAGTCAATACTGGTCAACATTATGCAAGTATTCCAAGGAAATGCCTGCATCAACAGTTCAATATTATAACAGTTCAATATTATGAAAGTATTCCAAGGAAACTCCTGAATCAACATGTCAATATTATACAGGAAACCCCTGAAACAACATGTCAATATTATACAAGTATTCCAAGGAAACCCCTGATTCAACATGTCAATATTATACAAGTATTCCAAGGAAACCCCTGTAACAACATGTCAATATTATGCAAGTATTCCAAGGAAACACCTGAATCGACATGTCAATAGTATGCAAGTATTCCAAGGAAACACCTGAATTAACATGTCAATATTATGCATGTATTCCAAGGAAACACCTGAATCAACATATCAATATTATACAAGTATTCCAAAGAAACCCCTGAAACAACATGTCAGTACTATGCAAGTATTCCAAGGAAGCCCCTGAATCAACAAGTCAATACTGGTCTACATTATGCAAGTATTTCAAGGAAAAAGCCTGCATCAACAGTTCAATATTATAACAGTTCAATATTATGAAAGTATTCCAAGGAAACCCCTGAATCAGCATGTCAATATTATACAGGAAACCCCTGAAACAACATGTCAATATTATACAAGTATTCCAAGGAAACCCCTGAATCAACATGTCAATATTATACAAGTATTCCAAGGAAACCCCTGAAACAACATGTCAATACTATGCAAGTATTCCAAGGAAACCCCTGAATCAACATGTCAATAGTATGCAAGTATTCAAAGGAAACCCCTGAATTAACATTTCAATATTATGCAAGTATTCCAAGGAAACACCTGAATCAACATGTCAATATTATACAAGTATTCTGAGGAAACCCCTGAATCAACATGTCAATGTTTATGTAAGTATTCCAAGGAAACCATTGAATCAACAAGTCAGTACTGGTCAACATTATGCAAGTATTCCAAGGAAATGCCTGCATCAACAGTTCAATTTTATAACAGTTCAATATAACGAAAGTATTCCAAGGAAACGCCTAAATCAACATGTCAATATTATACAAGTATTCCAAAGAAACCCCTGAAACAACATGTCAGTATTATGCAAGTATTCCAAGGAAGCCCCTGAATCAACAAGTCAATATTATGCAAGTATTCCAAGGAAACCCCTGAATCAACAAGTCAATATTATGCAAGTATTCCAAGGAAACCCCTGAATTAACATGTCAATATTATGCAAGTATTCTAAGAAAACCCCTGAAACAACAAGTCAATACTGGTCAATATTATGCAAGTATTTCAAAGAAATCCCTGAATTAACATGTCAACATTATGCAAGTATTCAAAGAAATCCCTGAATCAACATGTCAATATTATGCAAGTATTCCAAGGAAACCCCTGAAACAACAAGTCAATACTGGTCAATATTATGCAAGTATTCCAAGGAAACCCCTGAATCAACAAGTCAATATTATGCAGGTATTCCAAAGAAACCCCTGAATCAACATGTCAATATTATACAAATATTCCAAGGAAACCACTGAATAAACATGTCAAGTATTCCAAGGAAACCCCTGAATCAACATGTCAATATTATGCAAGTATTCTAAGAAAACCCCTGAATCAACATGTCAATATTATACAAGTATTCCAAGGAAACCCCTGAATCAACAAGTCAATATTATGCAAGTATTCCAAGGAAACCCCTGAATCAACAAGTCAATATTATACAAGTATTCCAAGGAAACCCCTGAATCAACAACATGTCAATATTATGCAAGTATTCCAAGGAAACACCTGAATCAACATGTCAATATTATGCAAGTATTCCAAGGAAACCACTGAATCAACATGTCAATATTATGCAAGTATTCCAAGGAAACCACTGAATCAACATGTCATACTATGCAAGTATTCCAAGGAAACCACTGAATCAACATGTCAATATTATGCAAGTATTCCAAGGAAACCCCTGAATCAACATGTCAATATTATGCAAGTATTCCAAAGAAATCCCTGAATCAACATGTCAATATTATGCAAGTATTCCAAGGAAACCCCTGAATCAACATGTCAATATTATGCAAGTATTCCAAGCAAACCCCTGAATCAACAAGTCAATACTGGTCGATATTATGCAAGTATTCCAAGACAAGAAATCCTTGGATTCACATATCTCGCCTAACGGGGGCTGGACTTAAAAATAAAAGGTCAATGATGCTTAAATGAAAGTTTGTAAACATTTTAGTAATTAAAAACAAGCGAGTTTGCTGAGATGACATTTAAGTGCATTTGTTTAAAAACAAAATGCCATTCTATTAAAAACAAGAGGCCCAAGAGGGCCTTTGGATGCTCTACTGGCTAAAACGGCCTTAGGATGGCCTTAGATCGCTCACCTGGTAATCATGGGCAATATGTCTGCTGTGTCTAGTCTGGCATGGGCATATTTTAATTTGTCCCACTTTCTTCTATGAATGAAATTTCATAAAAATGGGTGGGGGTGTGGGGGGGGAGGGTTTATATCAACATTCTAAACAATTATGGTAAACATCAGATAAAAAACGAAGTAACTACAGATTTAACAAAGGAAAATACAACAAGAGGTCAATGACCTTGAAGCTCTACTGATTGATTTTGATTTCAGGAAGTAGTCGCTACAGACTTTGAAAAATTATTTTTAGCTGTGTCGGCCATCTTGAATTTCAGGCCGACCTGAAATTTTGCTAGGATCAATTAGACATCAAGAGCAACATTCCTGTGAAGTTTCATGAAAATCCGTCAAGTAGTTTCACAGGAATAGTTGCTACAAGTTTTCATTATATAACTCTATGTAAACAAAGATGGCCGCTGACAGCCATGTTTAACGTCGAATCAAAATAATGTTTGACTCTGATAACCATCATGTCATGCTGATCATTTTACAAAAAGTCTCATATCAATATCACTTATAGTTTTCAAGACGTAGTCGCTACAAACTTCTTTTTTAAAAAATCTAATTTTAGCTGTGGCGGCCATCTTGAATTTCTGGCCGATCTGAAATTTTGCTAGGATCAATTAAACATTAAGAGCAACATTCCTGTAAAGTTTCATGAAAATCTGCCAAGTAGTTTCAAAGGATTAGTCGCTACAAGTTTTTACTATATAACTCTATGTAAACAAAGATGGCTGCTGGCAGCCATGTTTAACGTTGAATCAAAACAATTTTTGACAAGGACCAACATCATGTCATGCTGATCATTTTACAAAAAGTCCAATATCAATATCACTTATAGTTTTCAAGTAGTAGTCGCTACAAACTTGTATTTTGAAAATCTATTTTTAGCCGTGGCGGCCATCTTGAATTTCCGGCCGACCTGAAATTTTGCTAGGATCAATTAGACATCAAGAGCAACATTCCTGTGAAGTTTCATGAAAATCCGTCAAGTAGTTTCAGAGGAGTAGTTGCTACAAGTTTTCATTATATAACTCTATGTAAACAAAGATGGCCGCTGGCAGCCATGTTTAACGTCGAATCAAAACGATTTTCGACAAGGACCAACATCATGTCATGCTGATCATTTTAGAAAAAGTCCCATATCAATATCACTTATAGTTTTCATGAAGAAGTCGCTACAAACTTGTTTTTTAAAAACCTATTTTTAGATCTGGTGGCCATCTTGGATTTCACATCAACATGAATTTTTGCTAGGATCAACTAGACTTCATGGGCAACATTTCTGTAAAGTTTCATGAAAATCCATTCTGTAGTTTCAGAGGAGAAGTCGCTACAAAAAAAAGTTTACGGACAGACAGACGGACAGACGGACGACGGACGCCGCACCACGGCATAAGCTCTGCTGATCTCTGATCAGTAGAGCTAAAAATACAATATAGCATTTTTCAAAAAATCAAGGGCCATAACCTGTCGTTACTAACTAGATCTAGCTGTTTTCGAACTTGTCCAAAATTTCATTGATATACCATGCTTTGCACAACTAGACATCATACTGAGGCTTCCTGCCAAATTTTGTAGAAATCCAGAAAGCCGTTTAGGAGGAGTAGTGCCGACAAGAAATTTAAAGTAAAAATGTCAAAGTGCCATAACTCCGTCATAAATCAGCAAACTGGAACAAAAGCTCGATATGCACAACTAGACATCTTACCGATGCTTCCTGCCAAGTTTAAAAACTTTAAAAAAAAAAGTCAATTGGGCTGTAACTCCATCAAAAATCAATGACCTGGAAAACAAAAGCAATAGGCACAGCAATGCTTCCTGCTAACATGGCATTAACACCAAAAAAAAAAAAAAAAAAAATATATATATATAATGAAATAAGGAAATTAAAAAAATAAAAAATAATTTTTTTTTTCAAAATTCAAACAAAAGCAATACTTAAAACAAAATAATTAAAAAAAAAAAAGATAATTAAAAAAAAAAAAAAAAAAAAAAAAAAAAACATCTGGTAAAGTTTGGTAAAGATCGGATGAAAAATGAAAACCCTATCGTATTAACGAGGCTGAATATAGCATTTTTAACTAAATCAAGGGCCATAACTCTGCTGTTATGATCCGATCTGGCTGGTTTTCAAACTTGTGCGAGCTTTCATTGATATTAACAATCTGATAAAGTTTGGTAAAGATCGGATGAAAAATGAAGGCCTTTCCAGTACAGCTAAAAATCATCAGCTCCAAAAAGTAGGTCAAGGTCATCCAAAAAAAAGATGCACTAACGAAGACACAACTACGTCAAAATAGAATACGTTTTCTTCCGAAGATTAAGCTATAAATTAGGTTTAAAACATCTACTGCATAATTCTAGTTCATGAGAAAGTGATGTAAATGTAACAATTAAAGTTATCTAGCCTTTGCTTGGATGGTGAAGGTCACATCCACATTTGCTTTGTCATGTTGCAATGTACCACTCAAGATACAACTATAAGCAAAGTTTGAAAGGTCTTAGTGCATACAGTTTGTGAAAAAGTGACCTAAACGCCAAAGTTGAAGGTAAAAATTATAAGGTTATCTGCCCTTGCTTGGAGGGTCAAGGTCACTTCCACATTTGCTTTGTCACGTTGTGATGTACCACTCAAGATACAACTATAAGCAAAGTTTTAAAGGTCTAGTGCAAACAGTTTGTGAAAAAGTGACCTAAACGCAAAAGTTGAACCTAAAAATTAGTAAGTTATCTGCCCTTTGCTTGGAGGGTCAAGGTCACTTCCACATTTGCTTTGTCACGTTGCGATGTACCACCCATGATACAACTATAAGTAAAGTTTGAAAGGTCTAGTGCATACATTTGGTGAGAATATGACTTAAACGCAAGACTTAAATGTTGCCGCCGCCGCCGCCACCGCCGCCACCGCCGCCGCCACCGCCGCCACCGTCGCCGGAAAAGCAACACCTATTGTTGATTAATTTCGTATAATTATATTTCTTATATTTGTATGACCATTTCGTTTTATGTCATGATTAGTATTCTTGTATGTACCCGCTCGAATAATAAAACTACACGTGTTCTCAGATCATTGTTTCTCAAACAATTCCTTCTCCAGCTAGTTGAAGAGTTTAACATGGTGGCAGCGGTATAGAACTTAGCCGTACCCGAAGTACTGTCAAGGTAAACAATCCGTAAATAGACTGAAATAGCTAAATTTAGCCGATAACGAGGCCGAAACTCTCGTTCGTCCCAAACCATTTCGGACTGATAGCATTTGTCAACATATTGCCGTTATATAGAGAACAATTACGGGCATGGCAGAGGCATTATTTAAACCTCCTCGCCAACTAGACATTGTTGATGGCAACGTATCGGAGAATTTCCGGAAATGGAAACGGGAAATGGAAGTGTACATGATCGCCAGTGGTGCTTCTGGAAAAGACAAGAAAATCCAAACAAGCATTGTACTGCACTGCGCAGGGCCCAAAGTAATTGAAATATATGACCAGTTTGTATGGGATTCTCCTGATGATAAAGATGACCCTGCAAAAGTATACATAAATATTGAGCAATACTGCAATCCGCGCAAAAATGAGGTCCTGGAGTCACACAGATTTTGGAATTGCAAGTTGGAAGATTTCTCATCTTTTGAACACTTCCTAACAGAACTGCGGAAACGTGTAGAGTCCTGTAACTTCACAGAGAAAGACAGAATGATACGTGACAAATTAGTTTTCAGTACCAGTGGAAAACTACAAGAAATGTTATTAAGGGATGACAAGTTAGATCTTGAAAAGAGCATCAAAATAGCTAGAGCTTACGAGCAGTCCAACAAACATGTTAAGGAGCTCCGTGATTCTTCAGCATCACAAAAGATCAACAAAATCTCAAAGTCAACGCCAAGTGACAAACATCACAAGAGTAAAAAACCGTCACAAAGGCCAACTCAACATGAACAGAAAAGCAGAACTCAAACGTTGAGAGAATGTAATTTTTGTGGGTACAAGCACGAGTCAAAGAAAGAAAAGTGTCCTGCATGGGGCAAAACCTGTGATGGCTGTAAAGGCAGGAATCATTTCAAAATCAAATGTAAAAAGATACATCAATTAACACTGGATAATCCTGAAGATTGTCCTGAAGACAATGATTATTGGCTTGCCTCTGTTGAATCGGGACCGCGTGAGGTCATAGCCGCAACTATGACAGTAAACAATGTTGATGTTCGCTTTTAACTAGATAGTGCAGCCGATGTTAACACCATATGCCAAAAATATGTACGCGTTGAACAAGTAACTCCTACCGATACCAGGTTAAGAATGTGGAACAAGTCCGCATTGAAGCCATTAGGGCAAGCTAAACTGAAAGTTACAAATCCACACAACAATATGGAACACGAAATATCATTCATGGTAGTTCCAAATGCCTACACATGCCTTCTAGGACTTAAAACAATTACAGAACTAGGTCTAATAACAGTCAATGAAGACAAATTCATTTTCAAGGTCGAATCGTCTAATCTAGGAAACTTGGGTGAAGCTACTCTTGAAGTAGACCAAAACGTGCATCCCAAAACACTCCCAAGTAGAAAAATTCCACTAGCCATCGAGGGAGATGTCAAAAAGGAACTAGACAACTTAGTGGAAAGAGGCGTTCTCATACCGGTAACTCAGCCAACAAGATGGGTAAGCCAAATGGCTGTCGTGCGCAAAGCCAACGGTAAACTTAGAATTTGTATAGATCCTCAACCGTTGAACACAGCCCTGATGAGAGAACATTACAAACTACCAACATTGGAAGATGTATTGCCCAGACTTCACAACGCGAAGATATTTAGTAAAGTCGACGTCAAAGAGGCATATTGGCACGTTAAGCTGACGGAGGAGTCTAGTGAGCTCACCACAATGATCACACCTTTTGGAAGATACAGATGGAGCAGATTACCATTTGGTTTGAAAGTATCAAGCGAGATATTTCAACGAAAAATCAATGAGGCACTGAATGACCTTGACGGTGTATTTACCATCGCAGATGACATCATTGTAGTAGGGTGTGGCGTGACTGACTCCGATGCTAAGGATGATAACCTAAAGAAGTTAAAAACACTAGAAAAACGGTGTAAAGACCAGAACATAATCCTCAACGAAGATAAGAAAGTTGTCGGCTTGAATGAAATTTCATTCCATGGACATAAGATCTCTAAAGAGGGCGTTAAACCAGACAATACGAAAATCCAGGCAATTATCAAGATGCCAGCGCCTACAAATGTCTCCGGGGTAAAGACTTTTTGCGGTATTGTACAGTATATGGCCAAGTTTATGCCAGACTTAGCAACACTACAAGAACCGATACGCGCTCTAACTCGGAAGGATGTGAAATGGCACTGGTCAACTGAATGCCAAGCTGCGTTTGAAAAGATAAAAACAAAGCTCACCGAAGCCCCAGTACTCGCCTACTTTGATCCAAGTAAAGAAGTAGTGATCCAAGTAGACAGTAGTAAAGATGGTATGGGGGCAGTTCTACTTCAAGACGGAAAGCCAGTAGAATACGCGTCAAGATCTCTGAAACCAAATGAACGAAACTGGGCTCAAATCGAAAAAGAGGCCTTGTCGATGCTTTTTGGACTCGAGCGTTTTGATCAATACACATATGGCAGGAAAGTAACAGTCCAGAATGACCACAAGCCACTGGAAGCAATATTGAAAAAGCCACTGAGCCAAGCTCCAAAACGTCTACAAGACATCTTAATGCGACTAAATCGATACGATGTAGAATTTGAATTTATAAAAGGCGTAAACCTGGTAATAGCAGACTGTCTAAGTAGGGCATTCCTGGAAGAGTCTGATCTGAAATCGGATACAAGGCCGAGAATCTTAAACGTCAACGCGTTTGAAGACATACCAGACGCGCGCATATTAGAAGTCCGAAACGCGACAGAAAGAGACGCTAACCTACAAGAGCTGATAGCATACATCACGGAGGGGTGGCCAGAGACTAAAGACAATGTACCACTCTCCATAATGGCGTTCTACGATATGCGCGATACACTGAGTCACCAAGACGGTATTGTACTAAAGGGCGAAGCCATAGTGATACCCAAGTCACTCAGAAAGGACATCAAACATAGACTCCATAGCGCACATATGGGGTACGATAGTATGCTTCGTAGAGCACGCGGGACTGTATTTTGGCCGGGAATGAACTCTCTTTTTTTCTTCGAAAAGGCAAGACAAAACCCCCTGAATCAACACTTCAATATTATGCAATTGGTGGTATTCCCCTGAATTTATTATTGCTTTACATTAAAGAAAATGCCAACATCAAACCAGAATTTCCCATTGCAATAGCTCAGGAGAATGACATGCATGTGTCTGTAACGCCAGTTCTTTATGCGTTTATTGTGCCCTATATACTACATTACATGCACGGTGATGTAAAGCCTCTGCGCTAAATGCAATGGTCACAGTGTTGTCGTCTGCCTGGCAGGACGAGTCGCTGCTGGGACTTTATTTATAGACTGTACAAATGTTTCATCCATTGTGGAAAACATATCTGACCAGAATGATCCGACAATTTGTGCATCTTTACACCATTTTCTACTTTCCTGAAAGTTTCATGACAATCAATCGAAAACTAGAAGAGCGGACAAGACAGCCAAGTTATAACTACAGACAACAGAACCTCCATGAAAATCACCTAACCTGAATGACATGAAAATATGCACATCCTTCTAAGTTGTACAATAATAATAATGGAAACTAGAAAATGTGTACATGGGACATGGATGCCCAACTTAGGTTATCAGACACATAACCAGAAATGGCTGCCAATACCACCAAACGCTGGCCTTCATAAAATATCTTTTAAATATGGATATGTGTTTAAATAAAAGTTAGTTAAGAGAAAAAGTAAAAGAGACAGGTATGAATTTTTTTATAAATAATTATATTTGTTTGCTACATTATCATCAGCATATCAATGTTGATGTATCATAGAAGGTGTATGTTAAATATCAACAGTTTGCTATGCATAGTTTATGAAATATATGCATTACAAAAAAGTTACCCACAAAAACTTTAACGTGGATATTGGTGTAAAAGTGTAAGTCCACAAACAACGAAAAAAATTAGATAAATTAATATTTGTTACCCAATTTATCTTCAGCATATCAATGTTAATGTATCAAAGAAGCTGTTTGGTCAATATGAGCAGCCTAATGTGCATAGTTGATGAAATACATGCATTACAAAAAGTAACCCCAAAAACTTTAACGTTGGGCTGACGCCGTCGCTGACGCCGGGGGTATAGCAATACCTCTCCCCAACTTCGTGGAGGCGAGCTAAAAATGGACTTAATGAAAAAGCTGAATGTCAAACTTTTCCTATGTCCTTACAGATGGACAAGGGTAACAACACATGCTCATTCCACTTTCGTGGCAGGGAATAAAAATAACTTAACTGCATGTATATGTGAAGGAAACACATAGATGTCAACCATAAAGAGCAAGACAGCTTACATGCATGAGTTGGAAGTAGGTTGGCTTCAATGTGTAATACAGGAAATGGTTAGGACGTCCGGAGGCATCAAAATTGGCAGCTGAAAAGAAGTTTCGAAGTATAGCTAATGATAAAATAAAAGTTAAAACTGATGAGATAGAAGTTAAGAACATAGAGAGCCTTCCCAAATGCTGCCATTGTCAATTCTTTATTCGATATTGATACTTTGTTGGCCAAAAAAGCTCAAATAAAGTACTTAACTATACCAAAGCTTAGGAGAATTAAACTGTGTATCTGTATATTTCTCTCGATTGGAAACTGAAATATCCACACATATTTATACTCTACAATGTAAGTAGCTGATTCAGCTGTTCGTTGTTTCTCGCATTATCTAATTGATTGTTTCATGTAAAATTACTGGTAAAATAGGAGCTTGGAATGTTCTAAAATATGAGCTTGAAATTATTGGGAAAATATGAGCTTGAAATTATCGGGAAAAAGATCTTGAATTAATGGTAAAATATCAGCTTGAAATTATCAGCTTGAAACTATCAGGAAAACATGCTTGAAATTATCGGTAATAATATGAGCTTAGAATGGTCTGTAAAATATGAGCATGGAATTATGGGTAATATATGAGCTTAATATTATTGGAAAAATGAGCTTGAAATTATTGTTAAAATATGAGCTTGAAATAGACTATGCAAAAGAAATACAATGTATAGGTAATCATTCTCCTTTATTAGTCAGTGAAGTATCATGCTCACAACTAGGTGTGCTTGACCAATCAACAACTGAGGTTCCCTAACGTTGGAGAATAAAAAAGTGTGGTCAATATTTGTTTAAGAATGGTAAGAAAAAAGTGTGGTCAATATGAGGTATTTGTTTAAGAATGGTAATTTTTTAATATTTGTGGGTTAAATAACAAACAGATTACATATAGAGAGAGGAACTTACATGAGAGACTGATTTTAATAAACAAGTTGAATAAAATGATGCCGAGTATCCTACCTCTTTATCCAACGAGTTTATTAAAGTCAATAATACACAGTCATGAATGTAAGATTCTATTTATCCCATACCACCCACATTTAGTGTTGTCAATTTACCTTGTATACGATGGCAAGTTGGAAGAGAAATCATAACGTTGTTTTGTTGTTTGCAAGATTTCCTATGTTATGTGACTTTACCGCGTTCGCATTGAAACAAATAACGTGACACCTTAAACCAAATTTAATGTTTCTAACATGCATTTTATAAATTTAAATTTCAAATAATGATAAATAGATAAGGTGTCTGAACGTATCGTATGATATATAATGCAAACAAATGGGACTACCGATTGGGTAAATGTTTTACTGTGATTTGGGCCTCATTTGCATCTATCATACACTAGTGTATTACAGTATGCAAGTCATGGCTCTATTACACTCCCGGAAGCCATCTTATATGATAAATAATATAATACAAAGAATAATTGAAAATAATCAACTTAGGGCATTTTTCAGTTTTAGATATTCACACGTACCTCTCCTGTCAGGCAGTAAATCTAGAGGATGCTGAAATAAAGAAATACATGTATTTCAATTACAGGTGTACATTTTGTAGCAGATTGTGTCCAATATTTTCAATCATGGCTAATCCAAAGATAATTTTTGATAAGTTCAGCCCAGGTACATAATACATTTCTAAACAGCCAACCAAGCATGCCATGCTTTTAAAAACCTGTATAAATCCAAGAACAGTAACTTCCATTGTATTCAGTGACTTCCCTTTGGTATCTATTCCAGCATGTGGCATGTATTGGAATGTTACCATATTTAGAGTTTTTCTACCAAGTTTTAAAAAGATTGCATAATGAAAAACATTTTAATCCATCTTGCCAATTGTGTTCAGTTTTACATTTTAGTAATCAGTAAATGGTTACTGAATGTTTGGAAATAGACTACAGAAAATGAGGCAGATTCTAAAAGAATCTAACATTTATAAAAATGTTCTGATTCAAGATAAAAATGTCATAACAACAAAGTATGTTGTCAGCACAGTTCAGGTCTAAATTCTGAATTCACCACAAAATTGAATCGACTGTTGTTTAACAGCCCACCAACACATTGTATAGGTTATATTAAGCTGTCCTAGAGAGCGGGAAAGGATACACAGTAATCCAGCAACTCTACCATACACTTATTATCAAACAGAGTAATCCAGGAACCCTACCGTACACTTATTATCATACAGAGTAATCCAGGAACCCTACCGTACACTTATTATCATACAGAGTAATCCAGGAACCCTACCGTACAATTATTATCATACAGAGTAATCCAGGAACCCTACTGTACACTTATTATCATACAGAGTAATCCAGGAACCCTACCATACACTTATTATCATACAGAGTAATCCAGGAACCCTACTGTACACTTATTATCATACAAAGTAATCCAGGGACCCTACCATACACTTATTATCATACAGAGTAATCCAGGAACCCTACCATACACTTATTATCATACAGAGTAATCCAGGAACCCTACTGTACACTTATTATCATACAGAGTAATCCAGGAACCCTACCGTACACTTATTATCATACAGAGGAATCCAGGAACCCTACCGTACACTTATTATCATACAGAGCAATCCAGGAACCCTACTGTACACTTAGTATCATACAGAGTAATCCAGGAACCCTACTGTACACTTATTATCATACAGAGTAATCCAGGAACCCTACTGTACACTTATTATCATACGGAGTAATCCAGGAACCCTACTGTACACTTATTATCATACAGAGTAAACCAGGAACCCTACTGTACACTTATTATCATACAGAGTAATCCAGGAACCCTACCGTACACTTATTATCATACAGAGTAATCCAGGAACCCTACTGTACACTTATTATCAAACAGAGTAATCCAGGAACCCTACCATACACTTATTATCATACAGAGTAATCCAGGAACCCTACTGTACACTTATTATCATACAAAGTAATCCAGGAACCCTACTGTACACTTATTATCATACAGAGTAATCCAGGAACCCTACCATATACTTATTATCATACAGAGTAATCCAGGAACCCTACCGTACACTTATTATCATACAAAGTAATCCAGGAACCCTACTGTACACTTATTATCATACAGAGTAATCTAGGAACCCTACCGTACACTTATTATCATACAGAGTAATCCAGGAACCCTACTGAACACTTATTATCAAACAGAGTAATCCAGGAACCCTACCGTACACTTATTATCATACAGAGTAATCTAGGAACCCTACTGTACACTTATTATCATACAGAGTAATCCAGGAACCCTACTGTACACTTATTATCATACAGAGTAATCCAGGAACCCTACTGTACACTTATTATCATACAAAGTAATCCAGGAACCCTACTGTACACTTATTATCATACAGAGTAATCCAGGAACCCTACTGTACACTTATTATCATACAGAGTAATCCAGGAACCCTACTGTACACTTATTATCATACAAAGTAATCCAGGAACCCTACTGTACACTTATTATCATACAGAGTAATCCAGGAACCCTACCGTACACTTATTATCATATAGAGTAATCCAGGAACCCTACTGTACACTTATTATCAAACAGAGTAATCCAGGAACCCTACCATACACTTATTATCATAAAGAGTAATCCAGGAACCCTACTGTACACTTATTATCATACAGTGTAATCCAGGAACCCTACTGTACACTTATTATCATACAGAGTAATCCAGGAACCCTACTGTACACTTATTATCATACAGAGTAATCCAGGAACCCTACTGTACACTTAGTATCATACAGAGTAATCCAGGAACCCTACCATACACTTATTATCATACAGAGTAATCCAGGAACCCTACCGTACACTTATTATCATACAAAGTAATCCAGGAACCCTACTGTACACTTATTATCATACAGAGTAATCCAGGAACCCTACCGTACACTTATTATCATACAGAGTAATCCAGGAACCCTACTGTACACTTATTATCATACAGAGTAATACAGGAACCCTACCGTACACTTATTATCATACAGAGTAATCCAGGAACCCTACTGTACACTTATTATCAAACAGTAATCCAGGAACCCTACCATACACTTATTATCATAAAGAGTAATCCAGGAACCCTACTGTACACTTATTATCATACAGATCCAGGAACCCTGCTGTACACTTATTATCATACAGAGTAATCCAGGAACCCTACTGTACACTTATTATCATACAAAGTAATCCAGGAACCCTACTGTACACTTATTATCATACAAAGTAATCCAGGAACCCTACTGTACACTTATTATCATACAGAGTAATCCAGGAACCCTTATTATCATACAGAGTAATCCAGGAACCCTACTGTACACTTATTATCATACAGAGTAATCCAGGAACCCTACTGTACACTTATTATCATTCAGAGTAATCCAGGAACCCTACTGTACACTTATTATCATACAGAGTAATCCAGGAACCCTACTGTACACTTATTATCATACAGAGTAATCCAAGAACCCTACCATACTCTTATTATCAAACAGACTCCTATGGTTTTGTAACATATATAGAGGATACCCTCTGATAATCGAATGGGACAACTCCATTTACGCACCATCCGATGTATGAGGCCAAGGAAAAGTGTCTTGCCCAAGATCACACTGACCAAACACAGTGGCGCCGGTGAGGCTTCAACCCGGGTTCGCGGGATTACACGTCCACCATGCTATCCACTTAGCAAGGTAAGCCCCACAATTTCGCCCTAGACTTTGAATGAAATGGAGTGTAAAATGCTAGAATTAACACGGGGACGTAACCTAGGACAGAACATGTTATTGTTCTGAATAGATTTCCTTGCAAATAATGAGTAATTTCTAGGTTCATTCAGCCCCTTTAAAGAAGATATATATACATTACCTCCATCAGGGGTCTTGCCTTAGGATTGTGTAATCCTGAAGGTAGGAGATAGGCGATTGCTTTCTGTAAATAAAGAAAGAAATGACAGGGCACGTTGATACTTCTGTGAATGCAGTCTGTTCAGCAGACAGCTGTGAATTATTAGTTATTTGGATTCTTGAAAGGGAACATTGGCTCACATTCCCCTTCCTGAATGAATTATATTCTAACGAGTCGTCAGGCGAGGGGGAATATACTTCCCAGGCAGGGAATGTGAGCCCATGTCCCCTGTCAAGAATCCAAATAACGAATTTATCATACTTCAAAGTTGTTACTACTTAGTTACATTAAACAAAAAACAAACCGAGTTCTTTTTTTATTTGGACTATTTCCCCATAACGTGCCTCTATTATATTCTAATGCGTGAAGTCTCTTAATGTTTATGTTCATGACATTAACATTCTAAACGCCGCCAAATTAGGCAGATTTTTAATAAAAATAAACATTGTTTACCGCAATGCTAATGTTTTATATTCAAAATAGGAAAAAAACACTACCAATTATGTCAGACTTTTACCCAAAATGAAAAGCGCAGAAAAGCGGTAAGAAAGAAACAGTCGACAGTTTACACAACGAATCGGCAAGTAATCTCTGCCACTTTGTGTTGGTATGAGGCACACATGGGGAAATCCAAACGTCAAATGTTCTGAGTGTCTAATCCAAATACGAGCAAAACTATCATAATGAGTTCTAGTTGCATATTCAATGTACATATGCAGCAGCAGCAACTAGGCCCCATAGAAGAATCAATTTTCTTATTGGTAATGAAATAGTTTGGTCGGGATAACTCGAAGACTTGGCTAGTGTTTGGTGCACCAATCATTATTATTAGTTTCTATGATGCTTCAAGGCTATAATACATTCTTGTTTTGTGATCTAACTACACTTTTATTTGAAGTCCCTTTCCAGCCATCAACAGGCAAGTTTTACAACAGATGTACACCAGGGTTCTCAATAGACTTCAAAAGTGAAGAGTCATATGACGCTTGACTCAAAAATCCCAAGGGTCAAAATTGAAATGTCAAAAGTCAAATATAAATCGAACAAAGCGAAGCGCCGTTTTATTCTTTAATAACTTTAATTTTTAGTGAATTCTGGAAATATTTTATTGCCAAGAAAGGTGTGCAAGGATATGCATTTGAACTTAAAAAAATACTATTCCATTTTACAATAATGTGTCTTATGTCAAAGATTCAAAGTTATGTAAGGATGTGTAATAAATTAGGGTGCACATTAACTTTGTTAATATTATAAGTTATTGGTGTTATTATAACACAAGCTGTTTGCACCAGTTGTATGTTTGGTACATTACGCAAGAAAATAAAAGGGCAGTGTATCTTTATTGTATGTTAATTCTCAAGAAATCTCATTTTGTTTATGTCATTTATTTCAAAATATAATTCTCTAGTTCAGTACAATCTTAAATCTCAATGTTTTCGACCCACGGAAATTAATTTTTCCACTCTAACTTAACTTTTCTAACAATTTTAGGCGATTTATTTGCCTTTTCTGAATTGTCACTTATTTTCTGCTTCTTCGGAGTCTGAGGGTCAGACAGGGCATCCCCAACAGGCAGTTTCAGAGATTGCGATGACACAAACGAAAATATACTTCTTTGAGCCATTTGGTTATTTGAACATAAACACACTACATGAATAAATAAAGTCTGTTACTCGATAGCACAAAAATAGTCCGCAAGTACAAAATATCACAATGCGTAATGTCCGGTAAGTTTTGACTGAATGATCTAACCCAGGTTAAAATACGCTCTGCTTATGTATATTTCACCGATTTATAAATATTTAAATTATCCCCATTAAAATTATATTTCTTTGTTCTTTAAAATGTGCGCAAAACAAAATTAACAAACAACAAACACAAATAAAGTCAATTTTATTTTTGCCGATTTTACCTTTTCACATGTTTGACTGCTTAGCATCTGTTTTATCGAAGTTCGGTCTAATTAACCGGTAATCAATCAGAATCCGGTAGCAATCAATTAAACAGTTAATACACTCAAGTTATAATATTCTCCACCAGCACAACGCATCATAAACTTCAAAAAGATAATCATTAAATTATCAACACAATCACCGACAATAGCAGCCATTAGATTACACAGTGACACCATTTACAGACAGGTTATTTCCGTCTCTATGCAGCTGCGACAGCAGCGAATATGATTGGTTGAGAGGCGATCAAGGTTGTCAGGCAAGATGTTATGCACTGTTATTCAGCGTGTGCTCATTGTTTTGATATTTGGGCTATCGAAAATAGGTATTAGACTGATGCTTGGAAGCAAATATAAGCGCATCATAAAAACGCACAGTTGGTAAATTAATTGCTTCAGAATTGGGTCAAATTGAATTTCCATGTGTCAAACCGCATGTGTACGCGTCTATTGAGAACCCTGTACACCTTTTCTAAACCTACTGACGATGAGGTTTATATATAACTTACATATTTGAGAATTGAGAATACAAACTCTATAGACACAATATAAACAAACGGCTTTAACTAGCCAGATCAATCCCCAAAACTGGAGCATCAAATTAAGAGTTACCAACTGATAATTTATTTCATGCAACTTCTATAACGAATATTTTAAGAAGCCGTGAATAAACCTATACTTTTAATCGGCACATATACATTATTATATGACCTGAACACCTCGATAAAATTTTGATAAACGGTTTAAAGTGTAATTTTGCTTTCATTTGGCAGGTTAGTTTCTTTAATAATATGTACAGACTAGAAATATGAAACCCATATAAATTAATATTAATTAACTACTTAATATATGCCGTGGTTTGCAGGAAACTGCACGCATCATATGGTAAAAACAAGGCCAATATGGAGAGAAACTCGGCCTGTATGAAAAAACTCTATATGAAATTCAAGCAATCTGATTGGATAAGCCAATACGGCCAATACGACCAAGGCTTTGTTTTCTTTAAGGACGCCATTTTGAAGAAGAAAAACACAACGTCGCAGCTTTTCGATGATAAACTAGTTCGCCTGTATAATGTAGACAATCAAAATAATTAAGGTTTGATTATTTGTAAATTCGGTTACATCGACTTCGTCGAAATATAGCTATTAAATAGTTTGTGTGTGATTTTCCCATGCGCTATCGAGCGGTAACATTGGAAGAATTATTTGAATCAGATACTTGTTATTAAATGTTATATTAAACATATATCTCTTGTTTTTCTTACCTGTAAATGATATTTAAATCATAGGAATAAAGAGAGATAATAAGTAGTTAATTAATAACAAGAGGTCAATGACCTTGAAGCTCTACTGATAGATTTTTGATAGCTAGGTCAACATTCCTGTGAAGTTTCGTGAAAATCCATCAAGTAGTTTCATAGGGGAAGTCGCTACAAGTTTTCATTATATAACTATGTAAACAAAGATGGCCATGTTTAATGTCAAATTAAAATAATTTTTGACAAGGATCAACATCATGTCGTACTGATCATTTTAGAAAAAGTCCCATATCAATATCACTTATAGTTTTCAAGGAGTAGTCGCTACAAACTTGAATTTTGAAAATCTAATCTATTTTTAGACATGGTGGCCATCTTGAATTTCCGGCCGACCTGAAATTTTGCGAGGATCAATTAGACATCAAGAGCAACATTCCTGTACATTTCTATGAAAATCCGTTGAGTAGTTACAGAGGAGTAGTCGTTACAAGTTTTTACTAGATAACTCTATGTAAACAAAGATGGCCGCTGACAGCCATGTTTAACATCGAATCAAAACGATTTTCGGCAAATAACAACCTCATGACATGCTGATCATTTTAGAAAAAGTCCCATATCAATATCACTTAAAGTTTTCAAGAAGTAGTCGCCATAAA
Source organism: Cyrtodaria siliqua (assembly GCA_037043455.1). NCBI lineage: Eukaryota > Metazoa > Mollusca > Bivalvia > Adapedonta > Hiatellidae > Cyrtodaria > Cyrtodaria siliqua. The sequence goes on from JAWPHD010000484.1 coordinate 398,578, forward strand.
CTTGTTTTTTGAAAATCTATTTTTAGCCGTGGCGACCATCTTGAATTTCCGGCCGACCTGAAGTCTTGCTAGGATCAATTAGACATCAAGAGCAACATTCGTGTGAAGTTTCATGAAAATCTGTCAAGTAGTTTCAGAGGAGTAATCGCTACAAGTTTTCATTATATTACTCTATGTAAACAAAGATGGCCACTGGCAGCCATGTTTAACGTCGAATCAAAATAATTTTCGGCAAGGATCAACATCATTTCATACTGATCATTTTAGGAAAAGACGTATATCAATATCACTTATAGTTTTCAAGAAGTAGTCGCTACAAACTTGTATTTTGAAAATTTATTTTTAACTGTGGCGGCCATCTTGAATTTCCGGCAGACCTGAAATTTTGCTAGGATCATTTAGACTTCAAGAGCAACATTCCTGTGAAGTTTCATGGAAATCCGTCAAGTAGTTCAGAGGAGTAGTCGCTACAAGTTTTTACTAAATAACTCTTATGTAAATAAAGATGGCCGCAGGCAGCCATGTTTAACGTCGAATCAAAACGATTTTCGACAAGGACCAACATCATGTCATGCTGATCATTTTAGAAAAAGTCCCATATCAATATCACTTCGAGTTTTCAAGAAGTAGTCGCTACAAACTTGTTATTTAAAAATCTATTTTTAGATTTGGCAGCCATCTTGGATTTCATATCAACACGAATTTTTGCTAGAATCAACTAGACTTCATGGGCAACATTTCTGTAAAGTCTCATAAAAATCCATTCAGTAGTTTCAGAGGAGTAGTCGCTACAAAAAAAGTTTAAGGACGGACAGACAGACGGACAGACAGACGACGGACGCCGCACGACGGCATAAGCTCTGCTGATCTCTGATCAGTAGAGCTAAAAATGTCATTAATTAAGTGTTTTGATATTGGCCCAGTTATTGGTCAGAGCCAATGACTCGGCCAATATGAAAACACTTAATTAATAACATCATATTATATTGAACATATCTTTCATGTTTTTTCTTACCTGTAAATGATATAGGAATAAAGAGAGATATTTAGTAGTTAATTAATAAAAATGTCTTTAATTAAGTGTTTTCATATTGGCATTGTTATTGGTCCTCGGACTATCATATTGGCCCGCGGCCTTCGGCCTTGGGCCAGAATGACAGTCCTTGGACCAATAACTGGGCCAATATGAAAACACTTAATTAATAACATCATAATATTGATGATGTACATGTAACAACAAAAATACACCGAGTTATCGAGTTTTCCAATACAAACCGTTCCATAAATAATAATTTTCACCAAACTTAATATGCGGCTAATTAATGCATGTGCACATTTCATATGAAACTGAAGCACATTTTGAGGGGTTTCTCTTGTCTTTGTATTGGCAGCAAATAATCTTCCAGATCGCCTCCAGTCCCGTAAAGTTATTTACAAATATGAAAACAATCATTCAATCATGCTAATTTCTGTTCTTATTTTAACATAGGTATTACAAACAAGAGGTCAATGACCTTGAAGCTCTACTGGCAGGTTCTGAAAACTAGATCAGCATTCCTGTGAAGTTTCATGAAAATCTGTCAAGTAGTTTCAGAGTAGTCGTTAGAAGTTTTTATATATAACTCTATGTAAACAAAGATGGCCGCTGGCAACCATGTTTAATGTTGGATCAAAATAATTTTCAACAATGACCAACACTATGTCATGCTGATCATTTTAGAAAAAGTCCCATATCAATATCACTTACAGTTTTCAAGAAGTAGTCGCTACAAACTTGTATTTTAAAAATCTATTTTTAGCCGTGGTGGCCATCTTGAATTTCTGGCTGACCTGAAATTTTGCTAGGATCAACTAGACAACAAGAGCAACAATCTTGTGAAGTTTCATGAAAATCCGACCAGTAATTTCAGAGGAGTAGTCGCTACAAGTTTTTACAATATAACTCTATGTAACCAAAGATGGCCGCTGGTAGCCATGTTTAATGTCGAACCACAATGATTTTCGACAAGGACCAACATCATGTCATGCTGATCATTTTAGAAAAAGTCCCATATCAATATCACTTAGTTTTCAAGAAGTAGTCACTACAAATTTGTTTTTCTAAAAATCTATTTTTAGCCATGGTAGCCATCTTGAAATTCCGGATGGCCTGAAACTTTGCTAGGATCAACTAAGTATATAACTCTATGTAAACTGGCAACAATGTTTAACGTCGAATCAGAATGATTTTCGACAAGGACCAACATCATGTCATGCTGATCATTTTAGAGAAAGTCCCATATCAATATCACTTATAGTTTTCAAGAAGTAGTCGCTACAAACTTGTTTTTTAAAACCATTTTTAGCTTTGGTGGCCATCTTGGATTTCACATCAACATGAATTTTTGCTAGGACCAACTAGACTTCATGGGCAACATTTCAGTAAAGTTTGATGAAAATCCAATTCAGTTGTTTCAGAGGAGTAGTCGCTACAAACAAAAGTTTACGGACAGACGGACGACAGACACCGCACCACGGCTAAAGCTCTGCTGATCTCTGATCATTAGAGCTAAAAACAGGCTTGGTATAATACCCTAATTTCTGCCTTGGTGAGATCTGCCTCATCAACTCCCATGATATTTGCCAGGTGGCGCTTTCCTAAGTTATATTCGTCAATATTCTTCTGTAGAAAAGCATCTGAAATGAGGGAATACACCAAATCTTGAAGTTTATTTTATGCTTAGCAGTGAAATAGTGGATTTTAGCAACGAAATACAAGACCTCGGTCTGAGGGTGTCTTGCCCACAGCAGCAAACAGCATATGAAATATTTTATTAAATTTGTGCTTAAATGATGTCCACCAAAGACAACACTTCATATGACCAAACATTCAGGGCTTTTTTTCATGATTTTGGGAACATGACCTGTACCACTGGAATTGGGAATTTTAGCGCGATTTTTCATAAAATTTGGATAAAAAAAAAAGTAAAGCATTTCTTTCATAATTATATCTTTAATACTTTTTTTTTGTACACCAAGATAAACAGAAGCATTTATTTAAGCTTTTGAACCCCAATCATTGGATTGGCGCACGTAAAAAAATACAAACCCCCACCCCCACCACCAGCAAGCGAGGTAATCATAAGAAGTTAAGTTACTGAGGTTAAGTGGTTTAACCAGGTCGTAATTTTGGTAAAATAATGCAGAATGTGACCTTGACCTTGGTATTTTTTGTCATTCGGCGATGTCCACCAATGCCAACAATACATATGACCAAGTATCAAAGACATAAAGTGAAACAATCAACCAACGTTAAGTTTTTGGAAAATAACACAAAACATTGATCTTGGTAATATTGGCATTACGTGATGTCCCTTGACCCAACAAAACATCTGAGAAAGTTTCAGAAAAATTCGAGCAGCGGTTGTTGCGGTATAGTTGATTTACCTAACCAAGGTTAAGTTACCTAACTAAGGTTTAGTTTGGGGAAAATAACATAAAATATGACCTTGACCTTGGTATTTTTTGTCGTCCAGCGATTTCCACCAATGCCAACAATACATGTGCCCAAGTATCAAACAAAGAAAATGAGGCAATCACATACAGTTTTGGGAAAATAACGCAAAACCTTGACCTTGGTAATTTTGGCATTACGTGATGTCCCTTGACCCAACAAAACATCTGAGAAAGTTTCAGAAAAATTGGAGCAGCTGTTATAGTCGATTTAAAATGTGGCCACCGCCGCCTATGTCTCGCTACCCACTATCGTGGGCAAGACAAAAAGTGGTATTTCATACATGTGAAATATAGAGTTTTGTTTTTTACTGCCGGACATCTTTTTTCAAATTCAGGTTTAGAAAATATCTGTTTAATATATATCATTTGACTGTAGATGGTCTAACTAAGAAAACAAGCTATAGTTGTTAAAATTCAGATTGAATTATTTTCATTTACAGTGAAAAATGTCAGTTGGTCATATTTTTTTTTCAAAAACTACTTTTTTCAAAAAGTTGCTATAAAAGTTATATCATTGGATTGGAAATAACTTAACTAAGAAAATGAGTCCTATATTATTGCAATCGGTTAAGCAGTTTAAAAGTTACGGGGAATTAAATACAGCAATTTTATAAATTTCTTCTTCTTCTGCATACTGCAGTACAGTACAATTTGCCATGCCTTGTCCTAAAAACTTATCTATATCACTGCCTAAGGTATACGAATGGTCAAAAATTCCTCAGAGACAACTGCAGCCCTAAGGTATGAGAATGATTGAACTGAATGTCTCACCAGATTCCTGCTTCTTGACAAGGAAACTCTTCATGGCCTTACTGATCAATTCTTCCTTCTTTATAAACTTGGGTGTGTGTTGAGGCGACACAACATTATCTGGATGTTTGTCATCTTGTCGGTGAAGAGAACAGCAGTGAAAACACACCTGAAATGAACATGAAGAAATTCAAATAAGTCAACAACTGCAAATGTAGTTACTGAAAACCACAGGAACTCTTTCGAATATATAAAAGGATGGAGCGAAGAATGAATAGAAATATAATAATAGTACAGTGTATACACAAACAAGGTCTAAAACCTCTGAGGCAGACATTTTTTCTGAAATACTAAATTACCTGTTAGTGCAGTGCTCCAAGAAAATTAAAATTGTGGACTAGCCCTGAGGGCAAGTACATTTCAAAAGTCCACTTGCCCTGACTGAAAAGTCACTTGTCCAGGCTGATTTATTTTTTAGTTGCCCCGAAATTGTTAGTACCAATGAAAAGTTGCCGGTACATAGCTTTTGTCGATATGGAATACTTCGCTTTTTAACATTGTTTTATTTATTTTTAATTTATAATACACATGTGATCAGAATCAAACAATAAGGTTCTATTCCCTTTTATTTATCCATTGCATCATATAACAAAAACAATACCATTTCCTTTTACTTTTAAGGATCGCGCCGCAAATCACATAAAAACCCGTACCGGGTCCTGCAAATTAAACCATCCAAAAACAGGTGCGCGTTCCCAGTGTTATTTAGCAGCTTGCATTTGTGAATAAGCATTTGTTGTAAAGCGTTCTTGCTAAAAATAGAAATACAGCAATTCATTGAAAAATAAGAATATAAAATCGAAATCACCGTTCAAACAGTTAATATTTGAGTGATCTTTCTTCTTCTACATGTCCAACGTGAAAAATTTGTATGACCACTCAATGTTAATATGAAAGCTGTAATGCGATTGGTTCAAATTGTGTAATCAAACAATGAAATGCACGCTTTCAAATTGATGAACTTTAATCAAGGGAGAGCTCTTTATTGTTCAACAAATAACATTATGGCTTCAAATTAACATGATTTAAGATGATTTCTGGTTGAATTTTAGTTTGCAAAGTTTGATTGTCCCGAGATTTTCTTGACTAGCCCAACGGGCAACCATTTTTGAAAGAGAAACTAGTCCGGATTTAGATTAGACTAGCCCCGGGCGTCGGGCTATCCTATTCTTGGAGCACTGTAGTGTACTTGTATCATTGTCGGAACCCAAGTTTGATTGATAACGTTATCATCATGATCAAACGTGGGTTCCGAAGATGTACTGGTATGTGCCTGAAACCACTCAGTGGATCAATCAAAATTATGTATATAAATGCAGTACATTTTTGGTGGTTCAGTTAAATCAAATAAATTCTCAACATTTTATCAAATAATTTTATTCCACTTAATTTCCCACTTAGTAACTGCACAGATCCTCATATAGAAATACAAAAGATAATTAGACCAGATATTCCTAGTTTGACTACATTTTATTCACCAACAACAGGCAACATTTACAATTTACCAATTTTTGTTTATTCTCAACACCTTCGTAGGTTAATTTATTTATTATGAATGACCATAACTTCATACATCTTTGTGCGATTTTCTTTGCTTTAAAAGGTATTTTGTCAATATGCCATATATGGTAAAAAGGCGGGATATCGTCATCGTTCCAAGATGGCCGCCTCCATTTATGTTTCTTTGCAGATTTTTAATAGGTCATATCTCCTTTGTTTTTCGCGGCATGTTCGATAATTTTTTGATTTTTTTTAAAAAAGTTTTTTAGAGCCCTTTAAAATAAACCTTGTTTGAAAATAGTGCATCAACCCCTTTAACTTTGGGTTACCAATGGCCACCAATGGTAATATTTGGTACCAACGAGGCCATTGATACTACAGTGGCTCAGATGTAGAGTCGCGGGAAAATTGGTTACCAACATTCTACCTATCAGCGAACCAACAGCTAATGAGGGTGACTGATGTTACCAAGAGTGCTTTCGGTAACAGATGGGAGAAAACGTTTTCAACTAGTCAGCTTCGTACAGCAATATATTCGTACTCAAACTCCCGTTCAAAACCCACAGCGGGTACGAAAACAGACGCTTGGAAAAAATAGACAAAACATTTGTGCCGAAATTGAGAAGGAATGAACATTTCTCCGTAAAATTCTACCGCCAGCTGCGAATTGTTCTGCTTTTTATTATGAAACAAATGACCTTGAAGCTCTATTGATAGGTTTTTGATAGCTAGAACAGCATTCCTGTGAAGATTCATGAAAATCCGTCAAATAGTTTTAGAGGAGTAGTCGCTACAAGTTTTCATTATATAACTCTTATGTAAACAAAGATGGCCACTGGCGGCCATGTTTAACATCAAATCAAAATAAATTTTGACAAGGATCAACATCATGTCATACCGATCATTTTAGAAAAAGTCACATATCAATATCACTTATAGTTTTCAAGAAGTAGTCGCTACAAACTTGTGTGTATTTTGAAAATCTATTTTTAGCCATGGTGGCCATCTTGAATTTCCGGCCGACCTGATAATTTGCTAGAATCAATTAGACATCAAGAGCAACATTCCTGTGAAGTTTCATGAACATCCGTCAAGTAGTTACAGAGGAGTAGTCGTTACAAGTTTTTACTAGATAACTCTATGTTAACAAAGATGGCCGCTGACAGCCATGTTTAACATCGAATCAAAATGATTTTCGACAAGGAACAACATCCTGTCATGCTGATCATTTTAGAAAAAGTCCCATATCAATATCACTTAGAGTTTTCAAGAAGTAGTCGCTACAAACTTGTTTTTAGAAAACCTATATTTTTAGCCGTGGCGGCCATCTTTAATTTCCGGCCGACCTGAAGTTTTGCTAGGATCAATTAGACATCAAGAGCAACATTCGTGTGAAGTTTCATGAAAATCCGTCAAATAGTTTCAGAGGAGTAGTTGCTACAAGTTTTCATTATATAACTCTATGTAAACAAAGATGGCCGCTGGCAGCCATGTTTAACGTCAAATCAAAATAATTTTCGACAAGGATCAACATCATGTCATACTGATCATTTTAGGAAAAGACGCATATCAATATCACTTATAGTTTTCAAGAAGTAGTCGCTACAAACTTATTTTTTTAAAAATTATTTTTAGCTGGGCGGCCATCTTGAATTTCTGGCCGACCTGAAATTTTGCTAGGATCAATTAGACATCAAGAGCAACATTCCTGTAAAATTTCATGAAAATCCGTCGATTAGTTTCAGAGGAGTAGTCGCTACAAGTTTTCATTATATAACTCTATGTAAACAAAGATGGCTGCTGGCAGCCATGTTTAACGTTGAATCAAAATGATTTTCATCAACCAACATCATGTCATGCTGATCATTTTAGAAAAAGTCCCATATCAATATCACTTAGAGTTTTCAAGAAGAAGTCGCTACAAACTTATTTTTAGATTTGGTGGCCATCTTGGATTTCACATCAACATGAATTTTTACTAGGATCAACTAGACTTCATTCAACATTTCTGTAAAGTTTCATGAAAATCCATTCAGTAGTTTCAGAGGAGTAGTCGCTACAAAAAAAAGTTTATGGATGGACAGACGGACGGACATCGGACACCGCACCACAGCATAAGCTCTGCTGATCTCTGATCATATATGTGTAAGAAGTTATGTGTAAGAATTTACCAAAACAATAGATATATGTAAAAGACAATAAACATTAAATAAAATTATTCCATTTCGAGGGTGGGGGTGGGGTGGGGAGGGGAGGTGGGGCAACATAGCTGTGTGTAAGAATTGACCCAAACAACACAGAAATATGTAAAAAAATATATTAAAAAATCGAGTTTGTGTGTGTGTGTGTGGGGGGGAAGGTGGGGGGAGGGGGAGGTGGGGGAAGGGGGAGCAACATATTTGAGTAAGAAGCTATATGTAAGGACTGATCAAAACTACAGAGAAATATATATAATAAAAATCAAGTTTTGAGTGGGGGTGGGGGTGGTTAAAGGTGGGGTGGGTGGTGGGGGTAGTAATGGTGGTTAGGGCAATATATATGTGTAAGAAACTATGTAATAATTCACCAAAACAACACAAAAATATGTAAAAAAAAATAAATTAAAAATCGAGTTTTGAGTGGGGATGGGAGAGAGGCGGGGGTGGGGAGAGCAACATATATGTGTAAGAAGCTATGTAAGAATTGACCAAAACAACACAAAAATAGAAATATTTCGAGTGGGGGAAGTGGGGGGAGGGTGGAGAGGCAGGGAATGGGGTGGAGTGGGGAGGAGCAACATATATGTGTAAGAAGCTATGTGTAAGAATTGACCAAAACAACACAGAAATATGTAAAAAAAATAAAATGCCCCAATATGAGTGAAGTATGAATAAGATGCATAATGCTATAAGAAATCACAAACCAAATTTATAGATATATACATGCTTACATGCAAACCTAGATCTGCCTTTATTGCACATGTTATGGGCCATCACTATTTCGGTTCCATGGCAGCCCAGAAATTGCAGAAGACAAAATGTATTACCCAACCCTTTACAACATACTATAAGGAAACCAATTCCAAAATTTAGTTCAGCTAGGACAAGAAATGCAAGAGATATAGACCTGTAAACACAACTTACACGCAAAATTTGATGTGAAACAGACACATTTTAAGGGCTATCAGAATTTGGGTTCCAAGGAAGCCCAGGGGTTACAGGAACGAAAATTACTTAAGCAGCCCTCAAGTTAATGCTATAAGGAAGCTAATGGCCATATTTGGTTGTGCTAGGGTAAGAATTGTAAGAGATATAGACTTGTAAACACAGCTTACACGCAAAATTTGATGCGAAATGGGACACATTTTATGGGCTATAATAATTTGGGTTCCATGGGAGCCCATGGATTACAGGAACCAAAATTGCTTATGCAGCCCTTAAGATAATGCTATAAGGAAGCCCATGGCCAAATTTGGTTGTGCTAGGATAAGAAATGTAAGAGATATAGACTTGTAAACACAGCTTACACGCAAACCTTGATGTGGGACGCCGACGCCAACGCCGACCCCGGGTTGATTACATAAGCTCTCTTATTCTTTGAATAGTCGAGCTAAAAATAGGGTAGGTCGGTTGGCGATATTGTGAGATTTATCTCAGAAACCCGATACAACTGAAAGTTTCTCTGTGATGTTGTCAGTTTACCTCGATATATAAGACCGCCCCAGTTAAATTATGCATTCCTGTTACAAATAATAGGACACTTTAAACCAGAAGCCCTTTGTTTAACATGCATTTTACTAATTAGTTAACAGTTAATTAGCATCGCATTGTTTCCGTGAAAGAAAAGCGTTAAACTCTGAAAGTATCATATGACATTCCAGGCAAATCATATGGCTTACCTAAATATTTTCCACTTTTGCTGTGTAATTTGGCAGTAATTTGCATAGTTATACCACCAGTGCCCAGTGGATTACAGAAAATATAGAATGGTGTTATGTTTCACTTCCATGATGCAAGCTATGTGATAAATCATTGTTCAGAACAAATTTTAGTTTTTTAATTTTTGCATAGAAAGTTTTAGGGTCAGCCCCTTAAAAATAGGGTCGGTCGGGCCACTGGAAACACAGGTATTTTTTTTTTTGCCTTAACTGATTCAGTTGGGACATGTGGGAGTGTTTTATGACAGGACGCTGACTTTCTTTTCTTTTATCTTGGTAACAGTGATGTGACACGCCCTACATTTTTTTTTTAATTGGATTTGGACTTGTCCGGGACTGAAATCTTTGAAACAGTGACACGCATGACTTTAATTTATGACTAGTCCCAGGCGTCGGGCTATTGGATTTGCTCAGCTCTCACAGCTTGAAGTTTGTTCATATTCATGCTTTACCCAGTGAGGTGCACTACGTTGGACAGCATCAATCTGGTTAATTCATTGGGGGTAGAGCAGACAGTAGAGCAGTACTGGTGTTGAGGCCGGATTAACGTCCATCGACTTTGCTCTAGTTTATGGTCAGGTTTGAAAAGCACCTATCAATGTTTTCCCCCCACAAATAATGTGACATGGGCCAGTGAGCAAATCATTAAACATTAATTCAGATTTTTTTTTAATTCTTTGAAAAGGACTGAAAATGACACAGGGAAATGGAAATTGACAGAACAACTGGCATTTGAGCAGCAAATATTATAAAAAAAAAAAATCACCTTGAACTCTACTGATAGGTTTTTGATAGCTAGATCAGCATTCCTGTGAAGTTTCATGAAAATCCGTCAAGTAGTTTCAGAGGAGTAGTCGCTACAAGTTTTCATTATATAACTCTATAAATTCGCTGTAAATGAAAGTGATTAAGAAACGGGACACAGTCTACAAATTTCGTACTCAATATTTTACCTACCAAAAGTGTTTTTCGAGGGGAATTTTGAGTCTGAAATTTGGGGGGAAAAAACATACTTTTTGGAAGGGGGAATGCGTCCGGTAAACGGACCCAAAATCGGGAGATCGATGGCCCTGAGCCCATACATATACTGTATGTACAAACCTGACCGTGGATACAAGCCCATACATATACCTAGTGTACAAATCTGACCCTGGATATTGTCCTTAAAAAACAGGCCCATATATACGACTTGTTTGCAAACCTTACACTGACTATTGTCCCTTAATATAAGCCCATACATATATGTAGTGTACAAACCTGACCTTGGATATTGTCCCTTAATACAAGCCCATATATACGATTTATGTACAAACCTGAACCTGAATAGTGTCTCTTAATTAAAGCCCATAAGTATTACTTATGTACAAACTGTACGCTGACTATAATATTGTCCCATAATACAAGCCCATACATACACCTTATGTACAAACCTGACCCTGACTATTGTCCCTTAATTCAACCCTATACATGAATCTAATGTACAAACCTGACCCTGGTTATTGTCTATTAATTAATGCCCATACATATTACTTATGTACACACCTGGTCCTGACTATTGTCCCGTAGTACAAGCCCATGCATATACAAAATGTAAAAACTTGAACCTTTACATGTATATTGTCCTTTAATTCAGGTCCATATATATACCTTATGTACAAACCTGACTCTAACTATTGTCACATAATGCAAGTCCATACATATACATAATGTACACACCTGACCCTAGATATTCTCCTTTTATACAGGCCCATATATGTACCGTATGTACAAACCTGACCCTGGATATTGTCTCTTAATTAAAGCCCATACATATTACGTATGTACAAACCTGACCCTTGACATTGTCCCATAATCAGGGTTAGACACTAACTTTTTATGACTACTAGCCTACAGGGCTAGTGCCTTCTTATTTTTACTAGCCCTTCTTAAAACCAACTAGTCCTCCTTTTCCTCATTTGCGGCAAAATAAAAAGATACCAAAATATCATGGCTTGGTAGCTCCATGGTTAAGGCCTTGGCTTTGGAGCTATAGACAGACATCTGACCAGCGTGGGTTCGCTCCCTGGCGACGGCATGTCTGAGGGGAAAATTCATAATCCGTCTCTATCTATAGCTGAGGTTGCATTTCCTATATGACTGTACTGCTTGTAAATATTGCAAGACAACAACTTTGTGACTAGGTCATAGTCAAATTTATTTATAGGCCAAGGCCATTATACCCTTCTTTGCAGCAACCTGTATAAGGCATTTTCTACAAACAAATTTCTTTTAAAGTCATGCCGACTTACCTTGGAAATTTCATTCCTCGTGTATGGATTTTTTCCTCCAATTAAAGGCAAAAGGCCGCTTCCCCAAAACTGGGAAAAGGGCTCTGTAGGCACTTACACGATGGCTAAAATACACGTACGTGTTTATTTAAATCATGTTGTATTTTGCTGATGACGCTTTTCCTATTCTGTTTTTCGTTTGTTTCGATGGAGACAGTTCCGTATTTAAATATCGCCACATGTTCAGTGATTTTTTTACCTCTGCGTCCTGCGTCCAGGACGCACAAATATTTCCGTGGACGCAAATTACCAGAACATGTGCGTCTTGGGACGCACATAAATTGCAAGTAAAGAGTTCCGTAATTCATATTTTCCCTGTAAGAATTCAATCCGTCGCTTTTTTCTCCGCGTCTACCGCCATATTTCCCCTGTAAGATATCAATCCGTCGCTTTTTTCTCCGCGTCTACCGCCATATTTGACTATTCGATGAGGGTTAAGTTTACACTCGCACCATTCCGCGTAATTTTGCAACGTCGATTATTATTGGATAATGGTCATACGATTAGCCAATGGAATCGGCCGTGAGGTAAAACACGAAATGGTGCGGAAGTAAACATTCCACGAGTTGGCGATGCCTCGTCTGCAAAATGGGGCCCAAAGAGAAAACTAAACAATGACTCAAAGCAACAAACACTCTCGAGTTTCATTCAAAAGGCCAGTACATCCTCCAATAATGACGCTCAAACAGCCAGTATATCTACGGCAATTGAACCACCTACCAAAATCCGCAAATACAACAGTTGTTGGGAGAAATTGTTCATTTGGCTCGGGTATGACGATACCACAAAAAGCATGTATTGTACTTTGTGTACAAACGCAAACAAATGAAATGGGATGACTAAAAGTGCACACTTCACAAACTTTCAACAGTCAACTCTCGGTCGACATGCTTCTTTATGCGACTGCGATTGTTATGCTCTCACCGTATGTATGCCTGATTAAAGTTATCAACACCATGTTATAAAATAGTGCTTGAATTTGAAATAAATTACTACTAAAACCTGGGACTCACTCCTTTAGTTTTGGGACTCATAGATTTTTGGCCCAGCGAGTCCTAGGACTCGTACAAGTGAAATTGTAAAAAAATCACTGATGTTTGTTTACAATGTGAAGGTCACATTCATCATGTCAATAAAATGCTTAGAAATTAATATAGAGATAGAAATGCTAGGGTCTCTACGAAAAAGATGTGGGGATATGTATAAAACGCGTGTTATTTTTCAGCATTTTGCGCCATCAAAGAAAAATGGCCAATCAGTGATGGGTAATTAGACACACCTACACATTCGCAGGTGCTTGTCTTGGTCTATATCATACCCTACTTTACATTACAATATTGAAGAGTTTGAATAGCGAAAAATTGAAATGATTTGACAATTTTCGACATCAGGATCATATAAGATCATTTAAAATCGACATTTAAATAATAAAAACAACTAGCCCGTCGGGCTTGTCAGCTGTGAGTTTTTACTAGTCCTTCTCGAAAGTGACTAGCCTGTCGAATTGAATTGGGGTTTTAAGGCGCACCAACACATGAAAAGGTTATATGGCGCCTAAAAGGCATGAACATGCCAGGCCCTTTTTCCATGTACATCAAGATAAAATATGGAAAATGGGCCTAGAACCTTCTCACCCTGAACTGTAGAGTTGCTGCAAATTCTATCGTAGAAACTCCATTTACGCTGGAGCCACGTTATTGTTTTTCTGCCAGTGCTCTTTTGATGCGAGTGAGATAGCACCTGAAACAATGCAGGGATCATGATGAAGACCTTTAATGAACATGAACAAAAAATGATAAAATGAACATGAATTTGGGGGGATTCTACCCCTCTGCCTATCCCTCCAAAGGGATCTGCAGTGGCACTATTCTTTGCCCCGTGACCAAACGGAGCCCCCGAGAACCACACGGGGCGACTAGCCTGTCGAACCCTGATAATACAACCCCTTACATATATCTAATGTAGAACAGTGCTCAAGAAATAGGATAGCCCGACGCCCGGGGCTCCTCGAAATCCATTCCGGGCCTGTCTCATTTTGCAGACGAGGAGCCCGTCGGGCCTGTCTAAAAAAAAAAAAAAAATCCCCAAAAAAATCAGTTTTACTGGATCTCAAGCTCAAGTTCCTCAAGACAAAGTACTCCCATGTGTATTGTGAACTGTGAAAACACTTGCAATAAAGTAATTAAAATGTGTTATACACACATTGAAACAATAAGAAGTTTGAATATTTTGCCTGGCTTCGTGTCGGCAGTTTGTCACAACTTGAGGTCGACAATTGTTGACATAAAACTCATTATTCTGCTATTAGGGTTGTGTTTTCTTTCCTTTGTGATAAGAAATACCGTTTTTGTCATTAAAAACACACTAATGCATGAAAAAAAATCGTTATTGATGGTATTTCGATTGAATGTTTGTGAAATGTTCGGGCCGTAAAAGTGCGGTGTCATAGTAGTTCGGATGGTACATAATTTCGGATATATTATTTTTTTATTTTTTTTTGCATAATCAAATAAGAAAAAATGTCATTTACAATTACATGTTGGTGGAAAGAAAAATATATATACTGTATATGTATAAATACAGATATAAAGTATATTTCTATTCATTATTTATGGTGTAAGGAGTTCCTGGAATCCTACTTTTAAATGAATTCTAGTCTAGGCTCTAGGCTCCTAATTCTTTACTTGGAGAAAGTGGTGACAAAAAGAAAAAATATAGCCAGAAGAGGCTCTGATAGTCTCATTAAATCTGATTAAAAATTTGGCTCCAAGTTTAGCTCCAGTTTCACCAAGTCGGCTCTGATTATTATCGTTTGGCAAAAGTGCTAGTCCTCTCCTTTGCATTGGTTATAAATTACTATGTAATATTCTATTCTAACATATTTTAAACGAAATGGTAAATAAGTCCGCTGACCAGGGAGCATAAAGTGGTAGCAAAAAGAAAAATATAGTCAGAGGAGGATCTGAGCTTGATTAATACATACGTAACAAAATTAATGTGTGCTATAAAAGTGAATAAAGACACATTTCCAATAAGAAAAAAATATTGGACCTTTCCATTTTAAATCAGGGCCTGTCCATTTCAAATCAGGGCCTGTCCATTTCAAATCGGGGCCTGTCCATTTTCAGAAGCAACAAGCCCTGGGCCTGTCTCTTAAAATAATTTTCTTTGAGCACTGTAGAACCCTGATGATGTTCCCGTAATACAGACCCATACATGAATCAATTTATAATACATTACACATTTGATAATATTGTCATAACAAAACTGTTGGCAGGCTTCTTCACACAAATGGCATAACTTTGTTTCAATAAAAATAAATCAAAATAAATGCTACGCATTCTGCTTCTTTCACGCCCCATCAAAGGATCTAGACAGTAAATCCTCTTCGACCAACCTACGCCGCTCAGTACTTTCAGTACTCGTCAGTTTTTTGTTTAAAATAAAGTACTGTAAGTGTATCAACTCGCTGTACGCATGGCTCCGCCTTCAGTCAATATAGCTCCGCCTTAGACCGCCCCTACTGTGGATATTGTCTTCTAAGTGACCTGTGGTATTGTCATCGTATCCCTACCCCCACCCCATAACCCACTCTGTTTTTATTGCATTTTTGTTTTTTTGATTAATGGGGACAATGTGTAGGCACGTGCCTACGCCACTGATCTCTGCAATTGAAACTATTTTTTCTTCTTATAATTGCTGCTCAAGAAGTAGCGAGGGACATGCGTTTCCGAAAACTGCTGAATATGCGTGCCACCGTTGTAAATTCATTGTTTTTCAGACAAGATTTAAGCATTCAAACGGCCGTTTTTTCTCAAAATAATTAGTTTTCCTTAAAGTAGAATGATTAAACTCTACAATGATATCCAATTTGTAAACTTTAATTATCGATAAAGTAGTTTTTATCGATCTAAGCTTACACCCATGCCAAGTCAATAAACGTAAAATCGCACCTATTGGAAGTTGCACAAGTTGAAGGTCGGCATGCTTAACTCGTGACTGTGGCTTAACCAATCAAGATACAGGAAAAATAATGATGTCATCTGAAAGAGCTGTGATTGGCTTTTCTAATGGTATTTTTAAAAATGGGAAATTCCTGAAAATAACCCCAATGCAGCTGGATTGAAATAGGTCAACTTTGGACACCGATTGCGCAAAAAGTAGTACAAAGGCATAAAACGGCACTATATCACAATAAAGCTTGGTTTATGATCTTTCCAGTAATATATCATACTTATTTGTGCAGGTTAGCGCAATGCAGCGCATGATTGATGATCATGGCATATATTCATAATTTTTCATTGCAGAGATGTTGAGATTTGATCTTATTTTCAGTAGGTGATAAAATGTGTGTTACTCGGTTTTTATCCTTAGGTTCTATAGTAAAATAAAAATCTTTAGCAGAGTAAAAAGACGATACTTTTTAAGATTTTAATTTTGAAAGATACATATATTGAATCAATTTGCATAAAGGTGCATGAACTATGCAGGCTTTTTAAAAGAATCACACTGTAGATACCTTAATTTTAGCACTAAACTTGGTTGAACAACAAGGATAAAGACCGAGTTTATCACCTACCAGAATGTATGTGTATGTTTTATTTCTGGTCACTGATTGGTCAGATTTTTTTGATGATGCTCTATCAAAATTATGAATTCATAAATGTTCAATAGAATTACATTCATAATTTTTCATTACAGAGATGTTGAGATTTTATCTTATTTTCAGTAGGTGATAAAATTTGTGTTACTCGGGTTTTATCCTTGGGTTCTAAAGTAAAATAAAAATATTTGGCAGCTCGTAAAAAGACGATAATTTTCGAGATTTTGATTTGAAAGGTACATATATTAAATCAATTTGCATGAATGTGCATGAAATATGCAGGGTTTTAAAAGAATCGCACTGTATATACCTTAATTTTTACAGTAAACTTGGTTGAACATCAAGGATAAAGACCGAGTTTATCACCTACCAGAATGTATTATGTATGTCTTATTTCTGGTCACTGATTGGTCAGTTTTGTTGATGATGCTCTATCAAAATTATGAATAGCAATGAGCTAGAAATCGCGTCCTCGATAAGCAGTGTATACAACGCCAATACTACGCCTGTATGACCTATTTTGACAACACGTTCAGACACTACTTACTACTTTCAAAATTAAATAACTTTGTTATTTTAAGTTCGATTTTAAAAATTAAAAAACAATTTTGATTCTTAATGATTGTTTTATTTGAATAAATATTTTTTATTCACATAAATATTTTGTAAAAAAATCGATGTCTCTCCCTACAAGAAGTGCCAGAGGACAGGACCCAGTGGCAGTAGTACCAAGTGTATAAGGCATATTGAATATCCTCTAGTCTAGAACTAGGCAACAGACAAACATGATACAAAAAACGTACCCTGTGCGCTATTTTTGCGTCTGTTATGTTACTGTATGTACATCTGAAGTGCCTAAAAGAACGTAAAATTGTAAAAGACATGACTTTTTCCATCAATGCCGAGATTTCACATGTAGACGCTTGCAAAGTTGCCAATCAATCGTTTGTGTGTTCATGACACGGTGAACCATGCAACTTACTTAATCATGAGATAAACAACGGTGAACCATGCAACTTACTTCATCATGAGATAAACATATTTTTAAGCGACGTGTGGCCCATATTGTAATAGCGAGCACAGATAGCGAGAAGTGCCGACTTATCGCCTTAAAGATCATTCGCAACATCTCGTACACTGCTTCGCAGCATGACTCGAATGTAATATGAACTATGGTAAAACCTTAAGGCGAGCACAGAAAAGGTGAAAGTAAATTTTAAACAGATAAAAGTCAATGAAAGAACAATACAATTGAAAGCAACACAATAATGAGGTCCTCTCAGGGGTTTTGGGGGGAAATGGCCATTTATATTTGGTGAACAAGGGAACAATGGCTGTTATTTTCAGGGAAAAAGAGAACATTGACACATATTTTTAGGTTAGGGAACAATGGAACATGACATTACAGGAAATACTATTCTAACATCTAGTTTTAATATTAAAAAAAAAATCACAATAAGTTAACATTTCAAACAATATTTTTGTGACAACAGCTAGTGTACTGTAGGCCAGAATGAATTTTGGGGAACACTAGCAAATCTTTTTTAAACATTAAAAATACTTTTAGAGAACATGGGAACATTGGACAAATAATTTTGGGGAACAAATCAAAATAGTTGTGGGGAACAAGTGAACACTGACTCAGGGAACAAAGGAAGATGTACCCCTTCCATCCTCCTGGGGGCATCAATAATAATAAGAAGAATGAATAAATCATTAAAAAAACTCATTGCACACTTTCTTTGACAACTGAGCTGTATACACTTTCTTTTGCAACTCAGTATATTTAGATAAAAAGTTTTAGACTAGCTTGAAAGAAACTAAACTGGAAAATTCAGCATTTACCTCACTGTTTCAAGTATACACTGTCGTGATATAACTAAACTGAAAGATTGTTAACTTTATACATATACATACATTGTTCTAATTGCTTTTTTACATTTTTTTTCTCTTTTTGCCAGAAATGTTGATATTTTCTATGTTATTATTTATTACTAAATATATGCAAACTGTGACCTGTTTATTTAGCCGATAACACATAATATGATTCACAAATAGATGAGAGATAGGGATAATTGTTTTAATTTTAACACCACAGTCCATCTGTTCTGATCTTACCTTGAATAAGAACCGTCTGTACAAGATGACAAGTTGCATTCACTTCAGTGTATGGGTTTGAAGAAATCCAATCTGTGTGTGACTGACCCAATGGGCCACTCCTAAAAGATGCTAGTGTCACCATCCAATGCTGGTTGTAAATGCCTGACAGAATAATGCAACTATCAGTCACAGACAACCATTTAAATATAAACAAAGGATAGATGACTCGTTTCTTGAAGATGTTCAGTGTGATGCAGCCCTTCTGTAGTGTAAATCTCATTTTTGCTTTTCACTAAAGAAGCAGTTCCAGTACATCCTGGTGTTTCATCTCTGTTCTGGTCTGTTGTGTTCCGCTGAATCGTACCACTTGTCCATAATTAAGTCATAAAACAAATACAAACAATTCTGGTTTTTAAATTCTATAATGAGGTCATTTTTAGGCCTAAAATTTTTTTTGTGTGGTTCTGGTAACATGTTCAAAATTGGTAGGTCGGATTTTTTTTTTTAAGGACTGTTTTTTATGAACGAAAAGAAGATGCACTGAATTATGTACTAAAATTACTGTAATTATAATTGTTTTCTATTTGCTCTTCACTTGTGTTCATACATACTTTATATTGTTATTTTTTAATTACTTTTTTCGAAATGGACCAAAATAACGTCAGGGTCGGCTGCTATTCGTAGGTAGGGTCGGGTGACCCGAACCACACAATTTTTTTTTATAGGCCTTACCATACCACAGATATGCAGGGCTCGACATTAGGCATTGTCCGATAGGATTTGGCAACCCAAACTTGGGTCCGGACAAGTTGATTTTGAATCCAGGTTGTCCGATCGGGCAAGTAGAACATTTTTAATAAAACAAAATCAAAACCCACGCCAAAATACGCTGAAAACCCACGCCAAATGACAAAATTGAAACCTCACCGTAGCGAGTGTTGTCTAATGTGAAGTGATTGTAAACTAGACAGTTTTGCGCATGCGCGGCAGGATTTTCCCTGCCAATATATAGATAGTGTATATATATAGATAGTTGCTTGTCGCAACACGTTGCTTGGGATCCCTGTATTTGACGTTTTGTTCTCCCGATTTTGAATGACAAAAAGCATTCCTTATGTTGTGAAAATATTGTTAATAAAATACAACAAAAGCAAGTTGTTTAATTATACACTAATTATAAATTTTACGAAATAAAAATCGCTAGAACATTTTGCAAGAATCACATACGCCCGCTTTGCGGATTGTGTACATGTATCACGCTTCATCGGATCGCAATCTCAGAATAGAAATGCTTTATTTTACATGTTTTAATGCCTTTACAGTAAAAAATTGAGATTTCATATTCGGACAAGTTCATTATAGGTCAGGACAAGTGGATTTCTGATGTCACTTGTCCGACAAGTGGATCCAAAATTTAATGTAGAGGCCTGATATGACACACAAATCACTATCTGAGTCAAATAAATGAAAACCAGACCATCCGCCATATTTTAAACGATAGGACACCCACCTGTATGGGCACAATAGAATCTGGACTTATGATTGTGTTTAGTGTAATGTATCTATCTACAGTCTATAGTGCTGCCACACTGGAATACCACACCGTGGTACACACAGGAGTGTGTGTGTTTTGTGGGTCGGTCGGTGTGTGTGGGGTGTGGGGGGAGTTATTTTTAAATGAACAAATCTAGGGGGTGAGGACCCAGCCAGGAATCCAATATCTAGCCTTCATCGGCCCCATATTTTTTTATATAGGACCAGTATCGCAAGCGATATCCGCCTGAGATCGGCGTGCCCATCGGCTTCAAGTCGGACCGATATCTTGTCGGCTACACAATGACATCGGTCCAATATCGGTTAAATATCGTTTTAGTTTACTATCCATCATCGGTCAGACATCGGTTAGACATCCTTTTAGTTTACTATCTATCTTCGGTCCAATACCGGTTAGTTATCTATCCAATTTGAATCCGATATTGTTTCGACCGAAGTGGGCCCATTACGACAGATAAACATCAAATTCGTTCTATTGTCACCATCCAGCTAGCACAATCAAATTCGTTCTATTGTCACCATCCAGCTAGCACAGTATGTAGCTAGAGCATCGGATTACCGATCCAAAATACATGTATATGTTTCACAACATACAAGGTTATCGGGCGTTTAACTCCGTCCATTTTTTTTTATATCAAATCTATTAAATGAATGCTGACTACCTTATATATATCTTTTTGTAAGTGCTTATCTCAATTAGCTACACTGGAAAAATATTCATTAGCAATAAATAAAACTCTTGTGAATGTAGTTAAAATCATTTTGCAATGTAAAAAATGACATTTGCGAGGAATATCTGTTCACATTAACAACAAATATACAATATTCAAAATCAATTAAGCATGCCATACAAACAAAAAATTCAAAAATTGGAAAATATTGAATTAATCGGCTCTACGTCGGCATATCCAACAATTAGCCGACATCTGACCGATATCTTTTCAGCAAATCATAAAATGAACACACAAACCCAGTGAGTGTTGGGGTGGCTTGTAGTCTAAGACTTTCCAGGAGAGGAGGTCTGTCTGAGGAAATTTGAGGGGGGGGGGGATTTTGTAGATTATTCTCGGGGGTAGTCTGAAGAAACGTTTTCCGTTGCTCAACATAAACTCGCAAAAGTGTTCGTACGAAGTGAAAGCAATTATAATCTATTTGTCCATAATTAATCATTTAAACTACCGGTATTTGTTTGGGGCGCTTGTTTCAGCCAAAGGTTTTTTGGACTTTTAAGATAAAATTAATCTACTTCCTATATAAGTTATATATCAGTGGAACAGACATTTTTAGTGGTAAATAAAAATACCTTACTTTTCAAAATCGGTTGAGAAATAAAAATTTCACGTGCGAAAGTTGATTTTGATGGGTCATTTTCAATGCAAAATTCTGCTGCATGAAAAATTCGAAAAATATATTTTTTCAGATTTTCTATTCAAAAATCGTTTTAAATTGTTGGATATTAGTTCATTAAGACACCCTGAAAGTTTTATAGCAAAATATCAAGTTTTACTGAAGTTATCATGGTTATTTGACATTTTGTAATTTTCTGCTGTCCCACCAACAAGGAATTTACATAGGAAAAGCCCCATCAAAAAATCATTTTGGCTGTTAAATATTTATTTCTCAACTGATTTTCAAAAGTAAAGTAGTTTTATTTACCACTAAAAATGCCAGTTCTAATGATATATGACTGATGTATCGTCGAACCATCTGTTTTCGCACACCTTGTGATTGCGGACGATTCAGGAAATGACGTATGCGCCCGTTTCTTGTGTGAATTCCGTAATCACTTTTGATGTCCGTCTGCTAAGCCTATAATTCAAAGCATCAAAAACAAAACTGAAGCGATTTTCAGCTCTACGGACATTATTATTTCGCATGTTCCTCCATCTACCGGTGTATTTATCATTAAATACTTTCCCTTAAAAGAAAATTCAGGAATAATTCAGGAATATTAATATTATTTTTCGATACTATATGGATTTGATCTTTTATCTTTCTTTAACCGTAAACAAATTGCGTTTTCATCAACCTCTTTCATCGTAAATAAGAAATGGAATTGGGTCAAGTCAATGGTGGGTACCTGCAAAAAACGATGACGCAATATCGGTGTTTATGTAAAAAAGCCATCTGGCAAGTGGTTATTTCATAACCGTTTGCCCCAAAACTTTCGTGACTGACATGTGACCTAAGTTGGCTGCCATGTTTTGAACACAGCAGATGTAAACAATTTACAAACTATTCTTTTCCGAGATGATGAATGTATTTTTTTCTTTAAAACAACACAAAGCAAATGCAAGGCATTGTTTTCTTTTTTTAAAGTAAAATAATAGTGGATACTCTGCTATTTTTTTTGTGTTGGCAATTTTACATAAAATCAGGTCAACTCATTTGCATAAAATTAGCCGTATGAAAACACTGCATCATGGGGAAAAAAACTAATTAAATTAAGAGTGCGAAAACTAAAGCCACTTACCGCAAGTAAAGATATGTAGGTCATACATTTACAAATCTTATCAGATGAAAAGTAAATTAAATTTGATAATTGTCTAGGTAGTTTTTGCTGCAGACTGAATAGTTTATTCCATTTAGCATCTTATTAGGTTCACTGTATACTTTTCACTGATATTACGATACCAATTATCACAAAGTGTGCGAAAACTAAGAGGCCGAGGATACGTATTATTTAAATTGCTCGAGTAACTGCAGAAAAACCTTTGGCTAAAACAAGCGCCCCAAACAATAATAGTTCAACATCAACTCACAAAAGTGTTTGTACAAAGTAAAAGCAATCCGAGTCTTCAAGAAATTGCCTGAGTTATCACTAGTCGTCTGCAAATAATGTCAATAAACACCGTCACGCGCTAATTTGAATAATCTTGAAGGTTTCCGGCCAAGACGATTTAATGTTCAAATCGGGTGTTTACAAATAAAATGTATATCAATTTATTCACTCACATATGCTGCTAGTGTTGTTTAATCATTGTGCGCTCTGCAATTGTTGACATGTTCGGCATATACCTGCATTTGTTGTCATTTTGAAATTTCCCACGGAAACCACATATTTTCTAGAAAGCCTTAGTTTCGCATTTGAACTCTAAATATTCTGATACACATATTCTATATGACTTTGTGAAGGAGTCGGAGAGACTTTCAAATTATTTCTGAAACTCTACTCTAACCAGTAATAACGGAAACGTTGCACAGAAAACTGTTTTAAAGAAAACAAATCAGAATTTCGAAACTAAAACTCCTATAGTGGGAGCCGGTGTCTTCGTTAGAAATGCTTAAAGCGTGACAACGACGATTTACCATCAAAATCGAGACACATAGATTAGCAATTATCTTCTCTTTTTTTTCTTTTTTTTTCTTTTTTTTTTTCTCCCGTTACCGTAAAGTTCGCTTGCGCTCGAAGTGCCTCGGCACTTCTCGCTAGCTGTGCTCGCTAATACGCAGGTTTCCATATTGGTTACAGGGGCGGATCCAGGATTTCAGCTTAGGGGGGGCGTAAGATTTTGGTAAATTTTCGGGTCCGTTTCTAGCCTCATAAAACGGTTGCGGTAGTGCATTGATAGGGTAAAAAAGTCCGTTTAAAAATAAAAGGAATTATCAATGTGTTAATTAAACCACTCATTAGCCATTATGCGTCGAGCGAGCGAAATTTTTTTGTTATACTGAGGGCGTGCATCGAAATTGTTTGATATTTTATCTACAGTAACATGGACATACATGTATGAATAAAAAAAGTCCGTTTTCAAATAAAAGGATTTAACAATGTGTTAATTAAACCACTCATTAGCCATTATGCGTCGAGCGAGCGAGCGAAAAAAAAAATTATACTGAGGGCGTGCATCGAAATGTTTGATATTTTATCTACAGTAACATGGACATACATGTATGAATAACCAAAAAAGTCCGTTTTCAAATAAAAGGATTTAACAATGTGTTAATTAAACCACTCATTAGTCATTATGCGTAGAGCGAGCGAAGCGAGCGAGAATTTTTTTTATACTGAGGGCGTGCATCGAAATTGTTTGATATTTTATCTACAGTAACATGAACATACATGTATGAATAAAAAAGTCCGTTTTAAAATAAAAGGTTTTAACAATTTGTTAATTAAACCACTCATTAGCCATACTGCGTCAAGCGAGCGAAGCGATCGAAAAAAAAAAATACTGAGGGCGTGCATCGAAATTGTTTGATATTTTATCTACAGTAACATGGACATGTATGAATAAAAAAAGTCCGTTTTCAAATAAAAGGATTTAACAATGTGTTAATTAAACCACTCATTAGTCATTATGCGTAGAGCGAGCGAGAAATTTTTTAATACTGAGGACGTGCATCGAAATTGTTTGATATTATATCTACAGTAACATGGACATACATGTATGATCCGGAATTTTTAGGGGGCGCACGCCCCCCCCCCCCCCCCCCCCCCCCCCCTGGATCCGCTAGTGGGTTACGTCATTCTAGCGTGACGCGCGTCTGATTCCCGCCAAAACGAATTTGCATTCAAAATCAAAGTTATCTTCAACATTGTGCAATGTCATTTAGCCGATTGCTCCATCTATAGTTTATTTACGTGAAAGCAATGATAAAACCTTCATCTGTATTGTAAATAACAAACATGCAACGCAAATCATACATCAACACGTATGGCAAGCAGCCATACTGTTTATGTAGCAACAGCTTAGCAACAGTGCACTATTTTCTGTGCCGTTGCCTTCCGCCTAACAGAATGTTAAGATTTTGAACTAGCCTCGGTCACCCGGCCCGCTTCTGATTTCTTCGTTACGCTATGCTACACGGATCCTAGTCTCTGTCACCCAGACGTACGCTCAGAAAAGGTGGGCATGCGGCTGGGTGATAGAGACTACACGGATCCAGAACCAGGGCCTGGGGGAAATAGGACGTTTAAAATCGCCCTCTCGTTTTGGGCGATTTTGGTGAGATTTTTAGAGATTCAACGAGACTTTCAAAAAACATGTTTTTAAGTTAATTTAATGATATTTTCTTATTTTTAACTTATGAGAAGCAGCAAGTGACGTTAAACAGTTTAACTGCTGCATCAACAATTGAAGTTGTACTTGTTTTTACAACATGACGTCACGCAAACGTCGACTTTATGGGCGTGAAAAAAACGCGCGAATAAATTGTGTTAATCGCTAGTGGGCGCTTTAATTGGCCTAATCTGCCCAGACCGATATCTGCAAGTAAGAAATATGCATGATACGGTCTGGCTGGCCGAGACTAATTTTGAACATACCGAAGCCGTGATACACACGAGGCGGGATCCCGAGGAATGACGGGAGTGGCCGAGCGTGAACATATTTTCAGATGAAAAGGAAGATGGACTCCTTCCCCCCTCCTGGGGGGCCTCAATAATAAATATAAGAATGGATAAATCATTAGTCCTAAATGCAATGTACAATTTGAAAGGGACACACTGCATTTACCATATTCTTCATACTGAGGGGGGACTGATTAAAACCGGCAAAAGTATGTTCAAGACAGTTTTTGATAATGATGAGTTGGGGTATATATTTAGATTAAAACGTTTTAGACTACTAAGCTTGAAAGAAACTAAACTGCCAAATTGAGCATTTGCCTCACTGCTTCAAGTAGACACTGTCGTGATATAACTAAACTGAAAGATTGTTATCTATACCTATACATACATTGTTCCAATAGCCTTTTTACAGGCTTTTTTCTTTTTGCCAGAAATGTTGATATTTATGGCTCCCCCACACAAAGCCGTATTGATTTTGTGCTTTCTGTCTGTCTGTAGGTCTGTGTCACAAACGATGTCCGATCAATAACTAGAGAATGGTTGGACCTAGGGTCCTCAAACTTGGAAGGATGGTTGGTCATGACCAGTAGATGACCCCTATTGATTGTGGGGTCACTAGGTCAAAGGTCAAGGTTGCGGTGACATTGACTATCAAAACGATGTCCGATCAATAACTAGAGAATGGTTGGACCTAGGGTCCTCAAACTTGGAAGGATGGTTGGTTATGACCATAAGATGACCCCTATTGACTTTTCTTTTGATTTTTTTTTTAAATACTTGTTCATTTTTTTATATATATATATATATATATTTTTTTAATTTAATTTTATTATTTATTTTTCGTTTTTGATATTATTTTTTTTTGATTTTTTTAATTTTTGCATAAAAAGTTTTAGGGTCGGCCCCTTAAAAAAAAAGGCGGTCTGGTTACCTGAACCACACATATTTTTTTATGTGGCCTAACTGATACAGATAGTAGATACTGTCAGAGGGATATTGAATATCAAAACGATCTCAGATCAATTGAGAACAGTTGGACCTAGAGTCGTCAATTATGTCTGTTCGGGCGAGTGGGGGAGCCATACGTTTTTGTCCCATGGACAATAACAATTTCTAGTTTCTATGTTATTATTTATTACTAAACAATGCAAACTGTGACCTGTGTATTTAGCCGATAACACTAAATATGATTCACAAATAGATTAGAGATCGGGATAATTGTTTCAATTTTAACACCACAGTCCATTTGTGAAGATTTGTTTTTTACTTTGTCCATTATTAATCATTTGCTCAACATCAACTCAAAAAGTGTTAGTACAAGGTGAAAGCAATTGTAATCCGAGTTGTCCATAATTAATCATTTAAACTTGCTCAACATCAACTCACAAAAGTGTTCGTACAAATTTAAAGCAATTGTAATTGTAATCCGAGTCTTCCAGAAATTACCTCAGTTGTCACTACTGTTGTCGTCTGCAAATAATGTCAATATTTACTACTGTTACGTCACTGATTTTAACACGCGCTAATTTGCATAATCTTGAAAGTTTCCGGCCAACACGATTTAATGTTCATATCGAGTGTTTACAAACAAAAAGGTATACCAATTTATTCATTCACATATGCCTCTAGTGTTGCTTTAACATTTTGCGCTATGCAGTTGTTGACATGTTAAGTATATTCTTACTGACATTTTTGAAATTTACCACGAAAACGACGGCTTCTCTACAAAGCCACAGTTTCGCATTTTAACCCTTTACCTATTCTGCTGCACAGATTCTTATTATTATTATTCTTATAATTGTATTTGAAAGCATAAATAGAAACAGAAGTCCGGATATTTTCTGGGATTGAATTCCAATTCCGCATGGCAACATAGGTTAAATATTGTTTTAAATATTCCGATTTATGTCTAGGATGTTTAATGTCATGTTTAATGCATGCTCTTAAATTACATCTGTCATTTTCAGAAACTGTTATTAATTTACTTATGTATATTGGTGTAAGATTATGAATTGCTTTATAAACTAAAACACCTACTTGAAATGTACATCTTTTTTCAAATGACATCCAATTTAACTCATTGAAAAGATTTGCAGAAGGTGTATGTAAAGGTTGTATCAAAATCCAGCGTGCAATGCTTTTTTTGTAAAGTAAGAACCTTTGTAAAATTTGATCTAGTACAATTACTCCAGAGGATAGAACCTTAATCAAATATTGGAACTAAATATGCGTCTTAAAAGTGTGAATTTACTCGATATACGATTACAGACTTTGCTTATCTTAATATCCCACTTTAGATGTTGATCTATTGTAATTCCGAGAAGTTTTTGAAAAGGCACTGATTGTATCAGGCAATTATCTATCGAAAGCGTGAGTTTTCGAGAATGATTTATTTTATATTTTGAACCTAATAACATACATGTTGTTTTTGCAGGATTTATAACCATGTTGTTTTAATATAGTGCACCATTCATTTATGTTATTTAAGTCTGTTTGTAATTTACTCTCAATGGATGACGCATCCGGACCGGTTGTATGTAGCGTGGAGTCATCTGCATACATGTCAACTGAAGCTTCTTTGGAAGTTAAAGGTAGATCATTTACATAAATCAAGAACAAAGGTGGTCTCAATATGGATCTCCGAGAGACACCTGATTTGATGATTCTCTCCTCAGATTGATACTGTCTAACTCTGACTACTTAATTGTGTCCTGTTTGACACATACGACAGAAACCAACGTATTATTAAAGGCGAAAAATGATACAAATGTAGTTTGTATGATAGTATCTCATGATCAACCATATTTAAAGCCTTTCTCGTGTCAAGGAAATCACTGCCAACAAAGTTTCCAGAATCAATGTGTTCCAACCAACAATCAACAAGGTGAATAAGTGCAGTTTGGCAAGAATGATTTTTACGAAATCCAGATTGAGCCGAGTGCAAAATATTAAATTGTTGAAAGAAAGAATGCAGTTGCGCAACAACATGTTTCTCAAAGATTTTGGAAATTGATTGTTATAATGAGATAGGTCTATAATTGTTCGGGTCATCTTTTGGTCCATTTTTGTGTATAGGTAACACGCATGCTTTTTTTTAGCTGATTAGGAAATATGCATTGATCTAGGCATTTATTAATGATTGATGTGATAGCATTAATGATGCAATCCGATGCTGCTTTTATAATACGAGGTCCAATACCATCTATAATAGACTCGGTCTTTATTCTAGATGTTCAACCAAGTTGACTGTTAAAATTAAGGTATTTATAGTGTGATTATTTTAAAACCCTGCATACTAAGTTTATGCTCATTTACGCATTGATTAAATTTCAGAGCTACATTATATTACCTAAAAAAGCAGTCTTAAACCCGTACTAACCATCATACTAATTCAAAGTAAGAATTATATCGAAGTACTTCGCCCGTTATCTAGGCAATGCCTATGTCATATTATAGTTTGACCTACTAACAGGACAACCCTATTTTTTAACGAAAGGTTATACAGCCCAGATACAACTGAGGTCGTTTAATTATACTTTATATATTTTTTATGAGAGTGGGTGGTCAGTGATGGAAGCTGATTGCGTGATGTAAAAGAAAAACATAATTTAACATTAGTTACTTTTTTTTCTTGTTTGTGTTTGTTGCTTCCAGTATATCCCCTTTTCAGCATTCATTGACATTCACACTAGCTTCGTTCATACTGTGTGGTGGATGTAAAAAGTCGCACCGACTACCAATCAGTATTGTTATTTCTTACTGGTCCTTTGCGATCTTTTGATCAAACTCAGTGTGGCTTTAAAGTCGAATGAATACCTGTTCTAGTGGGCGTCAGAGGTTTCAGGTTTTGGAACTTATTTTACCTTTTATAAACATACCCAATAAAACCGAGTCTGCTACTTTTCTCTCTACTTTGTGTTCATGCTCTCAAGGAATCCCTTTTCCAGTATTTATTGACAATCCTTCTAGCGTTCGTTTAGTGAGGCCTTCCCATGGGGGTCCTTGTTCCACAGATCCCTTAAAGTAATGGCCATTGTTCCCCAGATCCCCAAAGGTTTTTTGCCAAAGTTCCCCAAAAGTATTTTGTCCATGTTACCTAGATCCCTAAAAGTATTTACACTGTTCCCAAGATCCCCAAAAGTGTTGGACACATTTCACTTAATGTACCAAATAGTATTCCCTTATGTGAAACACATACTGCAGTCTTCGTTGGACTGCTTGTACCTTTTACACATCATCATAATAAAAAAGTCTTCGTTCTGTCCTCTTATCCTGGTACTTTTTGATCTTCACTTCAGTTTGCATATGTATGTAATCCTCATCTGCAATTTCAAAGGAATCGTGTTTGATTTCACTATAGATGACACACAGGATATCTGCACTTTTCAGTCTCATCTGCCATGAACTAAAAGAGGGTTGAAAGGGTCCTGATGGAAGACTAACCCCTTGACCATTTTGTAAATTATCCCTTGCCTCTCAGAGTCCTTCCTCCACACACTCACTATCCCAATCAAGGATATTATATCGAGGGGTTGTTAGTGCGGTGTATTTACAAATAATCTCAAATTGGAGGAGGGGGTGATGCGGGGGTAACACAATCAAATCAGAAATAATTGATAAGCGCAGAAGACGGTGTGGCGACGGGAAATAAAATGGTGGACTGCGTTGGAATGAGCGAGAAAGGGAAGGCTGTAGAAAAGATCAGAAAATGGAAACAGAAGGGAGAAGCGGGCAGTGGGAGATCAGGGTGAACACTGACCAACTGTACAACCCCTCCTCCACCCCTATTGGCTGACCAGACTCACCAGTGTACTTGCCAGTTAGTACCCTCTCTTGATTCATTGTTTTGGAAAGTACAGTTATTTTCAATATTTCTCCGATGAAAATATTTTTTGTAACGAGACTAACACTGCTGTAAAGTTTCATAAAACTCATTCAAGTAGTTTCAGAGGAGTAGCTGCCACACGTTTTTCATCTGTAACTGGCTGGTGGCCATGTTTGACCTCAAATTAAAACAAATGTTTAGGACCAACTTTATGCTATGTCAGTCATGTTGGTAAAGGTTCCAAATCAATAACACATGGTCACCATAAGTTGTAATTTTAAAACCTATCTTTAGCTGTGTCCGCCATCTTGAAGTTCAGGACAACCCGATATTTACTTAGGACCAACTGGACATCAAGAGCAACATTCCTGTGAAGTTTCATAAAAATCAATCAAGTAGATTCAGATGAGTAGTCGCCACGAGTTTTTCTTATATACCTCTATGCAAACAAAGAAAGATTCGCGCTGGCGGCCATGATTAAAATCAAATAAAAATGAATTTTGTTTAGGATCAACTTCATGTCATGCCAATAATTTATTAAAGCTTCCAAATTAGTAACCCTTTTGGTTTGCAACAGTATTAGCTGAGGCGGCCATCTTGAAATTATTGCCGAATTGATTTTTACTTATGACCAACTAGACATCAAGAGCAACATTCCTATAAGGTTGTATAAACCTCCATCTAGTTGTTTCAGAGTAGAGGTCGCCACAATATTTTCCTGTATAACTCTATATAAACAAAGATGGCCGCTGGTGGCCATGTTTGATGCTGAATCAAACTCATTTTCTTCAAGGACCAATATTATGTAATGCTGATCATTTTAGCATAGGTCCCATATTATTATCACTTATGTATTCAGAGGAGTAGTCGCTACAAACTACTATTTTAAAAATCTATTTTTAGTTTTGGCAGCCATCTTGAATTTCACATCAACTTGACTTTTTGCTAGGAGTATCTATACCTTATGGGCAACATTCCTGTAAAGTGTCATGAAAATCCATCCAACAGTTTTAAAGGAATAGTTGCCACAAAAAAAGTTCACAAACGGACAGATGAACAATGGACAACACACCACGGCATAAGCTCTGCTGATATGTAATCAGTACAGCTAAAAATAGACACATGTGCACATGGACACTTGAAAGGTGATACTAAAATGCGTCCAAAGCAATCAGCAGTGCTCAACTGTCCAAATGCCATGTTTTAAAGATAAATTATAGCAATTATAGGTAGGTTCTTTTTCTTGGATTCTTTTCTTTTGGGACTCTATTCCCTAGATCCCTAAAAGTAGGTCTTTGATCCCTGGATTCCTTTAAGTATTTGCCAATGTTTCAAAGATCCCTAAAAATAATTGGCCATGTTCCCCAGATCCCCAAAACCCCTGGGAGGGCCTCTTTAGTGAAATCGTATGATTATGTTGACGGCTCTCGCCTAAAACCATGTAGATCGGCCTTAAAACGGCGAATTCTTACCATTCGGTTTGTACGCGAGTGCCAATTGCAATATCGGAACAAATTTGACAATTCTCAGTGAAAAGAAAATTTGTATAATGAAAACGTAAACGGGCGGAAAATGCAATGATTGCGTGCACGGGTGAAAGCGCTGGAATAAACGAACTATACAATAAATATCATCCTAACTTGACATACTATTGTTTGGGGCGCTTGTTTCAGCCAACGTTGTTTTTTTAGTCTTTTAAGACAACATTCAGCTAATACCTAAATAAGATGTATATCAGTGAAACAGACCATTTTCTGGTATACCTCCCGCCCATCTGTGACAAAGTGTCGACTCGTACGGATGGCGGAAGGTATACAGTTCTGGTTCTACCCATGAAAAAAATGGGCGGTCTGCCTCTACCACAACAAAAAATCGACCGTCGTATATCATTATAACCTAACATGTACTAAAAATGACGTATAACATCATTTAAATCAAAAGACTTATTGTTGTATAAGTGTTTAATGAAATTCAGAAATGATGAAACTAGCATCTGGATCAAAGAAACATGTACCGGTATATCAGAACATTGAAGGCCATTTAAATATAATAAGCATTTTAGTCCAGTATGAGTTAGCGCATGAAGATCGAGGAATATACACGTGCTGCTTTCCCCGGTCCAATTTGCATCATCATCGTTGCAATGCAAACGGTTTGGAAAATAAATGACCTTTGCGTGGCCATAGCAGCCGACCTTACTCGACATCAGCGAAACGAAAGTTGGCAGATGAAAACAAATCTGTAATATGAGACTACACGACACAGGACAAAACAGTCAGGAGTGATGCTATGGGGAAAACACTCTAATCAGAAGTTACACCGCTGCACTGTTTATAACAGAAGCTGTGGATATGGGACACGACGACACAGAAGTGACTATAGCCCTCTATGAGATCGTTCATTAGCGCGGCACACCGTCACTAGGTTGCAAGACGAGATTTCAAAAGCATTGTAATGGTAGTCACAGTTGTCTAGTCCATGATAAGCATTTTAAATAATTATTGAGATTGTCATTTTGGGTTTTCTGGAGTCCTAGTCTAACAAAAAAAGAAGATTCAAAGGTAGCAGAGCGAGCGCCTCCATTTGTTTAAAAAAAATGATTTAAGTTTTAACATGTGTTTTAATTATGTGGTTTGATTAATTCGTTTGGTTTGCAATAGTAGTGTCATAGCTTAGTGAATACTAGTAGTCTGTATAGTGATGTTATGGCTTAGTGGATACTAGTAGTCTGTAGAGTAGTGTTATGGCTTAGTGAATACTAGTAGTCTGTATAGTAGTGTTATGGCTTAGTGAATACTAGTTGTCTGTATAGTAGTGTTGTCACTTAGTGAATACTTGTAGTCTGTATAGTAGTGTTATGGCTTAGTGAATACTAGTAGTCTGTATAGTAGTGTTATGGCTTAGTGAATACTAGTAGTCTGTATAGTAGTGTCATGGCTTAGTGAATACTAGTAGTCTGTATAGTAGTGTCATGTCTTATTGAATACTAGTATCTGTATAGTAGTGTTATGGCTTAGTGAATACTAGTAGTCTGTATAGTAGTAGTATGGCTTAGTGAATACTAGTTGTCTGTATAGTAGTGCTATGGCTTAGTGAATACAAGTAGTCTGTAGCATAATTCTAACTCTGCTTTCTGCAAATATATTTCACAACAAACTTTGTATTGATTTTCCGAATTACCATGCGTTCACATACATTTGAAAGAAAATGTTGCGTGGTATTATTTGTTCCCTCTTGTTTGCCAGTCTAAAACTTTGACCATGGTTATTTGTCTGTATTTCGTCGTCTGTCTGTCGTAAATCGGTATACTGTGGCTGAGGAGTTCTGATCCGATTGTGCACGCCATACTTAAATTATGAAGATCTTTTCTTCCTGAGAGTAACGATGAGATTATGCATTATATTCCATGATGTGAATATTTGTGATAATAAATTTGTTGTTTTTATACAGTAGATTATTATTATCATCAACATATTTATAAGTGTTACCCGTTATTTTGTTAATGGGCTGTGATGATTATATTGATAACAGGTTATCTTAATTTTCACAATCTAGTCGAATTCAATAAATAATGAAGCAATATTTTCTGTATTTTTTCATTCTGCCCCTTTTATTATGATTGATTTTAGTGTGATTGAATATGAATAAAATAAGTTATGAGTTGGTAACTCTTAATTCGACGCTATGTACAGTTTTTGGGTTGGCCGTGCTGGTTAAAGTCATTTATATTGTGTCTTTAGAGTTTGGATTCTCAAAATATGTGAGTGATATATACCTCGTCGTCAATAGGTTTAGAAACGGTGTAAATCTGTTGTAAAATGTGCCTGTCGATCGCGGGATAAGGACTTGAAGCATATTTGAATCCTTCAAACATTTGAATGGGTACGCGGCAATCTCGATGTGTTTAAAACTCTGGAGTCCTGTAAATGTTTCTACATAACTTGCATTGATGCAATCATTAATATTAATAATAAGAGCAGTTTAAAGCAAATGATATTAATTACTTTGATTGATTTTATTATTTTAAACATTTCGATGAATAACGAAGACAAACCTATATCAGAACTCAACATTGTACTGAATAATATGCTAGCAGCTTTGAATTAAAAACGATACTGGATATATAACTCGGGATGCCACCTTAATTGCATGGTATAACTTCAAGATTGCCGTGTGACCCCTCATTAATGGACAATGGAGTATATACTCGGAGTATTATATATATATATATATATATATATATATATATATATATATATAGGCGAATCGTGGCCCATCTTCCAATGAACTCAGAGAGGTGGGATGGGAAGGGGTAGTCATATACTTACCTTTTTAATGTGTTTTCCTTTTTTCCTAAGTTTTTAAACGTTTAACCTTTTTAATTTTCGATTTTCAGTGTTACTAACGTGAGAATTAGCAACGCCTCTGATATATATTCAAATGGATTTCTTAACGACTTCAATGCTTGAACATATAGACGGATCTGGCAACAGAAAACATTCAAGCCGTGTTAACGGACCAGTTTGGTTTCAAGATATACATAATATATCAGGGAGGCTTTTTGGTGTCCACTGAGAGGCGTCAATTTATTGAGGGAAAAATAAGTCAACAATGTTCACCTTGTTACATGTGTCGAAACTTTTATTTAGACAATACAAAATATTATCTGGCTATCAAAGCCTTTAGGAAATTAACACATTCGAGCTACATATGTTTTATTTTCAATTAACACGCTGGTTTTATTAGCATATATTCAATGGTTCATGAAGTTAGTTAAATTATTTATGAAATATGTTTCTTACATTGATTTTAAAAAAGCATAACATCTGTCGCTAAACGACATATTTTGAATAAAAAACAACATGTAAAACTATCACATGGCTAAATTCAATACATCTTATGTATAGTACACATAGGCAAACTGACCATTGTGATTCAGTATATTATTTTCATTCCTTTCATTTAACTGGTTAGTGCATCGTGAGTAAAATGTCTGAATGCATTTGATAGCATGATGTGTTTGACCCTATAATGTTATCCATTGAAAAGTAGCATCAAACCCTCTTCATTTTTTTTCAAAAACAGTTGGCAGAAGAGTTATAAACTTTATCAGTCTCTGCAGCCAGAAACTGATTCATTTGATATTGTTCCGAAATTCCTTCAGATATGGTTTCAGATAAGTTGTGAGAAAGATGTTGTCGGTCAAGCACATTGTCTCAACTGCTTTTTCCATTTTCATGTAAGTTTCATATTTCCTCTCTGGTGGGATTATTTAGATATAAGAGTCAGTCAACTTCTATTGACCTTCTTTGTATTTGACTTGGAAAATAATTTGTAAAAAGTCATCTGCTGTTTTAATCCAAAATGACTTTCTGTGCTCACTTTTCCAGCTATAGATTGAATTTGACTTTCGTCATGATGGTATCTGAACATTTCAGGCGACCATTTTAAAAATGTATTCATCATTTTTTCACATTTGATTTTTTATATTATAAAACTATCTTATAAAATGTTTTTAATACGAAACAAACAAAGCTATTCTAAACAAGCTTAACCAAAATGGTCTCGTAATGATTATGAAAAACAGTCCAATCCCTATACTTTTCTTTTCGTAAATGCGCCTGTCTGCTTTCAGAACATGTTTATTCTAGTACTTGACTGTCCAACGGGGAAACGTCGTTGAAAATAAAATTATGTCACCGGAATATAAACTTGTTTAGTGTTCGACTTTTGCCATCACTTTGATTTAATTCTGTTTAAAATCGGTATACATTGATATGTCAAACAGTCAAGTACTAGAACGAACATGTTCTTAAAGCAGACAGGCATATTTCGGTGTAAAGAAATGTAAAGAATTGGGCAGTTAAACGTTTTGCAAAGTTTTTGTATATGGTCCAAGATTGGGCGAAATACACATGTTTCATCAGACAGAATACCTCTAGCGACATGAAGTAAAACATTAAACTGCCCTTTTACGTTTAGAGCAAAACCAAAGCAATGATCAGTATTTACACCCAAATACCCGTGAACGTGATCATTTAGAATTTTTCCACCCGTGTACGCAATCATTATACAAATCGATCAACTAACGCAAATTTTCGTGTAAATCTTCACTATAACTGGTTAAATTTGTTCCAATTTTGCAGTGGGCACATGCATGGAAACACAATTGCAAGAATTCGGCGTTTTTTAGGCCGCTGTACTTGATTTTAGGCTAGAGCCGTGAACACAATCATAAGATTTCATTCATTTCCAAAACTTTGAGAGGGCTAATCGCAGAAAGTACTGGAGGAATCGTATTTCATTTTGCGACGGAGAAAAGTGCTCAATTTGTAGGGGTATGTGCGCTTTATTTGATCAAAATTCGTTAAATATTAAGAAAGTTATGAAACATACCTGAATCGAGGGTTTTGTTTATCTCTTTTGCCGTGAACCCACTCAAAAGGTCACGTGGTTTCTCCACCTGGATTCAGGTTACATTGCACCATTGATTTTCCTTCTTTGTTTTATATAGGACGAATGTATATCAAGAGATAAAAAACGCGCATTTTTTTCCGTAGAAAATTTTAAAACACATATCAATCAAACGATCGAGCGTCCGCCAATATAAAAATGCAATAAAAACAGGGGGTCATGTATCATATAAGAA
This sequence comes from Cyrtodaria siliqua, assembly GCA_037043455.1. Lineage (NCBI taxonomy): Eukaryota > Metazoa > Mollusca > Bivalvia > Adapedonta > Hiatellidae > Cyrtodaria > Cyrtodaria siliqua. The sequence continues at coordinate 435,650 of JAWPHD010000484.1, forward strand.
CAAGCCAATCTGTTGAATGACGTCACGTTCTATTTTGACACGTCACAGATAGATTTACCCCATTTCTACTTTCGCTTTACTGTCTATGTCAATTATAATTAAATATCTCAAACAAACACTAATCAATGTTCACAATACATCATTTGGCTGAATTATAGGTAATAATAACAAAAAGCAATCAAAAGCATGCATTTTGTATCACTAGTAAGGCAGGGAAACGTTTTTTATTAGGCACTATTTGACTATACACCACGGAAGCACAAACGCAATGGTGCAATGTAACCTTCACTACATGTATGTATATTGTGTTTAACTCGATCTATCGCACTGGCTGTGTATGTGTATTAACGGAGAGAGATATAGAGAAATGCGAGTAAAGCACAACGCTGTGCAGTTAATTTAGATGTATGTTATACTAGTTGTTCCTTGGGTAAGTAACACATTAATTAGCTTTTATCTGTGTTTTAGTATTCGCCGGCAGTAATCAGACGAATTTCCTGCCGGCGAATTCTATTTTGCTTATGTTTTGATTAGTTCACTGGAAGGAGTTAATGGGGAACAATTGTATGTTCCTTCATTACTAATTTGAGCAAATAGTCTGACAGGATAATACCAATGCTGATTAAAACTGATGAATTATGTAGAATTTCGGTAAACATCTTTGATTATCATGTGTTTCTGGAAGTTTTAATATATCATTGGTGCAATAATATCAAAAAGTAATAATATGCAAAACAAATTGCTTAAAACTATTCTTATAATTAATATTAATGATTGAACAAATGCAAGTTATGCAGAAAAACTAGCGGGACGCCGTGAGTTTTTAAAAAATAAAGACTGCCGTGTGTCCCTTTCACAGTGTACAGTTTATTGTTTATTTAAACCCAAGGAGGGGAGTATGAAATTACAAACAATACACATTATATAATAACGAGAACAGCAAAATAAAACTCTAGCAAAACTAGATCATGAACAAATTATTTACAAATAGCGTTAATTTTATACATTTTATAGTTTAGACATTTACTTTGTTCATCAGTTATATTTATCCAAGAAAGTATGTATTGGTTTTACCGGAAATAACCGGTTTTCTGCTAAAAGAAATCCTGCTGTATGCACACATCGCAAATATAGCCCATACATTATGCAATGTTAGATACTTTTACTGTTCCCGTTATATGATAAAATATGCATAAAATATAATACAACAAATATTTACAGAAGCCAGACTAAAGCATATCTTAATATAGACATAAACAAATGGGTAGGTTTTTTCTTTCTTTACGATTTCAGAATGAGTGCAAATACGAATATTGGCCAAATTTTTTAAAGGGAGGCATTGCAATATGTATATATTTCAAAATGTCTTCAGTGGATAATATGTCATGATTGGCATGCATCCCTTTAAAACTTAGAAGACATTTAATTTCACAATCTTCAAATGATAAACTTTACTTATTTATTAATTTTTGCCTTCATTCTAAAATTGCAAAAAACTTTTTTTTTCAAAAAACCCAGTGGATGATTTACATATATTTATATTGAAAGAAAGTTATGTTACATCTCACAATATTAGAACAGCGAGACATACATGTGACTTTATATGTAATATCTCCACTGAGTTTTCCTATTATATTCTGGGAAAAAATAGTTGTGGAGAAAAAAATATATATAAAAAAAAGGAAAAGATGTTTCTATGGAGATGTGACTCTTCATTACTCAATGGGAACAGTGGGAAACGTAGTGCAACAATATATTTACTAGTAAGTACAATTTCTGGTGTTTTTGTCGTTGCTATTTACTTGAAAGCACAGAGTAACATTTAATGAAAAAGGATCCGATTATCTAAAAAAGGGTTTTATATGCCAACCAGGGCTTTTCATTTTTTTTCAAATGATTATTTTTAATAGCGTTTATTTTTTCAGTATGATATAGGTACCTAATTTGTGGTTTAAAATTTTCAAAGAATGGCAATCTCCCATCTAACTTGCACTTATATATGAAATATTTTGCATGTAGATGTAATTTATTTAAAACAATGTCTTATTGAATGGAACCCAAAATAATAATTTTCATAGTCCATTCCGGTTGAATTTGTATATTCTTTTCTGTGCAAGTAATCTAGATATATATTCTAGTTATGCATATCTTTAATTCATTTAAAGATACCTCTAAATCGATTTATAGATATCTTCTATTCGAATTATGTTATGGATATCCATACTTCATATTAAGATATCATTAATTGACGAGCATTTATATATATCTTAAATTAGATTTATATATATCTATAATTCAATTTAAGATATCCATTAACGATTTATCCATTAAATATCCTATACCGTGTTGATGAGCCGTTAAAAAACATTCATTTCAATTCATAAATATCGTTGAATCAATGATATCTATAATTTAATGCATTCAATGCAATGGCCACGAACTGGTCCCCTGGAAATATTTCCGCCCCATTAGATATATATATTTCAATGAATTATAGATATCCATAATCTCATTTTTAAGATATCTATAAATCGGTTTATAGCTATCTTATATTCGAATTATAGATATCTTTAATTCAATTATGGATATCTATAACTAGTGATTAAATAGTAAAAACGGCGCCCCATATTTATGCTTAATACGAACATGTTTGATAAATTAAAGATACAGTAGTTTCAAAATATTCACCAGTCTAATACGTAGTGTCATGTTTCATCATTACGTACGTCACCAGTACAAACTTGTTTATATAGTTATGGTTTGGGTTCAAATCGGATATTTCAATAAATATCACCTTTTATCCAAAAGCCAAGAAATAGTATTCGCACACTGTACACTGTAACATAACAAGTTTCTTTTGCACCCATCTTTTATCATTATGAAAGGTATATGGAAGACTAGTGCATAACATACACGTCTACGAAGGCAAGACGATTTTTGATATGTGCCTTCCTGTCTAGGATGCATCTATAAACCGTCCGTATGTAAAATACACACACCCAAAGACGTCAAATAACTACTGATGCGAATACATACAGATGATATTATGAGAAGTAGGTTATGAAGAATTTTAAATAAAACACATCAAAGTGGGTTATTTTTAACAATTCATGCATAGTATATGACCGATTATAGACCCCTGATCACCTCTGACGGTTAATGACCTCGCTGTCACCTCTGACGGTTAATGACCTCTTGTACAGCGAACTATTTTTTATCATGCTGGTGTAGTGTGACAAGTATATGAAATACATTTACACGCTTGGAGAATCTGTACATTGCGAGAAAAGGTTAGTGAATAGTACGAAAGGTTAGAGCAATGATATTTATAAACAAACGTGTTTTTAGCTCTATGTTATGGGATGGATCGTCGTCTGTCCGTTAACGTTTGCCTCGTTAACACCATAAGGCCTTCATTTTTCTTTCGATCTTTTTCAAACCTTACCAGAGTGTTGATATCAATGAAAGCTTGGACGAGTTCAAAAACCACCCTGTTCGGACCAGTAACACCGGAGTTATGGCAATTAATTTAGTTAAAATTGCTATATTTTGGCTCGTTAACGCGATAGGGCCTTCTTTTTTCATCCGATCGTTTTCAAACTATCAGATTGTTGATATCAATGAAAGCTCGAACGAGTTCGAAAACCAGCTAGATCGGACCATTTACACCGGAATTATGGCCCTTGATTTAGTTAAAATTGCTATATTTTAGCTCGTTAACGCGATAGGGCCTTCCCTTTTCATCCCATCTTTTTCAAACTATCAGATTGTTGATATCAATGAAAGCTCGGACGAGTTCGAAAACGAGCCAGATCGGACCATTTACACCGGAGTTATGGCCCTTGATTTAGTTAAAATTGTTATATTTTGGTTCGTTAACGCGATAGGGCCTTCCCTTTTCATCCGATCTTTTTCAAACTATCAGATTGTTGATATCAATGAAAGTTCGGACGAGTTCGAAAACCAGCCAGATCGGACCATTTACACCGGAGTTATGGCCCTTGATTTAGTTAAAAATGCTGAATTTTGCCTCGTTAAGACGATAGGGCCTTCATTTTTCATCCAATCTTTACCAAACCTTACCAGATTGTTACTATCAATGAAACACCGGAGTTCTGGCCCTTGAATTAGTTCAAATATGCTGTATTTTGCCTCGTGAAGACGATAGCACCTTTATTTGGCCGGATTTCAGCGAAACTTTGTAGGGATTATCAGTATCAAGCCTAGATGTACACATCGCCACTTTGTTCCCGTTGAATGATTTGGCAGAGTTATGGCCCTTTAAAGGTTTTAATACACAAACTGTGTCTGGACTAGTTCGCCTGAACCGAACCCCTGGCTTGATTTCAACGAAACGTTTTAGGGATGAGCAGTACCAGCTCTAGTTGTGCATATCGTCGCCGTGTTCCGATTGAATGATTATTGGTGGAGTTATGGACCTTTAAATTGTTTAATACACAATCTATGTCCTGAGGGGGCACTCCACAGTTTAATGTACATTTCTCAATCATCAAACCCATGACAAGCCCTTAGCCTGAAACCTTGAGCAAAAATAAATCACATCATCATTGTGTCATACATTTCTTAGAAGACAATAAAATTACCCATGTTTCCATATCAAATAAAAGTATCAAAAAGCATTTTATGTACAACTTTAGTCCCATTTCTTTAAGATTACCCCACCCCTCAAAACATGTTAAAAAACCAATTTTAGCAATATTTCAAATGCCAATAAATAAAACTAAAAATGTATCCTACACATATCAGGGTCATGTCTGCACTCATAATGCTCTTGCATATCAGGAAATGCTAAATTTTACATACCTAGTCTGGCGTTTTAAAAAGTTATTCCATGCTGATCTCCCCGTGATTGAAAATCAGTCATTTTACCTATTTTTAGAAAGTTTTTGATTGGTTCACATTTTTCTATTTATATAGCCTCCAAAAAACCCAAAGAATGCATATTCCAATACACCAAAATAAACTTAGAAGTACTCAAAACTGAAAACAACATCAAACATGTGCTTCATAATTATTATAAATACCATCCATGGACCTAAAAGATGCTTAGTTGTTTTCTTTCTGATTTACACCATGGAAATTCATGCGAAACTGAGGAGTGCCCCCTGACTAGTTCTCCTGAACCCCTGGCCGGATTTCAATGACACTTGGCAAGGAGATCAGTGTCAAGCCTAGTTGTGCATATAATTGCCTTGTTACGGTCAAATGATTTTTGGCGGAGTTATGGCCCTTTAAAGGTTTTAATACACAAACTTTGTCCCGACTTGTTCTCCTGATACCCTGGCCGGATTTAAACGAATCTTGGCGGGAATAATGAGTACCAAGTCTAGTTGGGCATATCATCGCCATGTTCCGGTTGAATGGTTTTTGACAGAGTATTGGCCCCTTATGTATAAAAACATCAACGTATTAAATTTATGAAAAACAATTACCAAAGCTGTATGGGTAATATGACATATCAATATGCATGTGCCAAAAGAAACTACTTAAATTAAATCCCTTAGAAACTATCTGCAGTTCTGTTACTGTACGCTACGAAGTAAGTAGGATCACCGTACGAAATGTTAGGGCTGTAGTACGAAAGATGATAGCGCATACGGATTAGAATATACTACTGCACTACCCTGTGCTCGCTGTGTACAGATTCCCCAGAAGTGATTTATATCGATTTTTCATGACTCACCCTGGTGAATTTCATTTCATATACTCCTCAAAATAATTTAAGGTATGACTAAACTTAAAAATTACAAAAATACAATTAACTGTTAAATTACAGCACTTTAAAAAATGATAAAAACCTTAACATGGTCCTTAAATTATTTTGAGGAGTATATTACATATAGCAGTATAACAAAGTTTATACTTAGTGACAGAGTGAAGACAATAAGTGCAGTACTTATGAAATAAAAGCAGTACAATGGATAAAGTTTGTTAAAACTGAGCCACTAAATTGAACTCACAGGAATATTGAATCAACATTATTGATCAGGCCGACTCAGATATAAGGATTCATTAGAAAAGCAAGTTTAAACTAGAACCAATTCGACGGAGCGTATGTCACATAGGTCAGTAAGGTTCACCTCTTTGACCCCGTATTGAACTCTAGAACCCGGGGGTAACAGTCTGTAATTTCAAACATTATTAGGTAGGTAGAGGGATTTTACGACACTACCAAAAGGTGTGTCTGATGGAAAGGAAGCTTGGAATTGCAGTTCGGGTCATTTAGTCCAAGGTCAAGTTAACTTTTACTATAAATCGATAACTTTTGTTTCCCTTGAAGGATTTTAAAGAAATTTACCAAAATGAGTGGGTCATGGAAAGGAAGCTATGGATTGGTATTCGAGTCATTTGGTCCAAGATCAAAGTCCCTGCTACTATAAATGGAACATTGGTTTCAGTAACTTTAGTTTTTCTTGGGGAATTTTGACGAATGCCCGGCAGGGGACATTGTATTGCGTGACAATACTTTTTCTTGTTTAAATTGTATGCGCAAGCAAATACGTTTATTTAAAATGTATGCACAAGCAGACCTTCGATGACACATTTGGGCATTAATATTTATCATATGCAACCTTGAATGCATTCTTAACGTCTGATAACATTATCTACTACCATCTACCGTAATTGTGGTATAAGTTTACAATAAAATGATGGTTATACTTTTTTTTAAGTGGCACAGTTTCATGCAATTTTTAAATTACGAAACAAAAAATCCAGACCTCGGAGAAAGTGAAAAGGAGTTAGCTGAATAAAAGTTAATACGCGAATCTTTCCAAGTAGAAATGGAGTTCAGGTCCGCATGTACTCTACGACACCATTGTATACTAGCATCCTCAACGGATTGGGCGATCTGAGCACGACACGCGTACATGTCATTTTATACTTCAGACCATGCGAAAATGCCGAATACGTTTTTTTTTTTTGCTTTCCTGTGATTTATATAACTTTCTTAGTGAAATAAAAGTGGTAATCCACTCAAACGTGAAATTACGAATGAAAAAATATCGAATGCTTACAGTCATATTCCATATTAAATGTCTCAGAACATATTTAGTTGTAGTTGAAAATAATATTTCTATACTATCTACCAGAGTCCGTAATGCCGTATTAGTCCGTCTGTCAGAGTATCACCTCATATCTCAGAGTCTGCAATGCCATATCAGTTCTTTTCCGCTTATATTTCTCCACTACAGAGTTTAATGACAAATGAAGCATTTTAAATACTTTCACTCGAATATATTCATGCGAATGCTTAACATCAATTACGAAACTCAGATTATTTCCAATTGAAATTGACTCTTAAGTTTCTAATGCTCAATTGAAGATGTTGTTATCCAATTGATTGTATTTTCCAGCTTGTCAAATGCCGTATTCTTCACACACTCCCCCAACTTCTCCCCCACTTCTCCCCAAACTCCCCACCCCAAACTACATCTACTAGTCCAAATATTTGTTTTTAATTGCAGGTCAGAATGAACGTGTTGAATCTAGCATGCAGTTTCGTCCTTTTGTTGTCAGCACTGACTCATGTCGAATCCGGGAACGTGTTATTCCTTCCCACACCCTGGTTTAGCCTGATTAACAGAAACTTAAACTTGGCAGAAGCTCTGGTGAAGTATGGTCACAACTCAACAATTGTTACAAGTGCAGCATTCGTTACCAAGTTACAAGTTGGACCGCAAGTAGACTTTATTACTGCTAACAGCTTCGATCACTATTCCATAGACAAAGGTAAAGGTAGTGAGCAATTGTTTCAAAAGATGTGTACCGTCGGAGATTTTAATGTAGAATTTATTAAATGGTACCTTGAAGAAATCGGATCGTTTTGTAAATTACTCCTTGCTGACAGAGAACTGTATGATACATTAAAGAATAAACAGTTTGATGCTGTTATATTAGAAAGCACAACTTGCCTAAATGCTTTAGCATATAATCTTTCATTACCTCGGATTCATGCCGCCGTACCCTTCTCGATAGGTAAATGGAGGATCCCCTATATGCCATCTGTTACAAAGGCACACAATTTAAATGACTTCTCTGACAAAATGACATTTTTTCAGAGAGTCATAAATACTTTACTCGCGGTTTTGATATCCTTCACTCCTAACCAAGTTGAATATGACGATGAGCTAATATATTCACCGGACATACCACATAAAACTAATGAAGAACTACAAGCGACGCATCAATTCATTCTGATGGACTCAGATCCAGTTCTTGATTTCTCTACACCAACGATGCCAAATGCAGCTCTAGTTGGCGGATTATCCACACGAGAACCAAAAGAATTGCAAGGACCATTAAAAACATTTATGGATGAGAGCACCGATGGAGTTATAATTGTTTCATTCGGGAGTGCACCATATGTGTTACCTCAATGGAAAATAGAACTTTTCATTACAGTCTTTAAGCGCATACCTAAGCTAAAATTTGTGTTCAAGAAAGGAGACACTATCAAATATGACAAAAACATCATGATGTTGCCTTGGATACCACAGAACGACCTACTTGCCCACCCCAACACAAAAGCCTTTATAACACATTGCGGTAATGCGGGTCAATACGAAGCTCTTTACCATGCCGTGCCCATGATAGGCGTGCCACTGTTTGCGGATCAAATCCACAATTCCAAAAGAATGACAACAAAAGGATTCGGTATACATCTTGACTTCTGTAGTAATGACGAAAAAGCAATTGCCGATGCCATTTCGGAAATCTTAAATGAAAAATACAAACATGCAATTTCAAAAGCTTCCCGAATTTTCCGCAGTCATCCAAGACCTAATGAACGGGCTGCGTATTGGATTGATCACGTGATACAGTATGGCGGGGATTACCTACAACCGCCTTACCTGCCGTTTTACCAGTACTACCTACTAGATGTGTTAGCTTTTGTTTGTTTTGTTTTGATTTCCAGTATGCTATTATCTGTACTGGTATGTTTGTCGTGTTACCGTCTATGCTGTAAAAGGAAAATAAAAGAAGATTAAAGTTCAGATGTATTGGTGGTCCTGAACGAAACTATAATGTAATAACTGGACATTTAATATAAAAGATAATAACCTAGTTATAATATTTCCTTGTTTTACTCTGCTGTGCCAAAATCCGAATTGGTATGTTAGTTAAACGTAGAAATACATTCATATACTTATAGGATCTTATACGACTGGCAAGCTTGTTCTCTTTTAATTGTATGCCTAACAGTAAATTTACAGTAGATTATGAAAAACAATCCTTCACCCACCCCTTTAAAAAGCTGAAAATAGTGTTGTTTTTTAAAAAGAAATTATGAATAAAACAGTTTCAGTGAGATAATGTATATTACCATATTTATCAGTTTCATACTGCTTTAAGTCGATATAAAATGCATCGGGTTATTCAACTGTCGAAGGCAGCTGGTCCTGATATGGGTTTTGTATTTGTCTATGGTTAACAGACTGTGAATCATGTAGCTGATGATAAGCATGCATTACATTTTTAATTCCTAATGAACTAGTCTAAAAAACTTGACTGGTATAAACACATATTTTGCAACGTTAACAGTTTACTGTTTTACTTACTGAAATGACTTTTTCCTAGATCAGTCTACTGAAGTGTAGCATGCGGTAATATTTTCGGGATCTTTATGTCAGTGATTTTTTACGGAGCATAATGAAAGTGTAATTGAAACTGAATGAAACCGCAAGTATTGGAATGGAATAATTGCAAATATGTATATTCATGGAATAATACCCATAAATCCACGAATATATAACGAGACAGTTTAGTGTTGAATCGGTTTGGACTACCTCTTGGGACTCTATGATTGTATCATGAGCTTTTTCTGGTCTTACCCTAGATTGGTTTTCTCTTTAGTATTTTGTATGTGTTTCTTTAGTTAGTTTCTCTGGATGTGGACTTTATTGTTAGAGAATTCCTTTTGATGGGATGTAGTTTTGTTTACACTGTATTGTCTATTTGGGCGCTTAGGACAGGATAATAGCGAGGATTGTGCGCATACAAAATCGATTCAAGCTAACCAGTAGGCCTTATTGCCTACTGACCGTTCCAAGTCGGTAACCCTGTCTTCGCCACCCTTTCTGTTGTTTTTTGTCTCTTTCATTGTATTATCAAGTCCTTGTTTGCAGTACAGTGCGGACCTACGATGCCATTGCGTTCGGACGCTGTGGTTTCTATAGGACCCTATATCTCATTTTTTTTATTGATAATGCGGTATTCCCGTATTCCTGATCGTTGTCAGTGTTGTCTGCCCGTTTAATACTTCGAAAACTTGGTTAAGATTTGTACATTGTATGTTGTATGGAAGCTTGGTTTAGTTTTGTATACATCTAAGCTGGGTTAAAGTTATTATGTAAACTTGCATCTCACAAACTACTTTAGGTAATGGATTGAAACTTCACACATGCACTTTGTATCATAAGACAACACCACAGAGCTAGGTTCTATAACTTTTGCTTTAATTGAACAAAACAATGGTCCCTTTAATACTTAGAAAAACTGGTTACAGCTTGGAACTCACAATCTACATATTGGATTGAAACTTCGCGCATGCATTATTCATTATAAGACCACAACAAAGAGCCACGTTACACAAATCTTTGCTTTTATTTTAACAAAATTAAGGCCCCTTTTTACTTAATAAAAAAAGCAGTTTCACCTTGTCCAGTCACTTTAAAAAATGACTTCTAATTTGTATCGATTTTTTATTGGAAGGATTATATCAATCAAACTCTGGTCAGGTTGCAAAATAAACAATATTGACGCATTCATTGTGTAGTTATTGCTTTTGATAATTTAAAATAACAAAACATTTCATTGATAACTTTCATAATTTCAATAATTATTTCAAAGTACAGCAAAAACAATTGTTTGCATTCATATCACAGGCCAACAGTCACGTTTATGTACTTATCGGCATCTTTTTACGCTTGCGAGAAAGCTTGCTTGTTCTAATTGTAACAACTGTTTTATTGGTTATATAGTAAGAATTTCAATTCTCTGTATATATTCTCTCAGTGCGCTCACACACTAATGAATACTGTTCTATTTTTAACTTTATTAATTGAAATATCTTAAAGATCTATTTTACAAACATGTATGCTCTTTCTTATTCTTCGTAAATTTAAGCACTATTCATTATTTTACAATAGTATTCTTTCCAAGTACATTCTCAGAAATTTTAAAATTTATATATGAGTTTAAACGTATAATTGCATACAATCGATAATACACTTCTTTTTTAATTGATTACAACACTTAATTATGCAAACTAGTATATACTATATACGTTGCAATAACTAGATTTAAGAATATATAAGTATATTCTAAGTATATTCTACTTTCACATCATTTTGCTTCTGTTTCGCGATATACAATATATACTCAATAGATGCATTGTAGATGCAGTAAAGTTTGGTTCTGTTTGAGTCTGTTAAGACAAATTATATGCAATACAATATATTGGCTTGAACTAATATCCTAGGCGATATATTTTGCAACGCCAATTGAATCTTGTTGTAATCGCCATACTGTATAATATTATATTATTTGTTTATGTTTATTTTTTAAAAATCTTTATCAGATCGTACAGTACATATAAACGCTTCAATTGATAGTTACACGTTGCATTGAAATAAACATACCTCTAGATCTTTATAATTATACGTATGCAACATATACATGCATATATATATAACGATCTTCATAATAGTAAACGATAAACGTAAAATAATAAAAAAAAAGGTGCAATGCCAATGTGATGTGAATTCTACTCTCACATTGACTTGTGCATATTTTGTATTAGATAGAGAATGACTGTGTGTATAAAAGTCATGTTTCAGGCGACGTTCTTGATACAAATTGTAATAAACGTCAAGCTTCTTACGATTTTTCTACATTATATACAACTTTACCATACAATCATATCAAAGACAAGCTTATTGCTCTCATTCAAAACCTTTTGCAAGGTATAATACTACATTTTTGGCCTGTAACAATATTAAAGCGTTTTTTACTAACAGCCGTTTGGACAATTACACTATGTGGACGTGTCATGAAGTTTGTGAATCACTTATTTTTCTATTAGATAATGTTTTCGTCAGGTATAGAACCACAGTTAATAGACAAATTGTTGGTATCCCTATGGGTACGAATTGTGCACCCCTTGTCGCAGATTTGTTTTTATATTGCTATGAAGCAGAGTTCTTGTTGAATCTTTCACCAGATACCCAGGCATATGTTATTGAAGCCTTTAATGACACCTCTCGGTATCTGGATGACACATTGAACATTGACAACCCTTTCTTTTCTACTATGGTTAATAAGATATATCCTAAAGAACTTCAATTTAACAAAGCTAATATTTCTGATACTAATGGTTCCCTTAGCCCCGTCCGTCGGATGGGGACGTAAACCGGGCGGTCCCGTGTATCGGTCTATCCTCCGAGCACGTTAAAGAACCATAGGAATCTATTCGATAATAAGAGTAGGGCAGGTTCCCGGATTCCTATGTATCCTTCCCCTCTCTCTGGGGCGGCTCTAAATAACCTATACTGTGTTGATGAGCCGTTAAACAACATTCAATTCTCTTCTCGATTTACATCTCTCTATTGAAAATGGTGAAATAATTAACAAAATCTATGACAATGGAGATGATTTTAATTTTGATATTGTTAATTATCCCCATTTAAATAAGCAACTTCTTATTGGGTCTATGTGTCACAACTTATTCGTTTTTCTAGAGCTTGTACTCAAGTTGAGGACTTTAGTATTCGTAATCTTTGTATAACTAAAAAGCTACTCCATTAGGGCTACCGTTACCATAAACTTCGTAAAACCTTTGCAAAATTGTATTATCGTAACCCTGATCTTCTTTCCAAATATAAAAGTAATTTCAGAACTCTTCTACGACAAGGACTGTCACAACCTCACTTCTATGGTAACGTGATTTACAAACTTCGTAAGATCCTTGGTCATGATCAGTTTCATACTATTTTGTTAAACTTGTTAAAAGGTTTATCAAAAGAGGTTGAGATGCCATCATTTTGCAACGCACTGCATGCTTGGTGGTGAACCGATTTAAAGTTCGCTACTAAGCTTTCGTCTTTCATTGTGCGATGATCGAACAGGCTATGGACCTTATGATGACGTCTACCTAAAGCCCAATTGGACGGTGACGTTTGATGTTTGTCTGCAATCTGGTCTTGTCGTGCCCTCAATGGTTTATTCTCTCGTTGCTCTGGCTTCTGCCATTTCATTGAGTATATTCCTTGTGGCTTTCTAGGCTATTGTTCTTGTATTTATATATACACGACCATCTTTGTGTTTTACTTATATCGCCTATTAATGCTGCCTTGTACGTTAGAGAATAGGTTAGAGAATAGTTCATGGCGGGGATTTCTTTATTTACACAGTCCCGTTTTATTGGGATGACAATAGGGTAAGTGTGAGGTTTGGTGCAACCTAGAACTTGGCTTTAACCCCAACCGGCCTTTTTTGCCAATGACCGTTCAAAGGCGGTAGCCTTATTGTCAACCCGTTTTGTGTTCGTGACGTCATATGCCTTTATTACGTATTTACATTGCCATTCGTGTTTGTCGTTTTGCGTGTTTTTGGGTATACTGTGTTCTGTGAAATGTGCATTTCCTGTTCGACTTTTATACTTGTTTTTAATGATATGACCCCCATAAAACATCCCGGCCATTTTTCTATGTAGTCAAATGACCCCCTTCTGTAAAATGTTGACTCCATACGTAAAATGTAGACGCCTGAATTCGGTCAATTCATTACAGTAGAATAATAGTAGAACGACCCTAAGATATATCGAGTATTGTATTTTGTTTCTATTTTTTTCATCTGCAGATAAGCCAGTTGTGCATATTTTGTCAAAATAAAATATTGAAATAGCCGATGGTGTTATTTTTGTACGTAGCGTTTGTGAGCACCAAGATGAGTACCGAATCCGGTTTTTATTTTTTTTTGCTAACATAGCACACTATCCAATAAATGTATCTATTACATACTTACATTTAATTGATTGATTGAATTGGATTTTATAGTCGCACCAACATATGGCGACTTTCCAGCTTCCATTGGTGGAGGAAGACCCCAGGTGCCCCTCCGGGCAATTTTCGTGCACGGGCGGGCACCTGGGTAGAACCACCGACGTTCCACAAGCCAGCTGGATAGCTTCCTCACATAAAGATTCCTAGGCCCCTGAGGGATCGAACCTACAGCGGTGAGGGGCAAGTGATTTCAAGTCAGAGACGTTAACCACTCGGCCACGGACGCCCCCTACTTACATTTAAATCATCAGAATTAAATGACGAACTTAAAATTGTGATCTGAAAATAAACCATTCCGATAGTCTGTGCCAAGTTATCGGGAAGTGTGATTTCAAGACGTCGAGTCTATTTAACGCCCAAATCGCTGCTCATGATGACCTTCACGCGACCTTTACAGTCGTGGCTATCTTAAAGGTACTACGCTTTTCTTGGTAACACATATGTATACTTACACATATACATGGATGATATTTAGGCTATTAAAAGATATTCAAAATATATGTTTATAGGAATATGAATCTTCGTTTTAATTGTATCCAATAATAAAATGTTTAAATTTTTGCTTACTTTGTAAACAATGGCCCATTGTTTACGTTTTTCCAAAACAAATAGTCATGTTTTCCTAAGATAAGAAGACATTGCAACAAAAATGTCTACATACATAGCTATATATTCATGACAAGTTTTATTATTTATAAAATTATTCTTGTTTATGTGTACGCATACATGTGTTCTACCGCGAAGAGCACAGCCCCTTTAATCGGAGGGTAGCATCATGATAAAATGATAAGTATAAACACATTTTCAATTATCTACACTGCATGAAATAAGGGGTTTAATCACAACTTAAATCTGAATTAAACTACAATTAAATTTCTAGTATAATAATGTATCAGCATGTTTAATTTCCCCATTTTTATTGCGGTTAACTGTGGTATAGGAAACACTGGTGTTTAAATTTCACTTAAACTCTAATTTTACAAGAAATTTAATGAAATTTTATTGCGCTTAAATGTGATGTAGGAAACAACGTTCTCCATTAAAATTTCACTTAACCTCCACTTTTACATGAAATTTAATGACATTTTATTGCGGATAAATGTGGTATAGGAAACGCTGGTGTCTGCTTAAATTTCACTTAAACTCCACTTTTACATGAAATTTAATGAAATTTTATTGCGATTAAATGTGGTTTAGGAAACACTGGTGTCTGCTTAAATTTCACTTAAACTCCACGTTAACATGAAATTTAATCACATTTTATAGCGGTTAAATGTGATGTAGGAAACACCGTTCTCCGTTAAAATTTCACTTAAACTCCACTTTTACATGAAATTTAATGACATTTTAAATCGGATAAATGTGGTGTAGGAAACACTGGTGTCTGCTTAAATTTCACTTAAACTCCAATTTTAACATGGCATTTAATGACATTTTATTGCGGTTAAATGTGGTGTAGGAAACATTGATGTCTGTTTAAATTTCACATAAAATCCACTTTTACATGAAATTTAATGAAATTTTATTGCGGTTAAATGTGATGTAGGAAATACCATTCTCCGTTAAAATTCCACTCAAACTCCACTTTTACTTCAAATTTAATGACGTTTTATTGCGGATAAATGTGGTGTAGGAAATTCTGGTGTCTGCTTAAATTACACCGTTCTCCGTTAAAATTTCACTTAAACTCCACTTTTACATGACATTTAATGACATTGTAGTGCAGACAAATGTGGTGTAGGAAACACTGTTGTCTGTTTAAATTTCACTTAAAGTCCACTTTTACATGAAATTTAATGACATTTTATTGCGGTTAAATGTGGTGTAAGAAACTCTGGTGTTTGCTTAAATTTCACTTAAAGTCCACTTTAACATGAAATTTAATGACATTTTATTGCGGTTAAATGTGATGTAGGAAACACCGTTCTCCGTTAAAATTTCACTTAAACTCCACTTTTACATGAAATTTAATGACATTGTATTGCAGATAAATGTGGTGTAGGAAATTCTGGTGTCTGCTTAAATTACACCGTTCTCCGTTAAAATTTCACTTAAACTCCACTTTTACATGACATTTAATGACATTGTATTGCAGACAAATGTGGTGTAGGAAACACTGTTGTCTGTTTAAATTTCACTTAAAGTCCACTTTAACATGAAATTTAATGGCATTTTATTGCGGTTAAATGTGATGTAGGAAATACCGTTCTCCGTTAAAATTTCACTGAAACTCCACTTTTACATCAAATTTATTGACGTTTTATTGCGGATAAATGTGGTGTAGGAAACTCTGGTGTCTGCTTAAATTTCACTTAAACTCCACTTTTACTTGAAATTTAATAAAATTTTGTTGCGTTTAAATGTGGTGTAGGAAACACTGGTGTGTGCTTAAATTTCACTTAAACTCCACTTTTACATGAAATTTAATGTAATTATATTGCGGTTAAATGTGTAGGAAACACTGTTGTCTGCTTAAATTTCACTTAAACTCCACTTTTACATGAAATTTAATGACATTTTATTGCGGTTAAATGTGATGTAGGAAACACCGTTCTCCGTTAAAATTTCACTTAAACTCCACTTTACATGCAATTTAATAACATTTGATTGCGGATAAATGTGGTGTAGGAAACACTGGTGTCTGCTTAAATTTCACTTAAACTCCACACTTTTACATGAAATTGAATGACATTTTATTGCGTTTAAATGTGGTGTAGGAAACACTGGTGACTGTTTAAATTTTCCTTAAACTCCACTTTTACATGAAATTTAATGAAATTTTATTGCGGTTAAATGTGATGTAAGAAACACCATTCTCCGTTAAAACACTTAAATTCCTAGTATTATGATGTATCAGCAAGTTTAATTTCCCCATTTTTATTGCGGTTAACTGTGGTGTAGGAAACACTGGTGTCTGCTTAAATTTCACTTAAACTCCACTTTTACATGAAATTGAATGATATTTTATTGCGGTTAAATGTGGTGTAGGTAACACTGGTGTCTGCTTAAATTTCACTTAAACTCCACTTTAACATGAAATTTAATGACATTTTATTGCGGTTAAATGTGATGTAGGAAACACCGTTCTCCGTTAAAATTTCACTTAAACTCCACTTTTACATGAAATTTAATGACATTTTATTGCGGATAAATGTGGTGTAGGAAACACTGGTGTCTGCTTAAATTTCACTTAAACTCCACTTTTACATGGCATTTAATGAAATTTTATTGCGGTTAAATGTGATGAAGGAAATACCGTTCTCCGTTAAAATTTAACTGAAACTCCACTTTTACATCAAATTTAATGACGTTTTATTGCGGATAAATGTGGTGTAGGAAACTCTGGTGTCTGCTTAAATTTCACTTAAACTCCCCTTTAACATGAAATTTAATGACATTTTATTGCGGTTAAATGTGATGTAGGAACACCGTTCTCCGTTAAAATTTCACTTAAACTCCACTTTTACATGAAATTTAATGACATTGTATTCCAGATAAATGTGGTGTAGGAAATACTGTTATCTGCTTAAATTTCACTTAAACTCCACTTTTACATGAAATTTAATGGCATTTTATTGCGGATAAATGTGATGTAGGAAACACTGGTGTCTGCTTAAATTTCACTTAAACTCCACTTTAACATGGATTTTAATGACATTTTATTGCGGTTAAATGTGGTGTAGGAAACTATGGTGTCTGCTTAAATTTCACTTAAACTCCACTTTAACATGAAATTAATGACATTTTATTGCGGTTAAATGTGATGTAGGAAACACCGTTCTCCGTTAAAATTTCACTTAAACTCCACTTTTACATGAAATTTAATGACATTGTATTGCAGATAAATGTGGTGTAGGAAACACTGTTGTCTGCTTAAATTTCACTTAACCTCCACTTTTACATGAAATTTAATGTCATTTTATTGCGGTTAAATGTGGTGTAAGAAACACTGGTGTCTGTTTAAATTTCACTTAAACTCCACTTTTACATGAAATTTAATGACATTTTATTGCGGTTAAATGTGATGTAGGAAATACCGTTCTCCGTTAAAATTTCACTGACACTCCACTTTTACATCAAATTTAATGACGTTTTATTGCGGATAAATGTGGTGTAGGAAACTCTGGTGTCTGCTTAAATTTCACTGAAACTCCACTTTTACTTGAAATTTAATGACATTTTAAATCGGATAAATGTGGTGTAGGAAACACTGGTGTCTGCTTAAATTTCACTTAAACTCCAATTTTAACATGGCATTTAATGACATTTTATTGCGGTTAAATGTGGTGTAGGAAACATTGATGTCTGTTTAAATTTCACATAAAATCCACTTTTACATGAAATTTAATGAAATTTTATTGCGGTTAAATGTGATGTAGGAAATACCATTCTCCGTTAAAATTCCACTCAAACTCCACTTTTACTTCAAATTTAATGACGTTTTATTGCGGATAAATGTGGTGTAGGAAATTCTGGTGTCTGCTTAAATTACACCGTTCTCCGTTAAAATTTCACTTAAACTCCACTTTTACATGACATTTAATGACATTGTAGTGCATACAAATGTGGTGTAGGAAACACTGTTGTCTGTTTAAATTTCACTTAAACTCCACTTTTACATGAAATTTAATGACATTTTATTGCGGTTAAATGTGGTGTAAGAAACTCTGGTGTTTGCTTAAATTTCACTTAAAGTCCACTTTAACATGAAATTTAATGACATTTTATTGCGGTTAAATGTGATGTAGGAAACACCGTTCTCCGTTAAAATTTCACTTAAACTCCACTTTTACATGAAATTTAATGACATTGTATTGCAGATAAATGTGGTGTAGGAAATTCTGGTGTCTGCTTAAATTACACCGTTCTCCGTTAAAATTTCACTTAAACTCCACTTTTACATGACATTTAATGACATTGTATTGCAGACAAATGTGGTGTAGGAAACACTGTTGTCTGTTTAAATTTCACTTAAAGTCCACTTTAACATGAAATTTAATGGCATTTTATTGCGGTTAAATGTGATGTAGGAAATACCGTTCTCCGTTAAAATTTCACTGAAACTCCACTTTAACATCAAATTTATTGACGTTTTATTGCGGATAAATGTGGTGTAGGAAACTCTGGTGTCTGCTTAAATTTCACTTAAACTCCACTTTTACTTGAAATTTAATAAAATTTTGTTGCGTTTAAATGTGGTGTAGGAAACACTGGTGTGTGCTTAAATTTCACTTAAACTCCACTTTTACATGAAATTTAATGTAATTATATTGCGGTTAAATGTGTAGGAAACACTGGTGTCTGCTTAAATTTCACTTAAACTCCACTTTTACATGAAATTTAATGACATTTTATTGCGGTTAAATGTGATGTAGGAAACACCGTTCTCCGTTAAAATTTCACTTAAACTCCACTTTACATGCAATTTAATAACATTTGATTGCGGATAAATGTGGTGTAGGAAACACTGGTGTCTGCTTAAATTTCACTTAAACTCCACACTTTTACATGAAATTGAATGACATTTTATTGCGTTTAAATGTGGTGTAGGAAACACTGGTGACTGTTTAAATTTTCCTTAAACTCCACTTTTACATGAAATTTAATGAAATTTTATTGCGGTTAAATGTGATGTAAGAAACACCATTCTCCGTTAAAACACTTAAATTCCTAGTATTATGATGTATCAGCAAGTTTAATTTCCCCATTTTTATTGCGGTTAACTGTGGTGTAGGAAACACTGGTGTCTGCTTAAATTTCACTTAAACTCCACTTTTACATGAAATTGAATGAAATTTTATTGCGGTTAAATGTGGTGTAGGTAACACTGGTGTCTGCTTAAATTTCACTTAAACTCCACTTTAACATGAAATTTAATGACATTTTATTGCGGTTAAATGTGATGTAGGAAACACCGTTCTCCGTTAAAATTTCACTTAAACTCCACTTTTACATGAAATTTAATGACATTTTATTGCGGATAAATGTGGTGTAGGAAACACTGGTGTCTGCTTAAATTTCACTTAAACTCCACTTTTACATGGCATTTAATGAAATTTTATTGCGGTTAAATGTGATGAAGGAAATACCGTTCTCCGTTAAAATTTAACTGAAACTCCACTTTTACATCAAATTTAATGACGTTTTATTGCGGATAAATGTGGTGTAGGAAACTCTGGTGTCTGCTTAAATTTCACTTAAACTCCCCTTTAACATGAAATTTAATGACATTTTATTGCGGTTAAATGTGATGTAGGAACACCGTTCTCCGTTAAAATTTCACTTAAACTCCACTTTTACATGAAATTTAATGACATTGTATTCCAGATAAATGTGGTGTAGGAAATACTGTTATCTGCTTAAATTTCACTTAAACTCCACTTTTACATGAAATTTAATGGCATTTTATTGCGGATAAATGTGATGTAGGAAACACTGGTGTCTGCTTAAATTTCACTTAAACTCCACTTTAACATGGATTTTAATGACATTTTATTGCGGTTAAATGTGGTGTAGGAAACTATGGTGTCTGCTTAAATTTCACTTAAACTCCACTTTAACATGAAATTAATGACATTTTATTGCGGTTAAATGTGATGTAGGAAACACCGTTCTCCGTTAAAATTTCACTTAAACTCCACTTTTACATGAAATTTAATGACATTGTATTGCAGATAAATGTGGTGTAGGAAACACTGTTGTCTGCTTAAATTTCACTTAACCTCCACTTTTACATGAAATTTAATGTCATTTTATTGCGGTTAAATGTGGTGTAAGAAACACTGGTGTCTGTTTAAATTTCACTTAAACTCCACTTTTACATGAAATTTAATGACATTTTATTGCGGTTAAATGTGATGTAGGAAATACCGTTCTCCGTTAAAATTTCACTGACACTCCACTTTTACATCAAATTTAATGACGTTTTATTGCGGATAAATGTGGTGTAGGAAACTCTGGTGTCTGCTTAAATTTCACTGAAACTCCACTTTTACTTGAAATTTAATGAAATTTTATTGCATTTAAATGTGGTGTAGGAAACACTAGTGTCTGCTTAAATTTCACTTAAACTCTACTTTTACATGAAATTTAATGAAATTTTATTGCGGTTAAATGTGTAGGAAACACTGGTGTCTGCTTAAATTTCACTTAAACTCCACACTTTTACATGAAATTGAATGACATTTTATTGCGTTTAAATGTGATGTAGGAAACACCGTTCTCCGTTAAAATTTCACTTAAACTCCACTTTTACATGCAATTTAATAACATTTGATTGCAGATAAATGTGGTGTAAGAAACATTGGTGTCTGCTTAAATTTCACTTAAGCTCCTCACTTTTACATGAAATTGAATGACATTTTATTGCGTTTAAATGTGGTGCATGAAACACTGGTGTCTGTTTAAATTTCACTTAAACTCCACTTTTACATGAAATTTAATGAAATTTTATTGCGGTTAAATGTGATGTAAGAAACACCATTCTCCGTTAAAACACTTAAATTCCCAGTATTATGATGTATCAGCAAGTTTTATTTCCCCATTTTTATTGCGGTTAACTGTGGTATAGGAAACACTGGTGTTTAAATTTCACTTAAACTCCAATTTTACATGAAATTTAATGAAATTTTATTGCGTTTAAATGTGATGTAGGAAACACCGTTCTCCATTAAAATTTCACTTAACCTCCACTTTTACATGAAATTTAATGACATTATATTGCGGATAAATGTGGTGTAGGAAACACTGGTGTCTGCTTAAATTTCACTTAAACTCCACTTTTACATGAAATTTAATAAAATTTTAT